>CM056172.1:48065702-48533259 GCA_029691765.1 Entomobrya proxima
TTAATTCATGTACTGGCCTTAACTATGATTAAATTTGCGCATACAATGTTACTAAAATATGGAAGCGACTGGGTTGACGTTGCAAATTATCTAGGAAAACAATGCAGTCGTCAGTGCAAGTTAATATCGGAAAACGGAAAGTAGTTTTACAAGGAATGGTTTCTCGGCTTTGTTCAAGGTGAGTTTTTGTTTAAGTTTTACAAAAAACAACAAAACAATTTTTAAAAATATTTTTTTTAAATTTGTCTAGAAATGAAAAATAAACCAACGGACTTAATTGGAGTATTTCTCAGCTATATAGTACTAACCTACTGGCTTGGTGCACTTTTGCTTTCTTCTGCATTTTTATATCTAAACTTTGATCCGTTGTTTTTCGTTCAAGAGTTTGTGCCGGAAAATAACTCAAATGTAAAACTTCTGCGATTTATTGTTTTTCTGATTCGAGCTGCGTATTGCATCTATGTAAATGAAGTAATGTACATGGCTGCGCAAACTGTTTTAGTACTTACGTTAGGTACATCTAATCAACTTTTTAATTTTATTTTGCAGTTAAAATCTGTTTCGTACTTTGATTTTGTGAAACGGTACAGAATTAGATTCATTTTGTTCCAAAAGTTGAGTCCTATGGCAGATGAGGTAATTGGTTATGTAGTTTTTGTTGAGTTTGTTTTGGTGGTTTTATGTGCTAACTTGAGCTTTCACGCTATTAAAACTGGTGGCAAGGTGAATACACTGGCAGCTCTGTGTTCATTGACAGTCACTGTTTTATGTGTAGTGGCTACTCTAAAATTTAATTGCTTTTTGACGGAAACTTCGCAGGGCTTATTAAATAAGGCAAAGAAAAGTTTGTGGTTTAGTTTGAATTCGGGACCCTATCGGCGTGCTATGCGCATGGATTTGAAAAGTTTGCAGGTTATGAGAGCAAAGGTTGGCAGTTTAGGTTACATGACTAAAACTTTCAAAATATTTTATTTTAAGTATTTGCTTGAGTCTAGTGTTAATTCAATGTTTTTAATTAAGCTCTAGTATATAAAAGAACTGAAGTTTTAAGTAGTTGTACTTTATTTTAATTCATATGAGATCCAAAATATATATTCCAAACCTATATCTCCAGCATAAGCAAGTATTCATCAATATAATTTTTGTGCTGGCACTATGCAATATTTTCCCAAACGATCTAGCATTAGAGCTTTGTAGAGGATCAAAAGTAAAAGTTACGTTAAAGCTGTATATATTCATTAGTCGAAACAACTTGTAACGAAAATGACCCGTCAGTTAGGCAGCAAAATAAATGTTCACGTGCTGTAAAATTACAAATGATTGCCTACAAGCAGAGTAATTTAAAATTATGGCTTCATATTATGACCAATTTGTTAAATGCAGTGAAGTAACATTGCTTGCTTCATAACAGCCAGTCAATGCACGAAAACTACGGATAATTTTATTAGAAATAAATACTTGTGATTTGAGTTAGATCCACTTAAATAATATTTAGCAGGCCTATTAACACGTAAGTAAATTGACTTTGCGCGTGCTACGTTGAAGAAAAAGGCTTGCTGAGCATGTGATTACATAATGTTGTTTCATGTATGATGATTTCAATGATCAAATTATTTATAAATACAAATAAACTAGCGACTGCTTGGTTATATTCGTTTGAATGGGAACAGCTTTAGTACTGTGTGAATAATATCATGCAGAGCATATCTTTGGCAAGTTACGTCTTTTTTTTTGTAAAATATTGCATTCCTATTTATTCAAGTGGCAACCAACATGTCATCACAAGAACTTGTCTATCTTGCTTACTATTTCCACCAAGTTATGCAAGATTCCTTAAAGTTTATTCAACCAATGCAGTGGAACTCCAAGAATTATACTTGGAAATGGAGACTGGGCGATACATACTGCCATAAGTTTAATCGTCGCGTTGGACAATATACATCATTTACAGTTACATTATACGTTTTAATTAGTATAATTGACTTGATGCAAGGATCACTGAAACTGTATACGTTTTTAGTATACCTTTTGTATATTTTAAACTTTGCTGTAATTAAGTATGCGCATACAATGACATTAAAACATGGAAAGGATTGGGTTGCGGTTGCAAATGATTTGGGAAAACTTTATAAATGTAATAATAGGATTACAACGCAAAACCACTTTCAGGCTTTCAAACTGTGGCTTTCAAGAATTATTAAAGGTACGTAACTCTTTAAATAAAAAAAATTGGGAAACTTGAATGCCGATTTTTAATTTTTGACTTTGCTTTTTTCAGTTGTAAAGATTATTTCATGTTTGGATAAACGAAGGGATATTGCGGAACCAAGGGAATTGACAGGCTTATTTCTAGGCGGTCTTGTTATGTCCTACTGGTCAGTTGCTGTGGTACTTTCGTTTGGGATGTTATACCTACGTTTAGATCCACTGTGTATTGTGGATCGGATACTGCTTGTACTTTTAACTGAGGACAACCAAGTTATCATTACAGGTGCTAAAGTTTTGGTTATTGTGTGCCGTGCATATTATTGTCTTTATTTTAATCTGGTTTTGTACATGGCATCCCAATCAATTCTTGTCTTAGCGTTAGGCACTACAAGTCAGTATTTTGAAAGATTGACCAATTTGAAATTTACTTCCTGTGCAGATTTTTCGAGGACGTATAAAACTTTGTACATATATTTTCAGCACATGACGCCACTGCCTAATGACGTGGTAGGATTTGTGCTTTTACTAGAGTTTATCTTAGTTGTTGGTTGCGTGAATCTAAGTTTTATTGCAAGCAGAGATGAAGCTAAGGAAATTTCAATTGTTGCCTTCTTTGGTTTAATTATTATCGGAACATGTATGCTAGTTACATTTAAATTAACTTGTTTTGTACCTACTACAACTGCAAACACCTTGAAGGAAGTAAAACGTAGATTTTTCTGTTTTGAAGGAAGTAGGTATTCACGAAGACTATTACAAATGAATATAAGAAGTTTAATAATTATGCACACAAAGGTAGGATCTGTGAGTTATATGAACAAGATCTTTCAAAATTTTTATCTAAAATGTTTACTGGAAAGTAGTGTAAACTCAGTTTTGCTCGTAGATCAGTAATTATTTTCTCTAATCTAAGTTGCATCAGCTTTCCACATTAACCAGTTTTTAAAAATAATTTGGAAAACCGCTTTAACATGCGATATGTGTACATAACTAGACACATAAATTATAACACGTGTGTAGCAGATAAATAATTTTAATGACGACATGTCAAATTAATTCCGTAAGTACAACCTTCCACAGAAATTGTATTGCTATGTAAAATATAACGCACGTTTCTAATGTAATCAGGTATCGTTATGTCTACCTACCTTGGCATAGCATTTTTGTGTAAAGGCCACTATATCCTTCAAATAAATACACAGTTTATACAGATACTTATAAAATTTCCGAATGGAAACAGAAAAGTCATCCGAAGTATGTAACTAATAGTTATATACCAAAGTCAAAAACATTATCTAATCAATTTTTATTGATTACAACAATTTACAAAAAATATTTTGAATAACCATCTCCAAAAAAACAGATTACATCCAAGCTATAGGCGTGTCTGGCTTTAGCTGAAAACAGATTGACGTCGCAAAGTAAAAAAGGCTATTTTTCAGTATCTGATCTTAACATAATTTTAGCAACTATATATAAAAAATTTATTAAACTTCTCTCTAGCTCTAACTACCTTACCTTATTTAAATTTTTATCATTTTACTTGCGATGACAAACAACTACAAAAATGATAAGGTATTTTAATGTCAGGCAAATATAACTAGTATTTTACCTAGATTTCCATTAAGATAGACGTGATTAGTTTTAAAAACTAGTTATAATAGTCATTACTGGCCAGGTCCTATCTAAAATATTGTGCTACTGTAAATTGAAAAATTATTTTTAACTAAGACAACCTCCACGACCGTGACCAGTTCCTTGCAGGTCACCAGTTAATTCACAACTCCAACGCTACAAAAATGTCTTCTCGCTTACTGAAAATTATTCACTGCACCCACGTTGTGGGCTGTCATACAGGTGGCACAGTGATACAATTTGAACCAAAAACTTATACATTCAAAATAAATAAAATTCATTCCTCCAAATTGAAGGCAAACTTTACAATTGCTTGTATCTGGTGTATTCTGGCTTTGTTAAAAATTGCAAACTATTATCAACTTGGAAAAGAAGATGACCTACACATGACAATTTCTTGGTTGATTGGATACGTTACAATACTGGGAGCTTATTCAATGTCTGTGTTTTTCGACAAAGAATTGTGCAAAGTGGCTGGAGCGATAATCAAAATCTTACATCAAATTCAAGGTACTAAGATACTTACATTTTACAAAAACAAGCTTTTTGTGAAAATAATAGTTTCAAAATTGTCTGTTTGTTTTAGATACATACACCGCAAACGGATTCAATTTCAACAAAGGCCTCTTTCTCCTTCTTGACGCATTCCTCGCAACCTTGGTTCTCTGCTGCATTGGAATCTACTCTATGGCATTTCTATTTGCTATTCTATACCCACGTAGTTTAATATTTCTCAGTGGGTTTATTCCTACAACTTATTTCACTTTACTTGCTCATGTTCTTATTTCCATTTTTCATGGATATGTTTTAGCAGCTATGATTGCTGCCCTTACTTGCAAAATGGTTTTAATTGTAACTTATTGTTCATACGTGTTCTTTTTCATTACGCGTGAGTTCCGATTAGGGCGAAAAAGCTACAGTTGCTATTCAAGTTTTAGAAGTTGTAAAAATTTGCAAAAATATTATCGAGCTTTTCAGTTGCTGCATGCTAATGCAATGACGGGTTGTCCATTGGGTTTATATTTAGTTTTGATGAATGGTCTGTGTGAAATTACTGCGGTTTATTTAAATTTTGCTATGATTCGATATTGGAATAATCTTCAGCTGCTGACTAAAGGACCAATGCTTATTGGAAGTGTTTTGGCAATGCTAGTTTGGACATTTATTTTAGAAATTGGTCGGCTGTTCTTTTTGGGTGGTACGAAAACTATTGCTTCGTGGAAAAAACAAGCGTGCAGATCAAGTGAAGAGAAGAAGTTAATGAATAAGTTTATAAGGAGTTGTAAACCAATAACGATTGCATTTGGGTTACAGTTTGTGGTTCGAAGAGCTACGGTGCTCAATTTTCATAAAGGAGTTTGTCGAGGAACGTTTAGAGCGTTGGCGCTAACAAAACCAAAATAAGTATCTAGTTTACGCCAGGTTCTTAAATATGGCAAATAGCTATATCAAAAATGGCGCACTGAATCACCAATACTTAATGTATACGCGTCTTATGAATAACTTAATACGTATTTGTTTTTTATTTTTGAGTTTGCAAACTTGAATACACAATATTGCTAAAATTAAATTTAACTTCAAACAAATAAAGCATTGCAAAACATTTATAGTTGTACACGAGCTAAAATCATGTTAATCTGCCTATGTTGCTAAAAGGCAAAGTTACGAATACATGTCCCAAAATAATTTGACATTATGGCAAGTAGCTTGATAAATTTAAATGACCGTAAACTAGATAATACCGGATAAAAACATTACATGCACCATTTGTTAGAGGGAAACTATCATGACTTGCACACGTGAAGAAACGTTAGGCAGAATTGGCATTTAATAATGTTAAAACATGCATGAATATAATATGGTTACAGATCTACTTCAACAACTATCTGTGGCGTTGTTCTCTCTTTTCTGTATATAAACAAATTAGTGCTACATGGCCACAAAAACGCCATGACATTTGCAGGAGGTTGCTAAATAACGCAGAAAGATATAGATGTTACTAGAAACATTGCACAAACAGATTGTTTTTGTTTTATTCTAACTTAGCCAGTGGCATATAATAACTCTGGAAAATAAAATAGAAACCGTAAGAGTGGCTAATTGACGGTTGCAATTCTTAAAATATTTCAAATATATCTGACTTTCCTACTGTAGCTAGCTTACGTTTGTATTTAAACAGTGGTTGATTTTATCTATGCACTTTCAGTTATGATTCTTGCTCAGAAATATTTACCAGCCGTATACCGGCTTCTTTAGGTTTCCAATCGAATAACTTCTACAGCTTTTGAGAAATCAGACACAAAATACATTAGAGCAAACACGGTTGGCAAATTTACTAAGCAGTGGTACTTTAGTGAAGCCTTTGTTGGAATAATGATGTTTCAATCTGTTTTATATTCTATCACGGGTATAAAATCTGTAAGTGCAATTTGCCAATCTATGGCATACATCAGCACTTGTATAGGTTGTGGTCTTATTCCAATACAGCAGAAAAATAAGCAAAAGGATATTGTTACACTGTTTAACCGGTTGATTGTATTTGAGCACAGGCATAATGGTAAGTGAATCACTTTTTGTTTGTTTTAGCTTAATTTGAGATCTTGCATGTTTTTGAAAGCTGAATTACGTTATTCTTGAAAACCATAAGAGAAAATTTAAATTTATTGAATTTAATACGCTTTTTGTGCTTTATAACTTTAAAGAATTGTTTTTCATTATTTTTGTAATGCAGATTGCTATTGGGTACCAAAACGAAGTCTAAGTGGCATTGGACGTCGCTTTAAAGTCTATATATACCTTACCACAGCAATATTACCAATTGCATTGGTGATGTATCCTCTACAAACCCATTTTGCTCCATGCTTTCCAGCAAATTTGGGATACTTCTTGATGGCAGAGTGCACTCAAAACAAAGTTTCTTTAGCGCTTAAACCGTATTCGCTTTTGGTGAATCTGGCAGCAGCATTTGTGGCTGTTTACAATCTAGCATTCATATTTGCCAATGCATTCTTAGAAATGGTGGTTTATTCGGGGCTACATTTTCTGCGTATATTAAACTATTTGTGCTTATTTCGAAAACATATGAGCAGTCGCCGATACAAACTTCAAGATATGTTGACAATGTACCGTGAAATTGAAATCATTGTGGCTAATTTCAATGCAATTCATAAGGATGTGCTTATACCTGCGCTGACCTTGTCATATTCGTCAGCGTTTATTGTTTGCGCGTATGCGGTTGTAAAATTTCCCGATCTCGTTTTGCCACTTAAATTTATGTTTTGTGTTACTTGTCTTTATGTTGGCTTGTATATTATTGAAGTAGATGGGAACCTCAAATCAAAGGTGCATGATATATCTAAAAAACTAATTCAAAATACTAGATCTTCACGTATGATCAATCGGTCAAGGTTGCTGCGCAAGCATGTAAAATCCTGGCGAAGCATGCGTATTTACTTTGGACCTGTGAATTACTATGACATGTTATTTCCATTGAGTCTCATGCAATTTAATACTTCACAGACGATAAATTTGTTGCTAATGTAGAATGTGTTACGACTTATTTAGATATATATTTAAAACGCTGCTGATAAATTTCATGTCATGCATTTACTTTCCAGTATTTCATAAGCTCACCTTTCTAATTTAATCCAAGCAAATAGAATAATAGTAGTCCTTGCATTGTAGAAGCGTAAATATTCTTGTTAGAGATTCTACAATTTGCAAAAGAACTTTTAAATCTATTACAGCTTTGAAATATGGTGCAAGTGAAACAATTAAGATGTTATAAAACACGACACAAATATTCTGTAAAATTCGTGCATCCCGCACTCAGGAATAAATATGTAACAAAAATTCTTACAAATGTAAATTGCTTTATTTGCCACTTGTCTGCGTTCTTTTATTTTATGTCTCAGATAGCAGGCATATCCTTTTTTATCAACTTCAAACTTAAATTGTTTATAACTGAGGATAAAGGGCGCACGGCTGACGGAACATGTTCTCATTCTGTGGAATCCACTTGTTTGCAACTATGTCAAACAAACAATTTTAAGTCATTAACAACAAGTAAACAAATTCCACAAAAAATGAGTTGCAATTCTTTCAAATTTACCAATTTTGGATCCAAGCAATACCGGACAACCACCATGCAAGACACGAGGGTCTGATCTTCCGCTTAGTTTGCTGTTATACCACAATACCGCAGAACCTTTAATGGGTTTTACAAAGACACCAATTTCAGGGAAAGCTAGTAAACCACCAAGTTTGACGTCGGATAGCTAAAAAGGCGGTGATTAGTTTTTATATCTGACCTTGTTTTTAATGAGAGTTTCATTGGCTGACTTACAAACATGAGGAATGTAGCCATGCAGTCTTCAGGTTCATTAGGATTATTACCGTCGTCCTTTATCTGCAAAAATACTAAATTCATTAAAATGAACCGTGAGAATTGTTACATTTAAGGTTTAGTTACCGAATCGTAATGAAACGCGTAATGTCCCAACGATCCATACATCACCACTTCCAGCGTACTAGCCAGCTTTCCCACCATCCTTTTGTCCGTCAACTGCTCAATTTTTCTATCAACCCCCCTCAAAACATCATCATTTTTACTCTCATCAAAAATCCAACTACTCAAACTCGTCCTCTGACTTAGAAACTCTTCAATCCCCTTGGTAACCACAACAGGTGATCTAGACATTCCTTCTCTGAAAGCAGTTTGCACCATGTGGTTAATCGCCATATTTCCAATAATATCATAAGCTTGGGCAATTGGTGGGTCAAACGAAATTAGTTCCACTTTTACAGGATTTAGATAAAAGTAGGTGCCTTCTCGTTGGTCCAAGTAGCAGTAGAGCATTGACATATATTTTGGTGGCTACAAAATTTCAAATTAAAAATTCCTCAATTACTTTTTGAAATCAAACTTCAAGTTTTCATTTCAAAAACGAAAATTTAATAGAAAAACAAATTTTAAAATTTTCAAAAAACTCAAATTTTGAGATTGTCAAAATAATTCAAGTTCTAAGTTTTCCAAAAAACATCATATACCAATATGTCAGTAAAAATTCAAAATTAAAAAAACTCAATTTTTAAAATTTTAAGTTTCAAGTTTTCAAAAAACTTACCACTAAAACTTCTCCCCTGCAAGTAGCGTAATAATATTGATCATCCAAATTATCAATATTTCCCAAAGTTTCCTGCATTTTTCCCTGAAGCACTTCCTTAACTTCACTTTTCTCTTTCAACCCAGTAAACTTTATCAACTGTTCCCATGCAATCTCCAAGTTAATATCTGCCTGTATTCGTTCATCCAGCACATAACCTTCCTTTTTAAATTCCACCGCAGCCATACTCCACTGATAAGCTAGTATATCCGCCTTATAGAAATCTAACGCCGCTTTGGCTAAAGCCAAACAATCTTCAAAATTTAATTTTGCTCCTGTTTTAACCTCATTTATTATTCCTTTTCTTAAGTGGCTTGTAGCATTTAATCCGTAAATGTACTGAATGCGTAAAATGGCTTTTAGAGCTTCATCCAAATCTTCTTGCTGTAGTAACGGTATGTCGGAAATGGCAAACGCGGATTCCAAATTTTCCATGATGTCCAAGCGGCTAAGACAGTTTTCGGTTACTTCAGTGTACAAGGTGATATAAAATCGTCGAATCATTCTAAATGTTAGCAGAGGATTTTCGGCAATTCTTTCTGCTTTGGCTTTATTCGAGTTTTTATCAGAAAATGATGTAACCACAGCATCATCTTTTCGAAATTCGGATAGATACTTGGATAACTTTTGGTAGCACAGATTTGGTGTTGTGGAAACTTCATTTCGTTTTTCAACAAAGAAATCTTGAAGGCTGTATTCCAACTGTGCCAAATGTTTGGTGAGCCTCGGATCCAAAGCAAACTTGGCGTCTACTTTATTTTCTATATCCTCGGGAAACTCTATGATGACATCGTCGCTAATTACACAGTGAAAATTTGATAGAAGGATTACCAGCGTTAAGAATGCTGCTAAAAGAGTTAGTTTCACTGTAAAAGTTGTCATGATTACAACTTTAGCTTGATAAAATCAGTATTTGGAAAAGACAACAGATCAATACTTTATTCAGGATCAGTTAAAACCTGACCCTGAAAAATGTTGTGTACAAGTAAAAAATAACCGATTGATAGCTTATTGTTCTGTATGATCATTGCTATTCTTTTATATACTTTATTGCGTAATCTTTTTAGTTTGTCGGTAAAACAGTAACTATATTAAAAACTTCTTCGAATCAATGTTTCATTTCATAAAACAATTTGAAACAATCTATGCAAGCACGTTTGTAAACATTTATATCATCTGAGCTTCCGTTTGTATGCCCTATATGCACCGCAAGGCTTTCAGTAGTAGGTTAATTCAACTTTTGTTGACTTTTGTCGTTATAAATTTGCAAATGAATAAAAAACCGCATTGACATTAGGTTTATAAAGTTGTTTTGTCTGTATGCTCCAGCACAAGACCTATTTATGGGTTGGACTGAAGACAAATAATAAAATAGGTCACCACACTTGACAACACCTATATTTTAAAAGAACGATAATTTATGAAACCAAGCCTATCAATCATAGTAATGAGTTTTTATCAAATTTTTGATCTTACGTTCCATAGAAAATTGTACGTAATTGTAAATCGATTACAAGCAATTATTCCAACCTCCTGATTTTGTAGTTCTCCTAATATAATTTGAACCTGGTCAAAGGGAATACCCTTTCTGTTGTAGGTTTTCTGTAGCCAACTTTTCATAGCACTTATCTAAAACCACAAAGAAAATTTCTTTAGAACACTTTATTTAAGCAATTTAAAATGCAAACTTACTTACATTTGTTACAATTTCAGCGGCCAAAATATATGTCACTACGGCTAAAGTGCTTAACATAAGAGTGATTATCTGCGAGCCCCATGATCGGTCAAACAACAACATATCCAAATGTCGAGATTGCATAAGCACAAGGCACACTAAATATGCCATGAATACATTTCCAAATGCATGACTTGCAAGATGCGTAACTTTTCACGGATTCGAACATCAAAACAATATCTTTCCAGCTGGAGATTCGATGGCTTGGTTTATGTACCTGTAGTACTGTTTGGGTTGGCATCTTGCCTAAAATTTGTTTGAATTCCGACGTTACAGACCACACCGTTATCACAACGCCTAATAATGCCAAAGTTAAAAAATAGCTGAGAGAAATTTTGTGAATCCATGCCAATGCTCCACATAATCCAGCAAAGTAGTTTATATATTTGTGATTATAGTTGTCAAGGAAAAACATAAAGCGCCCGTAATCTGTAACGAAACTATGCCACCCGGCGTCGGAAAGTGTGTACAGTACAGCGGTATCGGTAAAAATTATAGCTGTTTCGTATGTTATCAAACACAAAACAGAAAAATGGCAAAAGTTGAGCACAAATTTGTTCTGCCACCAATTCTGTCTAGAAGTGTACTCAAAATAAAATGAATTCAAATATTCAAAGAAGCTAGATATATGACTCTGTTTGTAGTACAGCGTGTGATAAAATACCAGATTGGAAACTGCTTGAGAAACGGGAGCCAGCACAGAAAAATATAATCCGGCGCTTCGAAACTTAGTTTCTGTTAGACTTGCTAAGAGCCTTCGTATAAAAGCTATTTCAAGAAGTATCCACAGTAGTAAGTTTATGTAACAGAAACATTGATGAATACAGTTTTTGAATAAAACGTAATGATTTGTAGACTTTTGTACATGGACAAATCTAAATGGTGAAAGCAGCATGAAATAAGCAAAATCGAAATAAATTTTGATGAAGTTTGCTGTTTGCGATTGAAAACTAAGTCTTCCTTTGAGAATGTTATATTCCATGTTTTATGGCTATGGTTGTCAGGGGTTCGAATTCAAAACTGACAACGAATAATTTCGCGTATAGTAATTAATTGTTAGATAATAGATTATGGTTATAGTTTGTTTAGTTCGCAAATTGATACTTTAATAATTACAACGCCCAAAAACGCTTTCGTAAAATTACTTCAAAATTTGATTAATTTATCATTTTAATTAGTTAATGTGCTGATGAACTATTACGGGTTTTTAAGTTTTCTAGATAATAGCTTAGATAATTCAGTACTCTGTACAGCGATAACTGGGTTGTTTCTCGATTAATAACAATTGCAAAAATATGTAAAGTGGAAATTCCTAAAATAGTGATCAACTCATTAAATCTTGGATACAGCAACGTTTGGTTGTAGTTATCCGCTTACTGGCATGTAGTCGTTTTATTTCGTGATAATTTAATCAATCATAGGCATGAGTGCTAATGTATTTGCTGATAAAAACAGTCAACATTATTAAGTTAGACGACAATTAGAACAAGACCAATATATATATACATGACTGACCCAACAAACTACCCAACATTACACGCTTTTGGTCAAATTGACTATCAAATTTTAGAGTAACATAAATACTCTGCATTTGGAAGTTAGGTCGTTAACGAAGATGGAAATTGCGATGATTGGAGTTATTGGGCTGTCAATTAGTTATTTCTGGATCTTGACGAGATTAAATCAATTACAGATTGCCTTATTAAATAGTTCTTGTAGGCTTGCTAACATGAGTAAAATCAATTGTTATGCACGATTCTGTCGTTTCTGTGTTAAAGAATTTAGATACTGGTTAACGAATTGTAATGTAATGCAACATCGTGTAATAAATTGCATGATAAAAGGAGTTTTTTTTTGAAAACGTGACGGATATAGCTAACATTCATTAAGTAACTGATTTTTAGGTAAATAAAATGACTGTACAATCTAGCTGTGTGAGTTCAGTACTTTCAAGGAAATATCTATCCGGGCCTTACAAACCATCTTGCTTATGTGACTGAAGTTTACAAAAATTCATTTTAAAACTTTAACTTGGACAGAGATAGGCTAACTTCTGCAGAAACACTGCTTTTATACTCGTGATTAACAAATTGGAAGACTGCCAAGCATTTAATTTACTTAAGAAAGAAACTCATTCATAGAATCCAAAAACAATATAACAATTGTATTCGAATTCCAAGTTGTGCAAACATAGCATGAAAAATGTATTCACATTTTTACGACAGTTTTTCCATTGTTTGATGCATTTGTTTAAATAAAGGGATTTATAAATTGATTGCGGTGATTGGTGACCTATTTGTAAGCAGAGTTACAAAATGCGCTGACATCATTACGTATATTACACTGTAGTTTTTTTTCTTACTAAATATACTCTTTATTAGTTTATCCCCTAGTTTTAAAACCTCACCTTCAAGTATATTCCATTTCAACCTATGATCCCAGCTATGATCCAGTAAATGTTATCCATTGTGGATGACCCCTGCATAGCTTGTAAAGCAGCTTAGAGTGTATACAACTGGCAGTTTATTAAACCAACTAACAAAATATTCTTGGTAAGCCATTGAAAAATGCTAGCTGCTAAATACAATAATTTTAAAGCCCATTTGGCCTAATTTAGAGCCCATTTAGCCTGTTTAAGATCCCATGTAGCATGTTTTAGAGCTCATTTAGCCTGGTTTGGAGCCCAATTAACCTGGTTTAAAAATAAAGTGTACAGGCAGACGGACAAACGGACAACGATATCTTTAATAGCTCTCCTGCAGAAGCCGCGAGCTAATAAATTAACCAATGAGGTAAAACATCAGCTGAAATGCATTAAAGTCATAAAATAGCAGTTCAGTAGTTCAAAAATAATGGTAGATAATAGACTTACTCATAACTTAGTCAGAAAACTAAATTGGTTTAAATATAAATTTAAGATAACTGTTCATTTTCTTACGATTTCTCCAGGCTAACTAAATTCATTCCAGAACTTGGACAAATACAATCAAACTGTACTTTTTATACCCATGTTAAACCACTTAGAAAACTACCCAACACCTAATCTATTTCGAGGAAAAAATATTCATTCCAAGAAAACAGAACAATTAAACAATTGTATTTGAATTCCAAATCGTGCATACATGGCAAAGACAATGAGTATACATTTTTACAACCTTGATTGCATTGTTCTATTTCAATTGTTCTAAAAAAGAGAAATTTTAATGTTTAATTCGGTGACCTATTTATACAACTTGCACTGACACCATTTTGTGATTTAGACTATAATATTAGCATGCACGCTTAAATATTTTATTCATTAATTATTTTTCAAAATGTCACTGTTTTATTTATACCGTTTAAAATTATGGGTATTCTTAACGTTCGTAATATTTTCCCAAGTTTACGCTAGAAGCACAGCTCCTTACGAAAATCCATTCGGTCCAAATACCGAATTTATCGTTGAAGAAGGCTCTTTCGAAACCGACAATATAGACTCAAACAAAAAACATACATCATCTAAAGAACACGTAATTGTTCGTCGTGGAGCCACATCACTTTATCCCTGTAGCAACTTATCCGACAGAGAGAAAATGCTTTCCGTACCACAACACTGTCCAGGAACGGGTGACTTGCCAATACCTAATGAATGCCGGGTTTTTCTACATTGCATTACGTAAGTCATAAAATATTAATAGCGTAAAGTTTAATTGACCTAGTTTCCATTGTATTTTTACAAAATGGTTTAAATTTACAGAGAAGGCGTGGCTCCCATTTTGGGCTGTTGTCCGCAAGGTTATCATTTTGATCACAAGTTTTTGCATTGCATACCAGAACCAAGAGCGCTATGCACAGGTAAATACAAACTTTTACAAACTTTCAGCAATTTTTCACAAATTTTCAAATATTTTGACCAAATGTAACAAAATTTTACGAATTCTCACAAAAGTTTACGAATTCCCACAAAATGTTACAAACTTTTACAAGTTTTTACATATTTTCAAAATTTTACAAGTTCACACAAATTTTGTAATCTAATTTACAGATGAAGATCTAGCTCACGCTCGTGACGTCGTCGTCGACTACCCCGACTCCACCTCCGACTCTGACGACTACCAAGAAGCCGCCTCAAACTCCCAAGAACCTTCTTTCGACCCCCGCTCCTGGTCTCCCGACAATCTAGAATCCTCCCCAGACACCTCCCAAAAGCAACAATGGCAATACTACCCCGCACCAGACAACCTATTTCCTCAAGCATTCTGGAGCCGAAATCCTTACACCGGTCACATGTGGCCCGCCCGTTTTGGCTACGCAATTCCCATTTCCGTAAGCTACTCCAGCATACCAATTAGGATCAAAAGGCACAAAAAAGGCAATGGTGGAACTCACGGAGGGAATAATTTTAAAGAAAATAGCACTTCCTCATCATCTACTTTACCGCCACCATCACCATCACCACCAACAGCCTCCACAAAAAAGCCAAAACCACCGCCGCCACCACCAACTTCAACCTCAACCACAACAACGACTACATCGACGTCCACAACCACGCCAAAACCTAAGCCTAAATCAAGCACAACGCATGTAACAACCACGCAAAAGCCTAAGCCAAGTTCAAGTTCAACCACAACCAAAAAATCGGAGGGCGGAAGTGACGAGGGTTTTCAACAGGTGGGTAGCAACGAAATAGATAGCGCTGAGGAAGCCATGGCTACAATGGCTACATCTAGTAAACCCTCTAGTAACTCTTTTAGCGGAAATAGTAACGAGGGAAGTGACGAAGGTTTTACGAAAGTTACCAGTTCAGAAAATCAAACTTCAAACAAGCTCAATGGAAATAAGCTCTATGCAAAACCGGGTTCAAGAAAAGGAAACCCGCCGCCCATTATTGGATTCCCGGCGGAGCCAAGAAAATTTCATGAGGCTGATGATGACGACAGTAAAGAGAAGAAAAGACATGCAAATCTAAAACCGAAAAAGAGACAGCAGGCGGCTAAAACGCAGAGTGTGGCGATTATAAATCCTAAACCGACTAATGAAAAGTATGAGAGTGTGAGGAGTGGAGGTGGTGGGTGGAAACCGGAGTTTGGAGGAGAGAGTGAAGAAGGGGATCCTATTGGTGGGGGAATTATACCGTTGCCGGGGATTAATGATAATGGGAGTTTGAGAAGAAAGAGGAAAAGGCAGGCAATCTATTATAGTAGTGAGGAGGATAGGGATGAAGAGGTTACTGCAAGGCCAAAAAAGAAACGAAGGAACAGACGACATATCAGCGTATAACTTTTTCCGTTTATAAAATTTCAAATATTGTATTTGCTTTACATTTAACATATAATAAACAGAGTAAAAGATATTTTTTTGATAACCTAGTATTTTGTGCACACATGTGTTTACGAAAAAATATTGACACATTGTATTCAGGAATTTGCATTTGAATAGGAATGGGTTGAAACCGACTGAAAAAGCGGGCATATATGAAACCATTCATATAATGAAAAGTTTTCATTAAAACATGTATCTAGATTGTGCCGACCACTACAACTGTGATTAAAAGCTTAAAATGTTACTTCTTTCAACCTGTAAACTTTCTCCATGTTTAGGCAACAGCTAATAAGCATTGCCATACAACACAATAGAAATTCTAAGCCATTTATATACAAAGCAATTAGCTAGCTTGAAAATTATCGAGAAATCGAACATAATTGTACAAATAGAAGAAACGTTTTAATGTAATTCTATCATTTCTAGAGAAAACGGGGTGTTGCGCACTGGGCAAAACAGACCAGATATGTGTTTTTAAGTTGCTGGTTAATTAAAGTCGCACGTGGCGTAGTGGCGTGCAGATTATCTTAATTTATTTCTTAGCTTTAAAAGCAGCTTTGCGTTGCATGTTCTAATATCGCAAAAGGTATTTGTACCTATGTGTTGGTAGGAATCTACATAGTATATACTCTATAGAAGCGTGTTGTTCTCGTGTGTTTTTAATTTTTAAAGTTTTTGTAATACTTCCATATGTCGTGCTAGCTATTTTGAATACCACGCGGATCTTATGAAGCTACCTTACACCAAAAAAAAAATCAATCACGGGTCTTCATAAGGCTAACGATACCTTTTCATACCATACCACATATTTGATTTTGCTAAGTTATAAAAATAAGTTTGCTGCTTTGGGGTTCCAAAATAAATTGCTTTTTTAATTAAAAAAGTTGTTTTCAAGCTATCCAAGCTAAATTGTTTTTTTCCTCGTTACATTTAATTACATCTTTAGCCATCCAGACTTGGATATCGTCTTGTCGTGTGCACAACAAAAAATCTCCGTATACAGTTATTTTACATAAAACATAATCCTAGTATTTAAACGCTCTACTGTATTGTGGTTAACTTGGTATATATACATTCCAACTTTAAGATAACCAATCTAATTTCCAAATTTTAGTATCAAATTTGCTATTTGTTTATTAGATATTTCACCGAACTAATCATGAATACTTTCTCCGCCACGATTCAATTATTGTGTATTTTTGCTGATGTAGTTTTCTCTCAACCATTTCAACATCAGACTCCCAACTATCACTCCGATACTGCCCAGAATCCAAATCTGCAGTTGTTTCAAAGGTGTTTAATTTTCTGGAAGCATTTTGCGTTGCAACTTGGATCTGCTCAATTCATTGAAAATGATAGGCAGTTTGGAACATTTTATTTGGCTCAGACCTACTACCATAACACTGCTCGTATTATTTTAATTGGTGAAATAGAAAACCATACTCATGGATTAGAGTCTAACTACAGTATTTTGCCGCGACAACCACAACAGTACACAAAATACAGTTTGTGTAATATGCTGTTTCAAGAAGTTAGGTATAAAAAATTATCACCGAGAGTTTTAGTGTATGATGAGCTTGATTTCAACTTTATGGTATATTTCACAACTGAACAAGTTCAAATAATCCAACCGTTTCTCACTGAAAATTTGAAGCACATTAATTACTCTGGTGTTCCATTATTTCTGGATGCCAACGGTAATCTGACTCTAGTTTGTAGTGTTTGTCAGCACAGCCGTTATAAAGAACTGCCTGTTTTTCAAACAATTTCAGAAATTAGACTTTACTGGCGTAAAACAACAAGTAATATGAACCAGTTGAATATACTAGTCGGGTCACTTGCCTGGGATGCTAACAAATGTAAAATGCGTCCTCTCCTGGTTCACAATCGACTTGGTTGTCTTTTAGCTTATCATTTGAACATCTCTTTTTCGTTTATTCAGTATACAAGTTTTGAATCCGTTGACATAATGAGTAAATTATACGCTACAACACAATTGGCAAAAGATATATATGCTGCAAGACGTTCTTCAAAAATATACGAGCTTCCCCTGCCTAGTATCGAGTTCAAACGCTACTCGTTTGTAATTGTACACCACAAACTGTATGAAAACACTCTTATAGGTTTGTCTCAATCGTTCGATGGCTATGTGTGGATTTTCAATGTTGCTGCGTTCATCGTAATGCCACTGGCACTTACAATTATTTCTTCAACAAACAGCTGCAATTGTAAACAAATCAAGTTTTTTGTATACCTATACAACAACTGGTTATTTCGCGTTCTTGAATCGATCATTAGTCAGTGCCACGACAGTGTACGGCGCCATTTGAAAACAAGTCAGTTATCCATTTTGTGGCTACTTTGGAATTTTTTCTCTCTGTTAATGTCGAATTGCTTTGACGGAAAATTATATTCGTTTGTTGCGTTGGAAGAACGGTTTGTCACCCCAAATTCTCTAAGTGAATTAGCACATTCCAAACTTCAAATTGTGTCAATATCTACTATGATTGATTTTGAAGGTAACGGCAAACAGGAATATGCATCGACTTTAAAGGTATTTCTAGCTGATCCTAAAGGAAACAAATTCGTAAAGTCTATTAATCTAAAATATTATAATGCTCCTGAGTATTTTGCAAATTTGCGCTCCAAAGTGCATCATATTTCTGTAATTGGGAAAAACTTTAAGCAAATTGTTTTAAATATTACTGAATATGCTGATACTCAACTAAATCATACAAACAGTTTTGCATTTGTGGATAGTGAGTATCACGTAAACATAATATATCCGCTTTTAGAGATGTTTAGAGACAAAGAGGTAATTAAACGGCGAAAAATAGAAAATTTTAATACATATGAGACCTGGATAGTAAGAAAATACTTTGCGTACAATCAAATTGAGCAGACTTTTTGGCAAGTGATTGAAGGTGGATTTCATGGAATTTGGAGCAAAACCCTAATAACTAAGCTGCGGGTTGTCCAGGCTAAAGAAGTACACACACAAAATATCACCAAGTCCTATAACTTGTTTGGATACATGATGAATTACGAACACCGGGAGGCAGCAGGTTTGGATCAAGAAGAAAAGCCAATATTATTAGTAATGCTATATGGAACGCTTCAAGTTAACGGTATATTGATTCTACTTGCAGGGCTTGTATTAATTGCAGAAGTTCTGTCACAATATTTTAATAGAGTTAGGAATTTTACTAGCACTATTCACATTTCAATAAGAGTAGTACTAATCACCACATTTTGCAAGCGTTTCCAGTTAGCCGTAACTAAAGTATTATTGCAGGGAAAAGTGTTATGTTTTACTTTGGCACGTTCTCAAAAGTGTTCATGCTGACAATATATTAAGATAGCACATTCACATTTAAAAAACGATAATAATATGTATTAATAATAAATAAAAACATTAACTTTGCAAAGCAAGTTCCATTATTCACTGTAAAGTTGACTTTGAATTTGAGAAGTATGATTTAGGCAGTATTAGGGTTGAGCTCTGCTTACTGTAAATGCTATACTCCCACTGCATTTACATGTTCCGTGGACTCAACAAGTTATATCATTTTATCGTTAATACTCGTTAAAGGTTTATTCATCACTTCAAAAATAATTGCATATTGTTTTTGTTAAACCAGCTTCCACATTTTGTAAACCTGAAATCTTGGATAAACAGATAGATTAGGTTTATTGTTAGCAAATTTCCTCAAAGGGTACATTACACTTAAGCGACATAATTTTGCAATTGAGGAACAAGTGCATGCTGAGTCAGAAGTATTTCTGAGTAGTAATACAAATAGACATATAATAAATATGCGATTTGAAATGGATTATCTTTTGTATTTAAAATGTATTGTGCATTTTAAATGGATGTTTTTTATTCTTCTACGTGATCATGCCATCTGCTAAGTGCTCATGAGAAATGCTTCACAGATCGCCTACTTAAGTGTTTCTTTAGCGTATAACGAGCTCGCTAAACGTCAGCAGTAGTGTGAAAAAGTAGCGAATCTTTAGAACGCACTTCATTATGCAACTATTTTTGGAATACACAATGCTATGCACTTGATATTATGTGGCAAGGTTAACAAATTATCCTGCCATCTATAACAAGGATGCCTGGAAGTATCGCAAATTCTTGCAAATATTGTTATCCGATGTTTCTGGAACTACGCATATTTATAAAAAATAATAATAATTTTTAATCAACCCAGTTTATGCTTACTATTTTTATACCCCGCACGATACGTACGACTATTTATGCATAAAAACACCGTGTTTTAACAGTAGTAGAAAAAATTGTCGTTATGTGTGAAATCGTCAAGCGATGCGTTTCTATTTTATTTCATCAGGCTGAAATTGAAATTTCACAAAAAATACATTAAAAATTAAAATGAATATGAAACTTTCTGACACACATTAGATTTTTCGATTCATAATATATTTTACTACATATTTGAGTTTCAAAATCTTAAAATCTTAAAATCTGCTACCACAAAGACATATACGAATTTACCTTATGTTTCACTGATTTGTTGTTGACTTGTTGCTCCATAGGGTTCTGTTTTATAAATGTGACTTTTTCTTTAGGAACATTTGCAAGCATTCAGTGTTACAATATACAGTGTGTATATCCATGTTTTGTACAACGTCATTCACTGTTCTGTCTCCCAACTTTATTATTTCATTCAATATACTGTTATACACTATATCATGTAAATGATTTATACACGAGTAATATGGTACCACTAGATAGAATTTTTGTTTATCGATAGTGAGTATTTGCATCTCATTTTCAAGTTCTTGGTTACTTTCTTGTAATGGTATTAAGTTTGGATGAAACTTTTTTAAGTTCAGTAATAACCATTTACTTTTGGGAAGTTCTAAGTCTTGGCGTTCAATTTTACTCAGTTTTTCCATACAGTCATCTAAACATTTTTGTGGATAGCATCTATTCCTAAATCTATTCATCATCTTAAAAATTTCCGTGTCAACAATTTCCATATCTGAACAGATACGCTTTATACGTATACCTTGGCTATATGGAAGTGCTCGGATGAGATGTTTGGGATGATTTGAGAAGTAGGATAAATACAGACTTTTCGACATCGGTTTTTTGTATGGAACTGTTACAAACTTATTATTTACTAACTTTACATCGACATCTAGGAAAATGATATGATTTGCATTGTATGTTTTTGTAAACGTTAAATAATCATGCTGAAAGGTACTTCGCAGCCATGATTCAACATTTTCTATATTTGTCATTTCTAATATTAAGAACCCGTCATCAACAAAGCTTTCATTGAAAATAATCTCTTTTTTGTTTCTAAACATTTCACGTAGTTCGTAGTAAGCTGTGATGTTAGCAATAGTTACTGATGCAGCATTACCCATTTGAATACCTTTCCTTTGCTTAAAATATTCTTCATAATACTTTACAAAGCTATAATCCAAGCACATGTCTAACATGAATATTATATCTTCCATTGAAAACTGCGTAAGTGTTTCTGATTCTGTATTCTCTACCATGAAAGTTTGATAAGCTTCTATGCAAAATTGTTTACAATGCTTTATTTTCAGGTTAGTGTACATACTATCAATATCGTAAGTCACTAACATATATTCTGTATCTGGTTTCAATTCGAGATCATTAAGCAAAACTAAGAAATGAGTCGTGTCTAGTAGCACTCCTGGGGTTTGACATATTATAGGTTTAAATATATAGTCTACTAATGCGCTTATGTTGCGGTTTACTGTTGAACATGTACTGCTGATTGGTCTACCGGGAGGAAATATATCGAAATTCTTATGAATTTTGGGTAATATATAAAAGGATGCTGGTTTGTGATTATTCAAAAGTAAATTTCCTAAGAACAATTCGTCAGTTATTTCAATTTTCTTAGCTAAAACTTTATCAATTAATGTATCCATGCATCTTTCATACTCCGCTTTGCATGAAGGTGATTATGTATCTTCATTATGAAGATGCTTAAATACTTCAGAATCGTGCCACTCGGTTTTCATAATACACACCCCTGCATTCTTGCGTCACATGTTAATCACACATGTCAAGACATTATGATGTAAAGCTTATATATTTTAAGCACAGTGTAGTCAATTTGCATAGGATTAACACTTGCATTATACACACAGAGGTGAATTATTTGAGCCAACGCCCTGATTTGCAACAATGAAAGTTTTAATTTTAGTTGTAATTGTTGCCCATTCCATCGGGTGCACTCATTTTAAAGAGTGCTTGTTCTGTGTCAAATCAAAATGTAGCTACGAAATACATACAAATGGAAAAAGATATTGTGCAAAAAGTTCATAGATTTACATACATTGTTTATCGTGATTACAAATTAGTTTCACTGTAAAATGGCCGTTGATGTTGAGAAATGTGAAAATATCATGAGGTTTGGTTTTTTATCGATATTATAAACAAGTCTATTTGAATTATATGTGTAATAATATTTATGTGCCCAAAGAAACCCAAGCCCAAAAAGATATGTACCAAAAACTAACGTACAAAGCAAGGCTTCTAAAACAGCCACATAAGCTACCACAAAAAACTTTTATCGCAACAACGATGGCAGCTAGAAAAGAGCCGGTATCAACGTGAACTGCGCTTGCAGTCAAAGCAAAACTGTTTACAACAACAAAGATGCCAACCACAACAGAACCATCATCATCATCCATAAATTTGGCAGCCGCAATAGAGCTCACGCCGGCAACAACTCGGGCAACCAATCTGGACCCAATACCTCACACAGAGCATTTTGCATTACATCCGAATCGGTATCAGCTCCAACAAGGCTAGTAGTCCCAACACTGCATGCCACAGCGGCACAAAAATATAATAGCGAAACAGTGCCACAATTCCTATTATGTAAAAATTTTGCACAAACATCAATGTTTTTTCGATTATCGCCAATATTTGCTTGTCGTAAGGAAGTGAGTTTTTATGTTCATATGACTTTATTGTACATTGATATAAAAATGTACTAACGCACACATTTATTTTAGAGTATCTGTTTACGACATCATTGTGGCCCACACACACGCACAAATCAGTACACGCATTGACATTTGAAAAGGTTATCAATGACTTTATGAAAATGACGAAAATGAAATATTTGTATTTTTTCATCCATCACCATTACCATTCCAAACAGTTTTGACTTTCCTTGTCCGACTGGTTTCCTCATCTTGTGAAAAATAAAGTTCGGATAATACATTTCTGAGATTGGAAAAAAATGTTTTATTAATTCAAAAGATACCATGTCATTGTGTATCAGTAATATTGCTGACTCAACTGTCAACATTCCCGTACTCACAAATGGCGTGAGCACGTATACGCAGTTAACCTAGTGCGGTATGCTAATTATCCCAAGGATACTCCTAGCTTATCTTTACATCAATTCCCATTAACTTCTTGACAAATAAATCTGTTAATGACTAGGTACAACGCCGAAACATAAATTATCTCCGTACTTAAAAAATTCCACGTATATTGTTTTAGATACACTACATCACACCATTTACTGCGTTCTCTGTTGCATCGACTGCAATAACTTTGGCATTGATTTATGCTCAGGTTGTTCCCAAATTGATTACATAATCTATGTAGCATTAAGTTATTAGCCGCTCGCAGGTAATCCCCTATACGCAAGTTTGCTGAAAGTGTGCGAAGTGGCGGAGAGAACTTATAAAAGGGAACGCCGTTTTCCAATGTGATTTGTAAAGTAATTTATATCATGTTAGCTAATATGTAGTGCATTAAATTGTAAGATATTGACGTCTTTTGAATTATTGCTTAGTGGATAACGTAATGTATCATTGCATCATGCAATGCGCAAATCACCAGGTGTTACGTGGAGAAGCCGTAATTGCCTGACGTGCTTGACATTCAAAGTGTATCGGTTACCCAAATGGTATTGGCTGATAAAAGCACAATAAACTGATAAGGTTGGAAAATCACGGCGTACACGCAAACGTTACGCTATAAGGTATTACTCATTTTCAATTTTAAATCATTTACATTGTATATTTTTAATAGATGAGGTGATACATTGTAACGCAATTATGACATAATTTGTAACAAAATGAGAATAAATCACTGCCAAGGTTATCTTTTGCGGCAAGTCAAAGAACGGGTTATGTGGTCTGATGTAATTTATTATTACAGTTTATCTGGAATTATTTTATCAAGCAGTGAGATTTTTTATACTTGGGCGTTGTACTTGGCCATGAACAGATTTACCGATTTATTTGCAGAGAACGTAGTGGAAATTGAGGATGTAAGTTGAAGCGTAGGGCCATAAAGATACGTGAGGAGTAACCTTGGCGTGATTTTTTGCGTCTTCAGTGTAAAACTAGTTTGTGACTTGATTGGAATTATATTTTGAGTCTGTGGTACCAAAGAGTACAAGCCTTTTATTTATTTTTATAAAAAATGGATAAAGCACAGAAGCAACATATTTTAAATAATATGTCCAGTTTGGCGCAGCATACGAAATTAACTGCGTATGTGTTTACGTCGTTTGTAACTACGGGAGTCCTGGAAGTTGAGGATGTGCTGCTACTGGTAAATTACGTTTGAAAATATGTTTTAAAAATTTTTAACCTATTGATGTTTAGGTTTAAAATGCCTAATTAATTGTCAATTTTGTATTTACAGGACGATGAAGCCAATCTGACAAAGAGGAAGTACAAGTTATATGAAATTGTGATGGCTAAACCAATACAAAATATCTACGACAAACTGGTATACTGTTTGGAGTCCACGGAGCATGATACCGCTGTGGAGATTCTGAGACGCTTGCAAAAGACGGAACTGACTTCCATTCTGGAATAACTTCTTTGTACATAGTTTTTCACAGTTATTTATACTATGATTTATCGATCCGATACCGATCACTTCTTTCTTTTATTCACCTGTTACAATGACAAATACTTTCTTATTCATTTTATAAGCTAGCAGAAATTATTTTTAATAAAATATAAAACATAATATGGTAGAACTGGATTTTATAAAAGTTACTTGCATTCCTAATCCAAATGAGTAATGAAGTGGAATAAATAAGTAAGTACAAACACCAGCACACCTGCAAAAATGCAGAGCTTATCAAGTTTACACGAATAGCAATTTGATAAGGATTAAGAGTGAATCTATACATACATTTATAAGCTAATTACAATGAAAGTTTAATATAGGATTTTGTATGCTAGCTCCCATATTTCCATCATGCTTATTTTTCTCTTAGTCATATTGTTTACCAATTAGTACTAATCGGCACAAAAGAGAATTAAAGGCTCCGACATTGTGGAACTTTTGTTATTTCTGAATAATAAATTGCAGTATATGCATAATATCAAAAATTATGCTATGTCATTCAAATATTTTAAGTTTAATTGTCTGTATACTTACATTATATAAAAGCATATTTAATAAACGCTCGGAAAAACTTGAAAAGTTTAATTTTCCAGTATATACAATAACAAAAACTTTGAAGGTCTTGTGTAATCCTCCAACTTTCATAATAAAGCATACAATAAATTTATTTAAATGAGAAAGCGGAAGTCTAAAACTTGTAACCGCATGTTTACACTGATGTCTATCAACTGATATCACAAACCACGTGCTAGTAATTAGACCACTGGAGAACTGGACAAAACATCAGTCTCCAGTTTGCGTTGGAAACTATTAATTATTAAGTGGTTATTGTTTCAAGTTTAGCAGTAATAAGGAAGCAAATAGTGCAATTAATAAAGTAAGATAAGCAACAACTCTTAATTTTATGTTGAGCAGCACGATATCATAGGTTTTGCAAAATTCGCAAAATACGTCCATTGCATTGTGACTGATTTTGCTGAATTTGTTTGTGTTCCAGTAGTGAATAACTTAAAATCTCACCGCAACAGAAAATACTATATATTACTAACAGCGTACATTACGGACATGTTTCTTATAAAATTTATATTTTTAACGAAGCTCATACCAGCTTTTCCAACAAATTTAATTAACACGTATCATTTCCTAAGTCAATTTCAAACTGAGCAGACCCTAACCGTTATTGACAATTACAAGGGCTCAGATTTGGTTGGGCCGCATTTTCCCTTCATTTTGCGAAAGCCATTGTTAATACTATTAGATTGTTCTGACGCTATTTGGAACAATGAAATATGCATTGCCAGTAATGTAATTGCACGCAACAAAACTTGTTGGTTCAAAGCCAGATCGTGTAGTTTACCTAAATTTGTTAACAACATTGTAGACATTAGAACAAGCAGTTGTCTTCAGCTAAACTTGACTGCATTTTCAAGCGCTACAAAACCATGGAAACATGTAATTAAAGTAGACATTAACTTTCCAACTCACTGGAAGAACGTGTTTCCTCCTATGTTGTTAAACTTAACGCTGGAACCATCAATTTCCAAACATCCAACCATATTCGTGTCTACTGTGCCTATGATTAATTTGTTGGTAGAAACTGGATTACGGAGGTCGAATTACGAACAAATTGAAAATTGGTTTGAAACAACAATCGATAATAGTCTTGGAGGAAATAAGTGTGTGCACGAGTGCTACGGATTTGTGAGCGCTATTGGTATTTACGTCACTTGGTCAAGACAGAGTCTGTCTGACAGACGATAAAATTCCTAACGTATGTTGTAACTTACAACTTGTAAGTAGAGAGCAGTCTTTTGGAAGTTCGATAAAAATGCTCCTACTAGTAACAAACAAACTGTTTAATAATAACGCTGTAATAAACCAAGTAAGTAATCTAGCGTTTCCAAAAGCTCATCAGACCTCACTTTGGGGAATCGTCAAAGAACATTACGAGGATGACCACAAAGTGGAAAGCGTTTCTGCACAACTAAATAAATGTAATTTACGCCATCCGTCTAGACGACGAACCGATGCAGTGTTTCAATTAAGTGACCAAAAGCTCCAAATGCCTCTTGCGGTGGCATATATGTTACAGGACTTTATGACAAATTATACGTACAGGTTTAGAAAACATGTATTTGATTTGTCTACACGTACAAATGGCAAATTATATCAAGATTTTGCAACCATTGCCGACACTTCGCCCAAAATGTTTTGGAAAATAGATCACGTGTTAAATACTAACACAATTGTAACACAGTTTATGACTATACAGAACTCTAGAAGAAATTTGCGCTTTCTGACATGTGGAGCTAGAGGAAAGGAACCATTTCCATTTGAGGAACTAGTGAATGTTTACGACATGTATGTTTGGCTTTGTGTTGGTTTAACACTAGCGATTCTATTGATAATATTCGTTCAAATGCGACTTAATCCATGTGTCAAATATTCAGTATATCGCGTCGCAGTAATTACTGCTGTAGTTCTACTAAAGTTATTTCTTGAGCAAAGCAGTCCATTTGATAAATGTATCCTCAAACTTTCATTAGTCCGATGCATCTGCATTTTTGTTCTTCTCCTCGTACTTGTTCTAAATAACGGGTATAAAAACGACAATGTGTACAAAATGATAACTCCAAGGAAATCACTTCTGTAAGAAACGTTTGACCATTTAATAGCTGATGGATTTACAATATACACTCGAGTTGCAAAAATAGACGTTTCGTTTCAGGAACGTTTCGCTTTTGATAGTCTGAATGATCTTATGTTGGAAAGCCACAGCATCAGTAACCGTTTCATTAAGGCAGTGTCAGAACTTGAAATGTTTGCTATGAATTCCGCAGGTACAAATGAAACTCGTAAGTGGCGTGAAATACTAAATCAATCAAAGCTTTACCCAAAAACACTAACCGCCTTGAAAAGTGTGCTATCGGAAGTACCTACTTGGTTTAATAAGCAAATATCAGATATAATGGATTGGCAGTATATGGCCATTTACAACAACTCGGTGGACAATAGGGTAAATGCAGAAATCTTAAAGCAGTTTCGAGAAAAGGAAAACGAAGCTTTGATTGAAAGCCAAGTTCCGTGTATGAAAACTGCGGCAATTCTACCTGAGTATTTGTTGGAGGATTACAAAAGGAAATTGCGCCGCTTGAAGGTTTTGCCTTTATCCGTTAGCAAAGATGTTTACACGAGAAACTATTTTGACATCTCAATCGTGGGACACGCCCCTCCATATATTTTGAAGAGGTGGAAACAATATATTGCTTTTGGAATACCTAAGTGGTGGTTGGATCTGGTCAGTGCTCAGACTGGGTTTGTTAGCAATCCCAGCACAAAAAATGCAAAGGTGGATATTGATGGAAATGTTTTAATAATGTTTATCGTGTGGGGAGTTGGTACTTCTGGTGCTGTGTTTGCTTTTTTGTTGGAAACTGTCTTTGAAAGTGCTTTTTACACACAAACTGTTACTTTGTTGGCCAGTGCTGCTTTAAGATTACTTGAAAGTACAAAGTCAGTTTGTCGTCAGTGCTTTGATTCTTTAATGAAAGAGATTTGTGCAGCTTGCGTTTACCTTACGACATGAATGCTTGCGCATTGTCCTTACGTATTTTGTATTAGCTTTTATAAATTGACTTAACATTAATTATAAAGTAGTGTTAATCACGTTTGCGTGCTGGTGTATTTAATGACCAACAATGGTAAAATTCAAAGTTTATCAAGAATACGCCACATTCCGTTTCCGTTTAGTCTAATTTAGTACATTCTCCAAACATTTCTACTTGGCATTTCAAAACTTTATCCATTTTACTGCATACATTTTACAAACTACACAAAAATCACGTTTGCTGACATACAATTAATTTATAATTAATGCTTTTCTCAACCTTTATGCTGAGTTTATTATCAAGCTGGAGTTGTTTCTTTTCTGAATTACATTTTTCCAGTGGTAGCTATTCTACTTCGTTGTTTCAAAGCAATTTATTAAGGGATGTTTGGTGACCAAGTTCCATTTCTCGGATTTGATGTTTTATTTTGTTTGCTAAAATCATTTTTTAAAAATAGTTTATAAAGCGTTTAAACAAATGCTTGTACAAAAGAGAGTTTTTAAATTTTGGGTAACATACATAAATAAAAACATTTGAGATTTTTTACCACGTTTTTTTTATTTTTACAACAACTCCTTTTTATATACAGTTAAATGACATACATACATATACCACATTCTCACAATAGACAGAATTCCATTTTTTTAAATCATACGCTTACAAGTCCATATCTTCCACTGAGACATACTTTATTTTGACCAGCCTTATTTCCGTTGTAGCGGATTTTCGTTGAAGTGGTCTAGACATTTAATTAATCACACATTACCACCTGCTTTTAATTTATATTTAAATTAACATAAAAATATGCTTACCTAAAATTATTTGGCGTAAACTCATTTGCTGGTATTTCTGTCGTGAATCTAACAAAATCATCATGGTAAATCATCACAGGTCTTCTGAGAACCAGCCAAGTTGCAGGTGAACATTTTGGACTTGTTAAGGATCCAGTATACGCATACGCGTAGTCAAAAATTTCGTCCTTGAAAAATTCTGCAAAGTTCAGAGTGCCATCGTCATTGTTATTGTGTTTCGAGGTAAGTGAAACACCCGGCTGAATATCCTTTAGCGTATTTATTAGTTTGTACAATACATTAGTTTCTCCATATGTTGGAACTGTATCAACAAACACGGCTAAAACCAGTACATCAGTTGCAGATTCAGTTCTAAGACAATCATACATATTCCCTGTGGCTCTGTTATAATACACTAAATGAATTTCGCCCGCATAAGCACGAACCCCTACAGTGTGTTCTGAACCATAAGCTGACTTATCGCCCCAGTGAAAATGCAAACTGTTGAGCACATAGCGATAAGGGCCATATTTTAAATACAATTTATCAGGTTTGTGGTATGAAGCACGAAAACCGCCAATTTTCCAGTCAATGGTTACATACTCAACCGAATGATTGTTTTTGTCTAGATATATTCGGTCGTAATTTTTTGGTTTTTCCAGTTTCCAGTAATCAGCCGGAATGTTTATCGGGGATTGGTCAACCTGCTTGCAATTTGCGTATGCATTTCCCCATGTGTTGGGACCGCAACTTCCCTTTCTGTAGCACCAGCCTTGGGTTTCCTCACCGGTTGGATAAAGCTCGCTACCAGCAGATAACGCACTTGGAGCTAATAATAAAATAATCAGCAATTTCATGCTATCAATGTACCGGTTTTAAGTTATGGAAATATGTACTGACTATGAAAAACTTATAATCAGACCTGCAAAATGTTTGGTTCGAGGCGAATTCCCAGAATTGCAAATTCCATTTAACTAGAAAAAATTGGCATTGTTTCAGACTCACATATTGACTACTTTCTGAAATACGAATCGTAAACCTCAGTTTATAAAACAAATTCGAAGAATCTCTACAGTGGCGTTTCAGCTGTTTTATTTTTTTTCCGATGATAAAAACAAACAACTAAAACCGACTATTAAAATCATTAAAAAAGAAACGAAAATCCAGAGAACAGGTTTGATGAAGATGTCTCCTATAATTTTAATGGTTCCGGTTTTTAGAGAAACTAGAATAAACCCTGCTTGTATTGGAAGGTAACAAAGCTTCAAGTTCAAGTGCATTAGTTTGCGGGAAATGTAGGCCTCTTATGGCTTTTGGATTAAAATCTAACTGTAAATCTATGGCTGTGCTGGAAAATGCCTCAACCTTTGTGTGCATGCCTGGCATATATTTTTGTAGATATAATTTAGAATTAAACAAAACACTTAGAGTAAGCTGTTGTAAAACTACTCGAATGGTCTGAATTTTCTGTGAGAGGAGAGTTAAGGAGCATTTTTACCAGTAATGAAATGTTAACAAAATGGGTCCATGAAGAAAGCCCCCAGAAAAATGCCACTGCGAAAAAATCCCCCGGAAAAAAGCCCCCTTCGAAGAAAGCCTCCTACGAAGAAAGCCCCCTACGAAAAAAACCACCTACGAAAAATGCCCCCTGCGAAAATTACCACCTACGAAGTTAACCTCTAACGAAAAATGCCACTTTTTAAAACTTGACATGTAATAAGTTGAATTCCACAAACAAAAATATGCAGTTTTAACTTAATTTCAATGAAATTTTCCTTTGGTTATGTTCACAAAGCAAGATGGACTTATATAAATTGTTTTTTCACAAAGTTTAATATTACCGATAAAGTTGTAGTTTCATCTACTGTAATATATTTTTTGGCCAGTTATAAAACTAGGACTTCAAAGTCCAGTTAAACGTGGTAGTTGCAAGTAAATTAACATTTGTCCTGAGTGCATCTGGACTTAATCTCCAATGTAAAAGCCACAAATTCCCACTAATGCAACAATAACCTGATATGCTATGAACTTCATACTACGAAGTACCAAGTACCTGATAGGAAGCAATAATTATTCAGATACTTACACATTATCTAACAAGAGTAGTAGGAATCGGGTAATAGAATTCGCCCAGAATCCTAATTTGTAATGTACAAGTTGAATATTTTTATGAGTAATCCAAAAAGTGGACTTTGTAATGTTAGCTTTGTAGAAAACCGAAAACTTATTGCAGCCATAATATTATTGTTTTTCGTTTGGCTTTATGACAACTAGAACCTAAATATATACATGCTTTTAAATTTTTGAATATGTAGTAATGTCGAAGTAATATTAAAACTGTTATTTTTATTTGTGGAATTCAACTTATTACATGTCAAGTTTAAAAAAGTGGCATTTTTCGTTTGAGGTTAATTTCGTAGGTGGTAATTTTCACAGGGGGCATCCCGAGAAACCAAATTGGCCACTAAACTCAATGTGCCATTGCACTGTTGCCAGCAACAAAACAATGGCGGCGTGGCAAGTCAAACACCATAGTAACGTCAACGGCAACCAACAATGTTCCGTTGATGGAAAACAGTGGTCCATTGGCATTACAATGGCATGCGTTAAAAATCCATTGATGGCAAATGCATTGTTCCATTGAAGTTACGCTGAGAACAGCCATTGAAAACGCAATGGTTCGCCATTGCATTTTTTGTACTGGTACCATGCTTAAATAACGCTTCAGTAATTTTAGTTAGCAGTTAAAAATAAAACAAAAATTAAAAAGGTTTAATACAGGAAGTATAATTTATTTACACTGTTTTTAATAATATATTATAAGGAAATATATTAACAAGGTTTTAGCTACAAAGGGGAACAATATAGTGTTTTTCATCCACACCTAACAACAACAACAAACATTGCTTCAATAAAATATTCGGGCTCACTCGTGAGCGATTACGCATTTCACATAACTGAAGTATGCAAAGTTTTGAACTTGGACAGGGATACTTTTTAACATTACGACTATCATAATAGTCTACAACAATATAATCAATTGCAACCTCTTTTACCTGACAAAGCATATTTGCATGCGTAATATAAAACGAATCAACTTTAAGTTCATTATTGTAAAGCTCATTTTTATAATTATTGACTAAAACTTGTTCAGATTCAAAAGTTCTATGAATTATTTGTTTCAAGTGGTGCTTATTAGTTCTAAGCTTGCGTTTCAATACATTTAGGTGACTTTCAAACTCAAAGGCACTAAATCTGTCTAAGCAGCCATGATTTCGAACATCGATATCCAAGTGCTGAAGAGAATGCATATTATAAGTTAAGAAGTCATTATGATAATGATCTGGAATTTCACGAACAAATTCTGCTAATAAATCTTTTGCATAATTGATCCATTCATCAGATTGGGTCTCCGTAGAACAAAATATAAACATTGCAACATGAAATAACAAAAAATGTTTGTATCTACTTTTGTCAAGTGCACCTTTCAGTACAAATGGACCTACATACAGCCTGAACGTTCGAAACTCAGTAGCCTTCCAGTTTCTAACTTCATCCAAACTACGACATCTACGACTAAATTCTTTTGGAAGCTGCTTCCCTACAGTTATAAGCCTTTCGGAAATCAAATTTCTAGTACGACGTCCTAATTTAAAGTGCCCTGGACCTTCCACCCAGCTAAGAATAAGCTTTTTCATTATGCCTAGACAACAAAGGTGCATATAATCTAGAGGCACCTGAGTCACCATGCCTATATTTAAGCTCTGGAGTGGACTCGTACCGTTATGATGCATAGGAAACTTTTTTTCTCTAAAAGAAGAGTCACTGTACAACTTGCGCTGGATATGTACTGGATAGATTACTCTATTATATTTCCAAAGACCCTTTCTATTACATCTTTCACAAGCGTAGTACGCATTGTGATTATTGACGCGTTTTAGAAAACTACGCGCAGGAGCATCCGCAACAACACATCTTATACGAACTTCATATTTAACACCGTTAAACATTATCCCATTATCTTCAAGCTCTTTCATTTCGTTTACAAAGTCATGTAAATATTCCTGAATACAATTTGGTTTGTGCTTGCCATAAAATAACGCTACTTGTTTAACAGTTTTGCATCTTTCCTGGTCAATACTGCACAAAATTGAACTTTTACTAACTGGCACACCGTCAATTCCTATTTTAAGCGTAATCAAATTTTCAATTCCCTTTAATCTTTCTAAGGATTGATAAAAGTTAACTAAACCTGCTTTTATAGCGTTTATCAAATGTTTCTTAATGCCAAAGTAGAAGTACTCCCCACCAGCTAGTGCTTTGGTAACTACATTACGGGGTGTTTTCATAAGGGTTCTAGCGTCCTTTGGAAAACTCTCATTGGGTAACCATGATCTTAGCAAGCCTAACAAAGAAGATAGTGCTACTTGAGTAACATTGTTGCTAGCAGCCCATGTCCGGAGTTCTTTAACTTTGCTTACTTCGTTTTCTAATATACAATTGCTTTGACTATCTAAACTAGTTTCACTTAATAAACCAGAAGTTAAACTACTCAACTGATCTTCAACCGTACAAAAACAATCAGAAGTGGTCGGTGAAGCAGGATCATTCCGAGGAATGGTTTGAGGTACTGTCGGAGTTAATGACCATGAGTGTCGGGTTGGGCGGATGTTCTGAATCCGTATCTTCTTCAACGCTTGCTGCACTGTCCGCTGGGCCCTTCTTTTTACTGTTCGTCTTGGCGTCTCCATTACGTCGTTTTCGCCCACCTCCTCGATCACCACTGTTTCTGAACCAAACTTGAATACAGTTGTTGATATCTTTGTCCTTCACCTCCTTGTGGTTATTACGAGCAGCAACTGTTAGCACCAAAAGATTTGTAAATATCAAAATGTTCTAAATTTACTAAATACTAAAATGATGCAGAAAATTGTGCTTGATTACATGTTTTTTTACCTCTTACTGCATCCGCTAGTCGTGTCTGTCCAAACGGAATCTTCCCGGAAATCGTGGTGTATCGCACCAGCTGCGAGAATTCAAGCTCAAACAAATACGCCAAGATATCCCCGATGGTCTTCGACACAGACAATCTTCCAAAATGAACAAATGCTTGTACCTAATTATTAAAATAGAATTAAACCTTGGCTTTCTCCTTCGAATAAATTAACTATGTTTTCAATGATCAATTTACTTACCAGCTTTTCGAAGTTTTCCGGAACTTGCAGAAGTTGTTCGAAATTTCGAAGTTCGAGTTCGCTGCGTAGAGGAATAAGCGAGAATAGAGGATCCTTACCGGTAACCGTGACCGCTTGACGCGATAGAGCATTCAAAATTAACGTTTTGGTTTCACGTTGTTCTTGGATGATTATTTCCTGGTTCTGCAGAACTTTTTCCTGAAAAGCTAAAAACAAATAACATGCTTCTTCATATAAAAGTTTATATTAAGAAATATAGTCTATTGATGTTAGGGTCAAGACTACTTACCTCTTTGTTCCTCCAAAATTAACTTCAACGTTTCCTCATTTCCGCAAGTTGAAACAATGTAAGCAGGTCCTAATACATCCCCATTTACTGTGGCTGACTCTGCTGATGTAAGGTTAGTGGATTAGGATGATGTGCCTGGTAACACAGCTGTCCCTGTGTTATCTCCAACTGCTGAGTAATTAGTTTTGTGATTATAATTAAATGAAAATGATGGTGTCAGGGTGTCATAATGTCTTGGCAAACAGAGTGCTGAATCACACTCACCAACTGGTAATCCAAATAATGAATGCGCAGGTACAATCGGCGTTGTCGGTGGGGGCTGGTCACTCTGGATTTCCTGATTCCTAGTTTGACGGGTTGGTCCGTTCTCCTTTGATGACGACTCCAAATCTGACGACTCCTGGTATTTTTCAGTCTTTTTTCCAGCCCTCTCGGGTTTTTCTGAAAACACAAGTTTTCAGAATTGATTAATTTCAGTCCTACCATGTTAGGAGAATTGCACTTTATGCCTTGTTATATTTAGTTAATAAATTTAACCACTTACCGTAGCTCTTAACTAATTCGATTTCCCACTTTGGCCACACTGATTTCGGAGCACTGTTAGCGTCAAACTGGAGGCGTTTTACTGCTGTTGTTTTGGACTTTGGGAAGCGGACAAAAAACGTCCCTTCTTCAACTTCAATCCAGTTTTTTGGAACAAAATCGTGTGAATTGTCTTTAATAAATCGCACAATAATAAAAACTTTATGGTTTTCCAAAGGCTCACTCGTTTTGACAAATTAAATACTTCAATTTAACAATTTAAAATACAATTTTAAACTCAGAGTTTCAGAATTTATTTTTCCTCACAACTTCTTGCCGACTGCGGTCTGTTGATCGACTGGACTGTGTGCATTAATTTTCTAACCGCCAAAAACAGCCGGTGTTTGTTGTATTGTGAACCATTGATGGCCCATTGTCGCACTGATCATGTTTATACATTGCTTTTACTTTACTTGTCTACCAATGCACCACCGTCAATGGATTGCCAGTGAAACCCAGTGAGTTTGATATCGTTGGTTTAACCTTACATCGCCAGCATTGGGACGTCGGGATAGAATATGTACAATGTTTTGCACTGGCATGCCAGCATAGTTTTGACAAATAACGTTGATGGAATTCCACGCATTAGTTCTCATGCATCGTTCCGTCAAATTAAAAATGATGTTTAACCAATGCACTGGCGTTCCATTATAAATCCATCAACTCTTAACTTGCAAACGTTAAGATGCCATCATTCTGGTTTGTCGGGATTGTTCGTAGGTGGTTTTTTTCGTAGGGGGCTTTCTTCGTAGGAGGCTTTCTTCGTAGGGGGCTTTTTTCCGGGGGATTTTTTCGCAGTGGCTTTTTTCTGGGGGCTTTCTTCGTGCTTCCTAACAAAATCAATATAAATAAAGTAGTTATAACCTGATTGCAGATAAATGAATTCAAAAAAAAACAATATAGTATATACGTATATGCTTCAGTTGTCACATGTTTTTATAAAAGACTTTGCAGCTTACCCTAGCTTTGCAACAGCAGGATGACCGAATAACAAGTCTAAATCCATCCCATACTAAGACTAGCTTCTACTTTGGTAAGAGCAAATGGGCAAAAGCTCTCAATGGAACGTTCTGATGAATTTTCAGCGTTGTGCGCTGTTTCATGACTAAGACGTTGCAAAACGTTTTAAAACAAAGTAGTCTCGTAGATTTATCCAAGTATTTTTAAATGTTTGCGGAGACACATTGCTCATAAATCTCCATGTGTCTTTTTTTGCATTTGCATTTCCGTTAGCATAAATTATGTTTTTATATAAATTAAGCCATTTTAAAATGTTATGATGTATCAAATTTTTAATGGATTTGAAATATATGGACCAAAATTTCTTAAAGATACAATGCTGTCATAACGTGCACATTTTTTAGGTTCATATCTTTCATATTATTAAACTTTTTTGAATTTCTGATAAAGCAAAAAATTTACAAATATATTGATCGAAATCTTGGCTTACGAATTACAATGTTTCTTAGAACTATTCAGTTTGATCACTAAATGAGTACGTTACTAGTTCTTCTGCATTTGTTGCTATATATGGTCGACAAAATTGCAGGGCATATTATCTGACATGACATTCTCAATTTCCAAAGATGAGACCAGACGAGAACCATCTAATGATTTATTTCACAAATTCAAGTAAGCAAAACAGCACTCATCCTCCTATCCACTTTATGTACCTATGCATACATATAAAAATAGAATTGCTACAACAGCATATGCTGGACTTTACTTTACCCCGATATCCCCTGCTTTACTACGCATAATCTATATACATACACCCGTTCAGCAACACAGGGGATTTTTCAACTTATTCGACTATACAATATTATAAGCGTCCTATGATAACTATACTAAATTCTTCTGGACGTTTTCTTTTAGCAGCAAAAAGTTACGTCATGCGTCCTTCACCCTATTTACGCAATGTAAATCAAATCAGTCATACTCAACATCTTGAGTTGGAAACAGCTGCTGCTACAACATTCAAAGTTGAACATAATTGGTAAGTCAATTTGCAGTGTTTTTGGAGAAATTTTTCAAAAATATTTTTAGAATTTATGTCAATTTGCAGATTTTGTTATAACGTTTTTTATTGACAAAAATGTTGTTTACTATAGTATTTTGGAAAACGTCGTGGAAACATGGATTGGAATTTGGAAAATTTGACCTTGAACCAAAACCAAAACAACGTAAATCAGAATTCTATAGGTTCGGGTTCTGATTCAAGTTTTCACGACGATGTCATTGTTCCACTGTGCATCAAGGTAAATTATTTCTGTTTTGTTACCAAATCTCAAGCAGCTAATTTAATATTGATATAAAATTAAAATTACAAATTACAGGTTTGCGATGCTCTTGAAGCGAGAGTTAGCAATTTGTCCACAGCGGAAAATCCAATTTTTTTTGGAAAACGATACATACGTAGTGACGTGAAAAATGCTAGTCAGCAGAAGAGTATGTCTCAGTTACATCATAACGTCACCATCACTATAGAAATTTCCAGAACCGATACACTCATCGACGTCATCAAGGATGAACTGCGACGTCACGCATCTCTCCTAGAAGTTCGTCCAGAAAGTATTTTCCGTCCGAATGGTACGAATACAGTATGTTTTAAATTCCTTAATCAAGCTTCGGTTACTCTAACGCTGGTGCCAATAACCAGATAAAAATTTGCGTTGCTTAGAAATTGCAATGCATAAGTTTTCTACGAGAATTTGGTGAAAGCCCAATTCACTATCAAGCCTCTCAATCTATAGACTAAACATCAATGCATGACAGTATTATTATTATCACCAAAAATTTGCAAAAAATCCTAAAACAGGAAGCTACAAATTTTAAAAAATTATGGTTCTAAAGTTGAAAAGCTCAATTATTATCTAAGACTATGACTTTTCTGTGATATATCTGTGTTCATGACTAAAATACGAATCTATACAAAACAAACCAATACGCTTCTTTTTAACCTAATATACACCTGAAAAATTAAATGATCTCAGTAAACAGGTTCCCCTAATTGCTTTAACCAATATATTAATTGTGAAAAGCCAAGGTGGTATTTATTATATGTGATATTTTTTATTTTTGTAACTAGTTATTAATTAGCCATGTATAACTGATTGTATTATTAGTATAATAATAGTAAGTATATATATGTATAAGTGTAGGTTCATAGGAAATGCTTGAGCATGTATAGCTTTACAAAACCAAGTAAACTTTTTAAATGATACTTGGGGTTTCTCAGGTAGATTATAAACTTTGCTTTACGTCTTCAGAACTGCACACTAGGTTTAATTACGAAATTATACTTATTAATATTATTATTTTTACAAATTCTTATTGAAACTGTTGTACATACTCCTGTCAATACGTACCTGTCAATGAGTTAAATATCTTTTATACTTTCCATAATTCAATTGTTGGGTAAAACGTATGTCAATATACAATGCTATGTCTGACGTGTAAACGTGGTGCAATACACTTTTGGAAACACCCATTTGTGTTCACTTTATCATTTCTTACCTGAGCTCAGAAATAAAATAAGTTTTAAAAATATAACCCTAGCCATGAATTTTGTTTTTGGTTACTTCTGAATAGTGAGATTTTTTTATATATTTCATTAAGGTTGTTCTTAGTATGTAATAATCACAGTAATTAACGATATTCGTTTTTGCAGAACGCAAAGAGCATAATATATTTTTAAGGACACATTAATACATAGCCAGTGTTTGCTATTAAATACGAATGTGAAAAATGGTAGCCAAAATTGCAAAGAAAGGCTCATATTTCACAGAGTGGAAAATTTTGTGCAAAGGAAATATAAAATTATATTAACCTTGTATTCTGTGCACAGCATTGAAATATAAGGGTAACATTTGAGAACGCATATATGTAATTTCAGACGAAATCCGTATTTTAAAGCAGTTAGTACTAATGACGGTTATACTGTCACGCAGGAAATCTACTCGTCATCCGAAGTAAAATAGCTACATATTATACTAAATTTCATATAACCATTTTAATAAGACAAGTGTACAAAAGCTACTCATTTGTGTATCAAATTGTGGATTTTGTAGTTAAATTGTAGTTCTCGCCGGATGTTTTCGCACATTGTAGAATTGTACAGGAAATGAATACTTCTCATTGCCCAAACTTCCTTTGATTCAACTAATGTTGCAAAAAAGCCGGAGTTTCTTACAATTTGTAGAATTTTCTAACCGACATTCCCAGTTGACATTGAAATTGCTAACATTTTAGTCATGGAAGAATTTGCACCATACTGTCAGCTGTGCTTTAAAACTTACAACAAATTATTTCGCTGGCATCAAGCTGCCTCCCCATGCACATTACAATGGGACGATATCACAAAATCGCTTAAAGTTTACAAAAGCACTACTTTATTTTTCAAAATCTGGTATTTCAATGTATTTTTCTGTTGTGCAACGATAGGATTTTTTAGCTGCTTGGATGTCGTCTTAAATGCAAAGTCTACAGAAGTTTCAATACCCATGTTTGCACTTTCCGCTGGTCTCGCAGGAATGTCAATATTGTTGTGGGCGCCAATTCTGGTATTAACAAGGGATCTAGAAAGTGTCGTAACCGGATTCAAATGTTTACAAAATACTGCCAACCAGCTTGGTAAGGACTATTATATGATTTCAAAGTTTAAAACTTATTACTTTCCTGAAAACTGCTATTTTGTGTATTTGTGTTTTATTTATTTTAGCTACCAGAGAAAAATGGATTTTATGACGAATAACAAACAAAAATGGTTTCTGGAAACATATGGTCAAATCAATGAGAATATTTTCACTTATAATGTGTTTTGCACCGCTTATCCTTGTGCCTGGAGCAATTTGGATGAAATTGGATCCATTTGCCTACACATTTCCAAAATATTTTACAAAAAGCTTGGACTACCTAAAACATCTTTCGCCGTTTCAACTTTAGTTTTGTTGCTACGAGTGTACTTCTCTGTGATTGGATGCGTAGAAGCATGCAGATTCTATCCATTTTTGTTTATTGTGCTTCTCTACCGGCACGAATTAATATTGAAGAGTTTGGAAGTCCTAAATATTTTTTCTAAAACTTTAAGATATTCTGCTTTTCTAAAATGGTATACCAAATTACAAATTTCTAGCTTGCCAATGCACGCAACCTGGAATAATATGTGTGCTGTAATGTTGGGTGATGGTTTTGTTATCTTTTTGGTGTGTAATATGGCCACTATAAAATGTTATAAAACCCTGCCCATTGTAATATATTGGCTAATGCCTATGGTGTCTTTAGAATGTGCCTTGATGACACAGTCGTTATCACGGTTGGTGCTGAGGATTTACAATCGTAGCAATTTAATGATTTATCACCTGCTAAAAGAACGGAGAAGTCTAAAAAGGTATGATTTCAAAGTTAAGCGGGTTTATAGAATTCGTGAAATGAAACTGGCTTTGTTGAAACCTATGACTTTGTCCTGTGGTCCTTTTTACGTGATAAAAAGGCATTCTCCGCTACTTTATTACTTTCACGTTTTTACGCATACAATGGAAGGTATTTTGTTACCTTTCTGGTGAATCCTGATAAGCAACTGATATGTGTTTTGGCCTGTTAATTTAAACAATATGTTAAAATGATTTTTTTTGTGTAATCTTTGTATTTAAACGTATGTATGACTTGTTTTAATATAAATTATTACGCATTTTGATTCATTTCTGAAGCATTCATTTAGAGTTATTGAAATCATTTCATTAAAATTTTAGACAGCTTTGTAGATATACATAACGTTTTTATTTTGCATTTCCTAAAAATCAGACCACCGAGCAGCTTTTGGGGTACACAATTTGCAAATCTACTGAACGCAATCCATCCTGAAGACAATAAAGTAACCAGTTGTCGTTTTTTCAATATTTTACATACTGATATTGATATTTTATAAGTTTACTTGATCCTGAAGCACAACATTTCACTGGAGCTTACATTAATCTGATAACACAATTGCGTTGCTGTTAGAGGCACAAGGTGTTTTATGATACCATATATTTTAGTCCGGACTGATATACATATATTTTAAACCATCGAACATTTAAGTATAATTTAGAGCTGATAATGTTATCAATTTTGGTATTTCGTGATGAGAGCAGAAAATGCACGCTATATGTACGTGATAAGATTTTGAACACGTCAGCGCAGTTTGAATGTAAATTCCATATGGTTCTCTCCGCAGCATATTATTCCAATTCCATATATTTATGTATATTACTATAATATTACAATTTACAGATTGGTGAATTATTTTTAATATAGCTCCAGTATCTAAGTTTCTAGTTATTCTAAACTTTTGCGACATATTATTATATTGTACAACAGTAACCAACAATTTGGCCATGGAACAGGAAGAGAAAAAACATATTGATCAAAACTTTTCAGAGTTAATACAGAACACCGACTGTGATGTATTAGTAATGGCAAAACTCCGCGAGAAGAATCTGCTTAGCGATTACGAGGTCTCCAACCTGGTAACTAATTTTCGGTTTTAAAAAATACCAATCGGTTTAATCTGTTAAAATGAAACTGTTTATTATTTACAGCAAACTCTTGGAAAGTATGAACGGGCAGATAAAATGTACACCTATGTGAAGTCTCGTGTGGGAGCCTTTGAGATACTAATTGATGTTCTTGGAACTACTAATCAAACTGGAGCGGCAAGCATTCTTAGACGATTGTACCATTCTACCACATTGCAAACAGCTAATCCAGACAAAATAAAGTGTGGCTCGATAACATACTATCAAAGCAAAGTTTTGGGAACTGGAAACTTCAGTAAAGTAGTACTAGGAAATTTTGAATCGGAAAAATGTGCAGTAAAGTTGGTATACAAGCACAATGTTAATATTGAGAAAATACAAAAGGAAGTCGAGCTATTGCGAAGATTAAGATCTCATGAGAATATTGTGTGCTATCTGAAATCGGAGATTAGCAGTGAATTTTTTCTCATTGCTCTAGAACTTTGTAGCACTGACCTGCAAAAATGGATTAACGATAAAAGCATTCATATTGAAGAAATTGAAATTATGAGGCAAACCCTTCTTGGTCTTTGCTTTCTACATGATCTAAGAATTATTCATGGGGATATAAAACCTGCTAATATTCTACTTTCTGTGCCTCGAATTGGCGTTGCAAAAATCAAAATTACAGATTTTGGAATATCAAAACAAATTCAAGAGGACGCGACAAGCTACTGCACTTCATCAAAAACCTTTGGAACCGAAAACTGGATGGCACCGGAAGTTCTTCAATTTTGTGAAGACTCTAGCTTGGGAACTTCCATTAAAATGGTAAGTTGGTTCCTGTTAAAAAAGATTTATTTGTTCTAAGAATTATCTATGTTTTTTCTTCATTGGTGTCGGGCTACAAAATGCCGAACTTAGTATGACATACAAAGAGAACCTTAGGGCTACTACGGATAAACAGGAATGAAATTCATCACTTTCTTTAGTATACTACAATAGTACCAGTACCTGTTAAAGTTCCGAACGTACTATTGTAATTGATGCACCAGAGTCTACCAGAAATGATGAATTTCAATACTGCATGTTTTCTTTTTTCATTATATCGTCAATCAATATATCGCCATCACTTTATCAACTTTAGTTAATCGTCATCCCTTTATCGCGATCAAATTATCGCCATCACTTTATCGCGATCAAATTATCGCCATCACTTTATCGCGATCAAATTATCGCCATCACTTTATCGCGATCAGTTTATCGCGAATCGCTTTATCGGGTAATTACGATAGCACTGCCGCATATTATGTATCCTATATAAAAATAAAATATACCTTCAATGGCAGTCTGTGTTCAAAGGACCTATTTAGGTCCCCATAAGGACCTATTTAGGTCCCCAGAACAAAGATTTATTTATTTATTTATTATTAAAGTATACAGGCTCATGGTTATAATATACAAATTCTAGGGACCTATTTAGGTCCCCATAAGGTCCTATTTAGGTCCCCAGAACAAAGATTTATTTATTTATTTATTATTAAAGTATACAGGCTCATGGTTATAATATACAAATTCTAGGGACCTAGATAGGTCCTCAGAATTCTAGGGACCTATATAGGTCCCCATAAGGACCTATTTAGTCCCTAGTCCTGGGGACCTAAATAGGTCCCTGAACATAGACTGAATGGTGTTAGTCATTTGAGAGGTAATCATTAGTGCTCAAACACAACAAATCATTTGTGCACTTTAAGTTAAAGGACAAGTATTTTGTCGGTACAAGTAACTTATGTCTGAACATGTAGCACTATGACCCAGGACGGGGTACGGGTGTAATTCTCCCCCGCTGATGACTGGATGGTCATCAGCGTGGCAAACTTAATTGTCATGAACTAAGCATAGTCAAAACCTTTTCTAGGCCACTACAACTAACGAAAGCAAGAATTAAGGGTGTAGGCGACAAAAGGAGTGGCAATAAAATGATGGCGATATGCTGATCGCTATAAAATGATGGCGATATGCTGATCGCGATAAAATGATTCGACGATAAGCTGGTCGCGATAAAATGATTCGACGATAAGCTGGTCGCGATAAAATGATTCGACGATAAGCTGGCCGCCATAAAATGATGGCGATAAACTTTCAGAGAATTGTATTTTTTGTGTAATGTATAATATGTTTTGTATGTGTTTGATGCAAGTACGTTACCTAACTAGGCCCTTTCTCTTATTAAATATTTTTTAGACTTTTGCTGCTGACATATTTTCTCTTGGATCCTTTCGGTACCAAATATTTTCAAACTGGAAACATACTCCGAGGAGATTTTGAATTGGATCCTAAACTAGTAAAAACAAAAGAGAATGGCCACTTATCTTTGATAGAATGTATGATACAATCAATCCCATTGGCTCGACCATCCTCAAAAGTAGCCTTGAGTCATTTTATATTTTGGAAACCGGAAAAAGTTTGCAACTTTATATTGGACATTGCTCTGTTATTGCAAAGAGACAATACTCGCTTAGCTCTGATTATTTCAGGAACTTCACAGGACGAATTTAAAAAAGCTGTAGAACAAATTCAAAGGGTTTTTAGGTTTGATTCGTATCAATCAAACAGTTCAAGATTAAATTGCAACAGTTTAACGGAATTTTTAGAAACTTGTGGGCAGGTTATTTGGAATTTTCGTTCAATGACTGTAACAAGAGACCCTATGTTAGGATCAAACTTGGACGAGTTTTGGAAGAATTGTTTAACAAAGTTCTTAAGGGTTTTTCATTACCTCTGGCAGGCTGCGCAAGAGACCGATGATTTGCCTACTCTGCAAAAATATTACATAAATAATCTCGATTGTCAAACCTTATCACCTTCCAAAAACAATAAAGGTAAGCTAAATCATTTTTAATTACATAACTAAATTACACGTCTACTTATTAGTAAGTGTTTTCATCAATTTAAAGTAAGTGAATCCAAAACACCAGCAATGGGCAATAAGACTAGCTTCGAGGTGGAAGATGAAATTGGCAGTAAGCTGAAGTTGAGCTCGAGTAATGCATTCAGTAATTTTAACTTGATGGACGATGAGTGTATAGTCGAAAAAAAGCAAGTTTCCAAGGAGCCTTTCGACAACAACGTCATTGCAACAACCATTACCGAACATCACAATTTGTCTAAAGTTGAAATGCTATACGGTTTTGAAGGACAGGATATTCAGGTTAGAAAAGGAGAGGTAAGTACCTAGGTAGTTACTCTAGCTCTGTTTACTTTTTTGTTGAAAACAGCAGTTTTGACTTTAGGTTCTTTGTAATTTTTAGGTCTTGCATCTTTTGGATAAAAGCAACTATGATTGGTGGAAGGTTAGGAAGTTAAACGGGAACATCGGGTTTGTTCCTTGTAATTATATGAAGGAAGTTGAGCCTACGGTAATAAAGGAAAGTTCCGGAGGAGTGAAGGAAACAAGAACAAAGTCTCAAGACACACGAGACAAACCACAAGACGTCAGCATCGGAGTGCTTGCTCATAATACAAACAAAATTGAACAGGAACTTAAAGCTGAAATTCCGCAAAAAAGGCAAACAGTCTTCCGATCTAAAAAAAATTCTAAAGGTAACAAGTGATTCAAAGTGCTCAAATTCAACGTTCATGAGCTATCTTTGAACTAATAAACAAGAATATTGTATTCGCATGATTTCTAGGTGTTGCCAAAATGCGAGCACTTTTTGAGGGAGAAAACGCTGACAAGTCAATGCTTGAGCACAAGAGTCTCTGCGGATTCCAACAAAAGCCAGTTTGTATTTTTGTCGTTATTATGTTAATTTGGAATTTTTACATTTTATCATGATCATATTAGCGAAATATTTCAACTACTTATTTCTAGACTACAGGATCTCAACATTACACAAAAAGCAGGCAACTTCCTATTACCGAAGAAAGAATTGTGACCAAGAATACTGCCATATGCCTTATCATTCTAAGGTAATACCATTTAGCTTTAATCGTTTCAGACGTCAAGCACGTGGTCTTAATCTTGAACTATTTTGGTTTTACAGAACGCTCTGAGTGAGGAAAGAACGCGCACACTGTTAACCACCAGTGAACGCAAGTCAGTTGATTCAACAGACGTGCAATGGAAAACTGGAAATGAAATCCAAAGAAATACGGTCATACTAGATAAATTTAAGTTAAGTATAAGTAACTGGATAGATAATGAAATGAACGGCTGCAATATAAATGAAATAGTAAGCAAATTTTCATCACTGGATGATAATACGTATCTATCCAAGGATATTATATTGCTTTGTCAGATTGTAGAAAATTTTAACTCGGAACTCGTGAACAAGTTTAAGGAAAACTTTTTACATAATGACCTTAGCGACCAAAAACAATTGCAACATCTGCTAGACACTGTCTTATCAAAGTACTCTGCTTTACTTGAGCATGAAAAATATTCATATTTGACAAACTTTTTGTTCGACAAAATTTCTAAAAAACTGTATTTTCTTCATTCGAGAGATATTAGTGATGTCCTAGGTCATGAAATTGACATAGCAAAACGCGTGGAAGATGAAATTTTGACAATTTGCAAATCTCTATTAAAAGAATGCCTAGATAACGAAACTAAAAACATCTTCACAGTTCATACGAGATTATTACAATATAGCTTGAGCACATTCAGTTGTGTTATGAATGTGCCTATAAAGGATAACAATTTTTACACCCGTTTTAGAGCTGAGCTGGCAGAAAAAATTACCAGATATTATTTGGCTTTGAAACAGGAGATTAGTCACAAGTTCACAAAGACTGCTTCTGATATAAGCGCAAGACAAGATGGTCAAAACACTAAAATATGTCTTTTGGATTACAAAAAGATTATGGATGCCAATTGGCAAGCGCAGAGTAGCTGTGACTTGCTAGAGCAATTACATCTAACTGCTTTGAAAAGCATAACTTTTCCAGCGTCTGAGAGTGAGAAGTTTAATGTTTGTTACGAGATTGATAGGTATTTTGTGTATTTATGTAACAATATTAATATAAATCAACATGAACACACGGGCTTTGTTACAATCAATTTTATTGATGCAGTCGTGCGATTTGCATTTGTCGTTTCCGGTGAGGGTAGGCATTCCGAAATCGACGCAGCAGGCATGATGCAACTTGATTTGGATGATTATGCGACAACATGTGACTTTCTTATTGACTTTATATCAAACCTAAGGTCTCTTGCGCACGACTCCCAATTTAAATCCGAAGTAGTGGAAGAATTTGTAAACTTGTTTAAAAGTGTGAGAAGAGGAGTGGGTTCTTTATGTCAAGTAAGAATCATTGTACCTGCTTGGTTTAATTTAAATGACTTGGCTGAATTGCGAGAAATTTCTTACAAAGCCGGCTTTGCAGCTGTAAATTTTGTTAGAGAAAGTTCTGCTATGGTACTTTCTTTGTTGAAGACTTGCAAGTATTCTTATCCCAAAATAATTGTTGTTGTAACTGTGCACAACATAAAAGTTTATGTTGACATATTTGAAATAAAAAACCATAAAACTGTTTCTTTAATTGGTTTGGCAGCGAACGAAAAGCCTGAAATTACTACAAATTTACCCATAGGTAGAACAAATGACAACAAATTCAGTAGATACGATCATATGTTATTGCAAACGTTGAAAAATACTTACAGCCAGGCAAAAAAAGCATTAAGTATGGCTACACATAACGTGAAAAAGGGCTGCATTTTTCTCCACATTGATTCAACTGGCAGAGTGTGCAATCAATTCCTTGAAGAAATGTGTATTGAAACGCTGGAAAAACCGTCGGAATCATTGTGGGACGCGGCACTAATAGATCTTTCGAAAGATGATTTAGCCCTAAAGAACACCATAATTGATTATGTTGTGCGTTAGATAAAATGCAAATTATTGCTAAAACATGTCTAGCGTTAGACTTCTAAATATTAAGGGTTTAGTAATTGTAATACTAAACAAAATATTGGTTTGATAATTATCCAATGTAGTTTTTACGTAGTTTCAATCATATTTGTAAATGATAAGAGGAGCGAGAATTGGTACTTTAAATAAGTTAGATAAATAAACAAATTTGTTCTGTTCTACAGTCTGACAAATAAATAAGACACAATTGTAATAAACATACTAATGTGTAAGTAAAATGTTTAATTGTAATTAAAGTGTAATTAACAGATTGTACTTCTTTGTTGCATTTCCACAGTAACTTCTTTCTGTCCAAACATGAGCAGAAACAAGATAAATTTGAAATAAATTTAAAACATTCTTGTTCGTATTCCGTGATGAGAATTTATTCCACGGATTTGAAAGGTGTTCATTCATAAGATAAGAAAGATCTTGCAGTCAACTCAAATATGATGTTTCATAGGATACTTTTTACCCGTTTTAAGCGTAACTATGATTGCTATTAATGGACCAGGTAATTAATACATGTTAATCTGATGCATAATTATAAAATATTTTATAATATTTAGACAACAAGAACAAGCTTTATAACTGAGTATCTAAGCACATAATAAACGCAAAGACTCAAACCTTTATAACAAATGAATAGATCAGTAGTCAAGTAGCAGATTGTTATTCCAGAAAAATAAAAAAAACCTTGGTACTTTTAAGCGATTATAGTAACGCTAGACGATAATGAGGATTTTTAAACCAAGCATTTTATTTTATCTCCACATCATGTGTCTGACACTTGTTAGTGATTGATGATAAATTACATTCAAACTTGAAAACATGGAATGTATAAATAATTTAAATATTGTAAATTTTAAAGTATATTACCATTTCAGATGTAAACAAAATATATTTTTTTGAATTTACAAATCTAAGTATCTCATTTCGATCCAAATGCATATAATTTGATGATTAAATTTTCATAGATCCAAAACTGTTTTTAAATTAGATGTAATGTGCCATCCAAAAAACAGATTTTTAAATTAAAATTGTTTAAACTCATATAAACATTTTATAGTTTGGACAGGCACAGTGCTATCGTGAGTGTCGATGGTGTTTTCAATGGGTCTAGGACCCCATTTATATTGACAGTTATCACACGGACATTTATCTTAGCCAATTTTTTATACCGGACAGTTATCTCATTTGGACAGTTATCTTAATATTGCATTTTTTTCCATTTTGAGCGTTTTTATGAATGAGGACAGTTATCTCAAGACAAAAATTTATACTCCTCAAACTGGCTATCTTGCAACAATGTCTTAATGAAGCTTCAAATGCTCAAAGAACTTCTACAAGGTTTTATATAGAAATCTAATGCAATAACTATTAGTTCCTTTCCTCATCGCAATAATACTGCATGTCGTGTCCTACGTGTTGATACTAACTTAAAATTAGTAACTTTCTAGAGTATTTTATTTGTTGTACCGCATTACTTATTAAGCCCAAGCCTGTCTATAAAAAGTACTTAATTCCGCTAATACCGTTATCACAAATGTATTAGACAGTGACGATGAGCATAGCATGAAAAAAATTTAACTGTTCGAAAATCTGTAGAACGATTAGTTCTTTAGTAGCATCTCATTTTCTTGTTATCGTGACAGAAGAAAACTGTGGTGCATAGTAAATGGCTAAGCCTGTCACATAAGTCTTTTAAAATATAAACGTTTCAAGTCATCAGAAAAATACCTACGGTATATACGACCCCGTTTTAGGTCACTAATTTAAAAAGCCATTATAATATTTCAAACTTTCTGCCTTGATTGGTAGCCTTATTTTAGAAGGTTCATTTCGGCATATCGTTTATTCAAATTTGTGCTAGAGAAAATATGGCTATTGAAAATTCATACTCGAAATTCATTCAAGTTTGGGGATCAGATAAGATAGTACATGCTTGTCGAGAGTTTTGAGTATGCAACTTCAAAAAGTACTTATAGCAACCAGCACAATCCCGAAAATGCCATTTTTGAAAAGTAATAATTTTAGAAAATTTTATGCCAGGTCTATTCAAGGCCATATATCCAGCCACTGAGAAATGTTAGACTAACAAGAAAAAATCCTTAAACCAAGTGAAGATATTTGGTTTCTATAAATAGTACTGAGTGGTGAGAGTGTCAGTACTTTTTCTAAATCTCTGACTTTTATGGACCTTGTGATACCTCACTTGCCTATACGAATTGAGCTATCACCGAACTTGAGGATGATGGTACTGAACAACTAGAAAATTGCAAAGAAACAATTAATAATTTACTCAGAATTGCATAAAAAACTTTTACTGTTTTACTCAAACCCTTGTTTTAAAAAAATTGTAGCATGATAGACAATTTGAGGAGTATAAATTTTTGTCGTGAGATAACTGTCCTCATTCATAAAAACGCCAAAAATTGAAAAATTTGCAATATTAAGATAACTGTCCAAATGAGATAACTGTCCGTTATAAAAAATTGGCTAAGACAAATGTCCGTGTGATAACTGTCAATATAAATGGGGTCCGTATCCCGTTTTCAATTCCATCTTCTCTATGCAGCATACCTAAACAATTTAGACAATGAACAATACCCACACTAAAACAATACAATATCATAGCGGAAACTGATATGATAATAAAGCTGGAATTCTACTCTGATGCTCATCATTCTGTCTACGTAACTCCAACTAGACTAGCTTAATTACCTATTATCCCATTGTGTAAACTCGACAAGTAATAGCTCACTCCGTAAGATTATAGACAGTTCATGGTAAGTGCGTAACATCCCAGACGATAATTTTTACTAGCCATGTAAACTGACCCGTGTCTGCTTTACATTTCCAAAGTTGTTGCATTTAAACAGTTTCTTCAAAAAATATAATTATGAGCTCACCTCCCCTAAAGCGAGAATGGGGGCTCATAATAGCTGCACTTAGTTTGCTCCTCGTTTTTGCTTCCGCACAATGGGACGACGGCGGACTAAGCTTTATCGATTCCCTACTCCGTATGGAACCAGAAGGCTTCTCGGAACATATTGTAGCCCGTCGTGACGTCAACAAGGACCCCCAAGAATGCAAGCCATTAAAAAAGAACAAAAACAAGTTAAAAGAGTGCAAGGCAAAGGGCAAGTTTCCGGTGCAGGACGAATGCAGAACTTTCCTAATTTGCAAAGAGTAACGGAAAATTTCTATATTATTAAAAGTTTTAAAAACTTTAAGTTAAAACACGCGGATATTTATGGAGCCGGGTTTTAAAATTTATTTTTATTTTTTTGGATTTTTAGAGCTTCAGGCAAACCAACGCCCACCTGCTGCCCCGAAGGCCTTCATTTTGATCATAGGGTTCGAACTTGTATTGGGCGTCAAGACGCGCATTGCCTAAGTAAGCCTATTATTCTATTTCATTTTAGCAAAATGTTGTAAATATTTTCATTGTTTTATAGACATGTGCAAAGAAAACGGCACCAGATACCCGGATCCCAAAAACCTAAAACAATTTCTTGAATGCGGCGCCCTAGGCATTCCCGAAGAAGTGCCTTGCCCTGAAGGCGAGCATTTTGCCCCAAAAGAAGGTCAATGCAAACCCGCAGACAAAAACGTTGCCGCAGCAGTGGACACTGGCCTAGACGACAAAATGGTTGACGACATTATACAAGGTTATGAATTTCCACCTCAAGCAGCTAAAGAGGGCAATGCTACTGCTGGTAAAAACGAAACCCAATTGGAAACGGATGAAAAGGGAAACGTTAAGGGAGTTAGCGAAGCACCCGATGTGGATTATAAAGAAGAAGGTAGCACTCCAGAAGGTGGGGGCGAAAGCGTAACGGAAACTAGTTTGCCTTTATGTAGCGCTATAGCCGGTTTGAACAAAGATGGCAGCACCACTGCCGCCCCCGAAGGTACTACAGCAGGCACAGGAGAAATGCCAAGTACTACGGATGACGATGAGCCCGATTGCATTCCTGATGATGAGGTAGAGGTGGCAAATAATGGTACCTCTGGGGTTAAAAAGATGCCACAGGGAAGATTTTTGTCGTTTAATTTTGAAGCGGAAATTAAAATTGGGGGTGGTGGAGGTGGTGGGGCTAATAAAGGGGGAGGAGCTAATAAGGGCGGAGGCGCTGGTGGTGCTGGAGGAGCAACCACAAAAAAACCAGGAGCTAAAGGAAATGGTGTATTGGCGCCTAAGAGTACCAGCGGTTGTAGAGCGCCTACTAAAAGAGAGGAAGGGGTTATGCCTACTTGCCCAAAAGAAGAAAGCTATCCAATTAAAGATGAGTGCAAGTTGTTTAGAAAGTGTTACGGGTAAGATTTTAAAATATTTTTTAAATTTTATGTCCAGGTGATATTTGTTTACATTTTTTTCAAAAGGGAGGGAAAGGCTCCTGTTTTTACGTGCTGTCCAGCTGGAATGAAATTTCATCATGTTATGCGTGTCTGCGTTCAAGAAAAGAATGCTAGATGTACTAGAGTATGCCCCAAGGTGGGTATTAAATACCCGCATCCTAAAACCCAAAAGAGTTATTTAATGTGTACGAAGAAAGGTTGGCCGGAAGATTTTGATTGCAAAGAGGGTCATCGATTTGATAATACGAAGAAGGAATGTGTAGAGGGCGCTGGAGGCAAAGGTAGTGGTACGTCTAAGAGTAAAGCGGGAGGAGACGCTGGAGCATCAGGAGGAGCGGAAGCTGGAGCGGGAGGAAAATGGACTTCGCTGAATGAAACGGACGAGCTTGATGTAGATGCGGCACTGGCGGATGGATACACTTTTCCAAATGCGACGGAAGAGGAAGGAGACAGTGGTGAGGTGGATGGGGGAAATGGTACCACTACTGTGCCACCAGATGGAGCTAGTACCACTGTGGCTCCAGGCGGTTCGAGTACTACGGTGGCTCCAGGTGGATCGAGCACTACGGCAGCTTCAGGTGGATCGAGCACTACGGCAGCTTCAGGTGGTTCGAGTACTACGGAAGCTTCAGGAGGTTCGAGTACCACTGAGGCGGGTGGGACTGGAAGTACTACGGCAGGGACGGGAGATGGCAGTAGCACGACTACAGCAGCGCCGGGTAAAAGAAGGAAAAGGGATGATGAGTGGGTGGTGCTCTGGGGGACAGAGGATGATGGTCAAGAGGCTATTGCTAATCAGGTGGATTATATGAGACCGGAGAAACAACGTCAGTATGAGTATGAATGAAAATATGAGAATTCCGCTTTTTAATAAAATTGATTTTGTGTATATTTTTTATATTGATAAATAAGTAATTAAAAGTTTTAGAGATGTCTGGCGGCTGAGTTTATTAGGTTGGTGGTGACGGTTATTGATCTTGCATATTATGTAAGAACGTGGAGTCAGAGTCGGGCTTTTTGAGACAATGCATTTTTTATCTTTGGCAAATGACGTTGGATTTTAGGATGACGCAGGTTTAGATTGGGAATGAAAATAATCAATGGGTTGATTGGGCTTTCACGTAAACTGTCTGGTTCATTTTATATAAATATTTTGTACCTGAAGCACGAAAATGGCTATTTGTTAGCATTTTAAAATTTGTTGCATTTAGAACATTGAATTTTGTATTATGGGAGATTTTAAAAATGGACTGGTTTGGGTGACTACTGTAACATGTTTAGTTTTAGCAGTGTTGTGTAGTAGGTTTGGGTGTATTAAAGCGGAGGATTTTGAATGGGAGGATCAGCTAGTAAGCTGGGAAGAAGATGAGGGAATTAGTCCTCATGTAGTTTCAAGGAGAGATGTTCACAAGGAGGTTCAAGAATGTAAAGGCTTGAAAAAAGGTAAGCCGAGGATTAAAGAGTGCAAGAAGAAAGGCAAGCTGCCGGTGAAGGACGAGTGCAGAATATTCTTGAGATGTGCAAAGTAAGATATAAAGTAATAGTTATGAAGTCACAAAAAATACCCGGATATTTTTGGAGCCGGGTTTTTAAAATTAAGTGGACAAATTATTTGTTGTTTTTGCTATTTTAGGGCTGGAGAAAAGCCAACACCTACTTGTTGCCCAAACGGACTTCATTTTGACCACAGGCTTAGAACGTGCATTGGACGCAAAGATGCTCATTGTTTGAGTAAACTTCCAAAAATATTTTCAACATTTTTTAAATCCTGAAATTTTATCAACATTTTTATATTTTTTAGATATGTGCACAGAAAATGGCACGAAATACCCCGACCCCAACAATTTTAAGCAATTTCTCCAGTGCTCTGACCTTGGCGTTCTTGAAGAAGTTCCCTGTCCTGAGGGAGAGCACTATGTACCCAAAGACTCCAAATGTGCCGTTTTAGGCAAAGAGGAAGTCGCTAAACTAGCAGCGCAGGAAATTGGTTTAGACGAAAAAGTAGTTGATGACATTGTTATGGGCTACGAATTTCCCCCTCAAATAATAAGCGACACAAATGGCACTAGTGATGGTAATGGCACCGGAAATGGAAACAGCACTCATTCAGGAGGTGGTCCCTCGTTAGCTGTTAACGTCACCGTAGACTACGAAACAGACGCAAAAGGAAACGTTGTTGGGGTTTCCGAGGCGCCGGGTGATGATGATGACGACGCTTCAACAACCACGCCTTTTCTGGAATAGTTGTTAGCACTACTGACGATAGCGACGAGGATGATAATACGGTGGCTAGTCTACCTCTTTGTAGTACAGTTTCACCCGAAGCTTTAAGTACTACCACCGAAGCCACCACAACCGCTTCAGATGGTAGCACCACTCCAAATCCGGGTGGTAACGCCACAGTAGTCAACTGCATTAACGACGAAAATGAGGAAATCCTTCCCACAAATCAAACCAGCGGCAGCAAAAAGATTCCTCAAGGTAGAGTTTTTAAAATGAATTTTCAAGCTGATATAAGCTTTGGTGCTGCCAAAAAAGAGAAAAAAGCTGCTAAGGGAAAAACCACAACGGCAAAGCCTGCTGGTGCTACTGCCACCACTACAAAAGCGGCAAAGGCGGCAGCAGTAAAAGCCAAAAGTGCTTCTGGGTGCAGATCACCAACTAAAAAGGAAGAGAAGGAAGTAGAAACCTGCAAAAGAGAAGGCAGCATTCCTTTGAAAAATGAATGCCGTTTATTTCAAAAGTGTTATGGGTAAGAATTGGATTTTGCGGAGAAACGAATATTTGTTGCGGACCAATAAATAAATTTTGCGGTGAAATAAGTATTTTTTCCAAATTATTTTCAGACCGGGAAAACAGCCAATGTTTATCTGCTGCCAAGCAGGAATGAAATTTCACCACGTTTTAAGACGCTGCGTTAGCGAAAAAGAGGCTCGATGCGGACCCAAAGTTTGTAGCCGAAAAGGTTTAAAATACCCACATCCAGATGGAGGCCAGTACTATTTGATGTGCACCAAGAAAGGCATTCCGGAAGAATTTGAATGTAAAGATGGAGCAATGTATGACGATTCAGAAAAGAAATGCATGGACAGTGGTTTGAGTAACGACATGGTAAATGAAATGATTGCTAATGCGGCAAAGAAAAATGGGACAAAGAAAAGTTCTGGAAATGGTACTGTTGAAGGTGAAGCTAATGCTGGGGGTAATGGCACTAGTAATGGGAATTCGACAACGTTGGAAGATGATGACGCGGATATGGCGTTACTTGTGCAGGAGACTTTGGAAGGTTATCACGCGTTAAATAGTACGGATGATGACGAAGATGGAGAAATGCCGGTGGATTATGAAGCGGGAATGGAGGGTAGTGTGGGTGGAGAAGGAGGAGGAAATAGTAGTACAGTGGCCAGTGTGGATGGAGGAAGTAGTACTTTGGCGCCGAATGGAAGTACGACAGTGAGAGGCGAGGGAGAGACAACTACGGAAACGACGGATACTACTACTGCTGCAGCTAGGAAACGTAAACGCGAAATCCATGAAAATTACTTCTAAGTTTTGCTTAAAGTTTTACAACTTCAGAACTTGTTTAATTTTTAACAGTAAATTTTAGGTTTTCAAATTTTAAAATAGCATTATCGAAACATTAAAAAGGATAGTAATCATAATGGGTTTTAAAACAATAAGCCAATTTTATTTCAAAACTAATAGTAAGATACGACCTAGCATTGTAAAGAAACAGAATTCACACGAGTATATATACAGATATATTAATTATACTAAATGTACGTATGTATGACGTAAAAATAAAATGAAATTATATTTTATTACGTATTTAGAGAGCATTGCACTTTTTCAGCAGCACAGACGTCACACATCCAAACCACCAAAACACAGACGTCTCTTTAAGAGTTTTCTTATCAGTACGACTACAAAATATCATAAAATATTTCATTGTTTAACGTAAATAGTGTTGCTGTATGATGACAGAATCGTTCTCATGCATTTTTGAAAGTATATTAAGGTAATAATTGTGGATGAAAACGCATAAAATAATCATCATAATAATAATAAAAATTGACAAAAAAATACTTTTATTTTATAGAAGATTTGTAACAACTATATAAGTTCTGCGCTAAATAAAGAATATTTAACAAAATGTTTTTCTGGAATATTATCTATACCTAAAACTGATATGCAAGTCTCAAAACCTAAAAAAATTTGTCTTTAGCAAACTTATTTATTATTGACCCATTGATTTTGGCATAAATATCTCAACATCTTTTAGGCTTGACTGGTACGCAATCAAAACTAGCTTTAGCGTAGGTGATCCAAAACAGGGAAACCCCGAATCCTCCTTACAGTCCTGATGAACCACTATCAGCTTCTTTAAATGAGGCAGCTCAGGAACAGGATTCTCTGTCCAAAACTGACACACGCGATCAACCCACAATTTGTATGGTGGACCTAACTCCAGATAATTACAAGGCAACAAAAAATCCAAAATTTTCAAGTTTGGAGTATGCAACAGCACATCTCGTATCATTTTCAAACATTCAAGTGGATATGCATAGGACGGTTCTACTTCTTCAGAACAAACCACGTGAATTTTTAGCTCCACAACCAAGTAACCAAATTCCTGAAAAAACGGCCGACAATCTTCAAAGTTTTCATTGATGCCTCTGCAGTCAACCGACAATCGTCTAATTTTTGCAAGATGTGAACTTCTCATTTTCAATTGAAGGTCGTCAAGCTTACAACATTGGTAATCTGGGCTCATATATGGCACAAGGTCTAGTTGTTTTGGTGATTTGGCAAATACTTCTATTTCATCCCGTATTAAATAGTAGTCGACAGTCAGTTTTGTGGAGTTTGTAACCAAACGCAGAGTCAAACACTCGTCAATTGACAAGTATTTTGAAACATTTGGAAATGTGGCAAATAAAAGTGCTTCCGTCCATTTTTGAGGCAGATCAGTTTTTAAAATATTTTTGAACTGGGCGTTAATGTTAGCAACTTTCCAGCAATCTTTAGGATGCGCAATTCGAGACAACGTACGTAACCAATCCTGCAATATTTAAGTACAATTAATGTAAATTGAAAAATTTAAAATAAAAAAATACCTGTAGAATTGTTTCAATTGAAAAACTAAAAACTTACACTGCGTGTTGGTCGTACTACCGAATGCAATGTTTCCATAATTTTCTTAAAAAAACAAACCGTAACCGTTTCCACAATATGAGCGCTGGGGTTCCAAAATGAAACTGGCAATATACTAAGTAGGTATCAGCAATATTTATATGCCGACATTCACTACAATGCCTTATCTGTTATAGTAATTTTGCAAATGTGTAGAGAACTCGCTTATCATCTAGATTCGTGGAAAGAATACTCATTCACGGCTTTGCTCGCGTGTTGCCACGTATGATAAGCACTGGCCTGGCTACCATTAACCTGGCTTACGTGGGTGATAATATTGAACTTCTGGCTTATCAGACAACAAATAATTTATCGTTACAGCAAGATCCTGTAAATAGCCAATTAGTTTATTCACACATACTTGGAAAACGGGATGTTCTTTTTATTCGACATATTCCATGAAATACTTTAATTCCGAAAACGTCAATCAATTATGTTTGTGTCAAGCAAACTTCGGCTTTTTGCTTGACGTTTGCATCCTGTGATTTGTTATAACATGTTTGCAAGCTCCATTTGTTTGTCTGACTTTATTGAGTAGAAATGTATGTACATATCTTATGATTGCGTAACACACAATCATGCGGCCAGTTTAATTATTACCAATTTTTTGGGATTTTTTTGCAGTTTTCGCTCCAATATAAAAACCATATTAACGACTAACAATATAGTTCAAATTGGACCAAATTTTACAAGCAGCAAAATATTTATTTACTCACACAATACACGTATGCTTCAAAATATTGCGTGAGTCTTATATAAGTAGATTTTTTAAAAAAATGTTGAATACTAAATTACAAGAAAATTTTAATTAAATGAAAATTCATTCAATGTGATTGATAAGCTAGTACAAACGCTGCAACGCATCAGCTAACTGAAACTCTTCATCGTCGTATACGATAAAATCCCTCCTGTGATAAATTTCTTGATCCACAGCACAAGTGACAGGGTCCATCACAACCGTTACAGTTTCCAAGTGGGGTAATAATTCCCATATTCTGGATTCATGAAATTTGTAATGACTTGGCAAATTGTAGTCAGGCAGAAAGTGTGTTTCAGGAAACGTAGCGTCTTCATTCAAACATTGCTCGTTCCAGTGGTAATCCAAATAACACATGTGAATTTCAAGTTCTTTCAAAGAGGCAAAATTTTTCAGGAAGGAATACGAAGGTCCAGTAAAACCACTAAAAGTGCCTTTTAGAGCAAGATACTCTAACTTTGGTAGGTTAATCTGTTCTGGCAAGTTTTCAAACATTCCAAAACTCCAGCTATTGCTGTAGAATTTAACATGAACCAATGTTTCTTTGAAACATTCCAAAGCGCTAAAAACGTCTTCAGATAAACCAGGAAATTCTTTGTCAATTTCAATTCCAATTTTTTGAAGTGGCGCATCTAAATTCTCGAGGTTATTCAATTGTTCAATTGAATTCAACTCCAAATTTAAACATTTCAAATCCGGCAATGACTTTGGTAGTTTGTATTCATGGCAGCCCAAAATATCCAGCTTCTCCAGTTTTGTTGCATACTTTTGCAAAAATACCTGAGCTGTTGTAAATGCCCCAGGAAGAACTAATTTCATTTCCTTCAAGCATATAAGCTCTGGAAGAGGATTTGCTGTCCAGAAGTTGTATGCGTCATCAGAGCACACTTGGTAATTGCAATATTTGGAAGGGAATTCAACATTTAGTGACACAAGTTTGGGTGTCAATTGCAAAATATTCCAAAGCAATTTAATACACTTTAGTGATAGACGCGGGTTGGGTTTTACAGTTACTGGATTTTCTACATTAATTTTTAGCTCCACAATCTGCTTGCCAAACTTGTGAAAAAATGCTCTAAAGTTTTCAAAATTGTTCATCACGATTTCGCAAAGTACTGACAAGTTTACTAATTTTGCAATTTCAAAATTCTTCATTTCCTCTAGTACTACGCCCATGTTACTGCCATTGTTATCTGGGCATTGCAAAAGTTTTATTCGTTTCGGTGATAAAATTGAAATTTCACCACTTTCCAAATAATGGTCAACAGAAAGTTTAGTGGACTTGTTAACCCTACGCAGGCTCAAAATATCGCTCTCAGATAATAAATTTGCAAAGTAGGGAAACGTAGCAAAGAAAAGTGCCGATTTCCATTTCTGCTCTAGGTCAGTTTGTAACATCTGTCTAAGTTGGGAATGCACGTTGGCAACACTCCAGTAATCTTTCGGATGGTTCAACTTAGATATTACTTGAATCCAATCCTGTAGCGGGAAACAAAATTAAAATGTGTGAAAATTTTACAATGCAATTCGCAACTATTTATATTATGGCATAGTATTTTTTTCAAAGTGCTAACTTACGTCTTGCGTTAACAGCTCCAGTGGATGTACTTTGTCCATTTTGAAACTTTGGAACGGGATATTTTCTAAAATCGTTTGCAACAACGTTTTGAAGAAAGTACAAATATGTTTTATCTACGGATTATCCGAAAATATTTCTGTTTCCAATGCTCAGATCTGACAGCCAGTGAGGAATTGCGACCAGAAGACTGCAGAGGTATCATTTATACTTGAATTTTGGATTGACGAAACACGAACGTTTTTAAGCCTTACTAATTCTGCATGTTCTTGGAAGTTTTGCTGCTTTACGGGTTAAAGGGTAACGACAGCGTAGCATACGTGTTGCCACGTACAACACATGGTATGAAAAAGAGTTGTCATAGAATCTTAATTTCTCTGTAATAACTCTAGAAAACGGAAATTTCTGTTTGCCCAAAACAAAAGATTAGTCTTGTGTTTACAATAAACTAAGGCATTAGTCACAGTCACAAATAATCGCACCAGGAAAACGTATTTAGTCTACATCATAGAAAAGGTATTTGCAGCAACCGCTTATACATGGAACAACACACACCTTGCAGAATATCGACCAGATAACTCAATGTATTTAATTCAATTTATGTTACGTGTTGTTATCGTGTACATTTGCTATTATTTGCATTACTTCCGATCTAAAACCTAAACCAATCTGTTCAAATAAGTTTGTTTTATCACATGACGTATAGTTATGATGAAAACGTTGACGTTTCATGTAAAAAACTGAGAGCTTTTAGTTATAAGAGATACAGTGTCGTTCTATATTCTGACGTTCTCCATGACATCCAATGTTATGCCAATTAATTTGCCATACAGAGATATAAAAGAAATGCATGTTTATTATACGTGTATTACATGAAAACATAATTAATTGGCTAAACATTTTATCCATATATCATTGCAAAAAGTAATTGAACTTTTTTGTGCCGATAGTACATCTACGGACTTTGTCAGGCTTTATCAGTGGCGATTGACAAATTGTTAACATAATGTTATTTTTTATTCAAGTACGTCAATGATTCACAAGTTTGTATGTACATAGAGAACCTTTTACCCAAACAAAAGCAGAAGTATGTAGATTGGACAATTAGCTAGTTGTTAGTTTGTCAGCGTCTATACATTTTCAAGCTGTACGCGTACATGCAGAGCAATTTTTTCTTACGTTAGTTTTTACCATGATTTTCTTTGGGTATTTTTTTAGCTTCATACCATGTATGTGCATTTTTGTTTCTCAAGGTTTTGGCCTATTTAATCCGTAGTTTGCGTGGTGCTATTGATAAGTTGTCCTTCTGAAACAAGGTTACTGCTGACCTGACATGTGGATGTAATACATAATTATTATGTAATATGTGCTTTGCCTAGTTTATGTTTTTTCTAACGAGGATTATGACAAACAAAGAAACCATGGTGGTAAATGTAAGCCTTGCTTAAAAGCATGCCAAGTGCTGATGCAAATCAATTCAAATCCAACCAGCAGGCCACTTCTTTCACAAAGCGGTGCTTTCACGCCACTTCTTTCACAAGAAATACGTGGTCTTAATTACTGATAACTCTTCCTTTTTGTTCAAGCATTTTACTGATATAATAATTTATACACAATTGTAATATGCCGAAAAATTAAAATAAAGCCATAATAATTGCTTTACTGTTGTGACCGTAAAGCTATTAAGGACTGAGCAATTGCTGCTTAGGGAGTAGTGCTCACAATTGTATTTATTGCTTAATACTGCACTGCAGGTACAATATATTCGAGCTATTTTATTTTGACGTTAATGCATGTGGTCAAATATTTGAAGATTTTACTAAAGCAAGTTTAATCCAATATGCATTTGTGTATATACCTTTGGCTTGTCTGTTCACGAATAAGTCAGAATCTTGAAGCCACCATAAATAAAATCGTGTATTTTCTGGCTTAAGCTAAATTGCATTGTTGAACTTGAAATGTCGATCCTTTAAAATTTCTAAACAGTGTTTGGCATTTTTCCACGTGTGAAACTCATACTAGTACTAAACACTTATTAGCTCGCTGCTTCTGCAGGATAGCTATTTAAGATATCGTTGTCCGTTTGTCTGTCTGTCTGTCCGTCTGTCCGTACACTTTATTTTTAAACCAGGCTAAATCGGCTCTAAACCAGCAAAATCGGCTCTAAACCAGCAAAATCGGCTCTAAACCAGCAAAATCGGCTCTAAACCAGCAAAATCAGCTCTAAACCAGCAGAATCAGCTCTAAACCAGCAATATCAGCTCTAAACCAGCAATATCAGCTCTAAACCAGCAAAATCAGCTCTAAACCAGCCTAAATGGGTTGAAAATCAGGCAAAATAGGCTCGAAATTAGGTTAAATTGGCTCTAAACCAGGCAAAATTTGGTTTTAAGAAGCCCAGATGGACATTACGTCCTCCAGAATGGGCTATTATTACTTACTGCATTCATCAAGGATTTTGTCGTAGGATCATTTGACTACTTAGGCACTCATCGTTGTTAGCAGCGAGCATTTTTCAATAGCTTACCATGGATGTTTATATTTTATACAATAGTATTTGTTTTTTACTACAAAGCAGAAGCAAACAATAATTTTCAGTAGCAGTAAAAACTCAAAGGTACATATTATATTTGAAAACATTCTAACTCTAAACTTTACATTATCTTTTTTCAACGCAACATTGACAGTTTCACTTTTCTGCCTAAGCAAACAAAGTACAATAGAAGTAAAATCTTCAAGGGAATGCACAAATTGTTTTATTTGTTGTTTTAACTGCTCAAAATAGACGTCATATGAGCATATTAAATGCTTGGTGTTGACCGTGAAAAGTTTACTGTTTTTGACACAATATAAATTTTAGCTCGACAAATTTCTATAGTCTTCAAGATTCGCAATAGTGTCTCATAACATTGTTGATTTAACTTAAGTCATTTTTATTGAAAATTATGAGCAAATTTTCTGTTGTTGCAATTCTCCACAAACTTTCAATTCTGCTATCTTCACTCTCCTCTACTCAATATACTGTTACTTACCATGGCTACAAAATCATTCCAAACTATTTTACACTTACAACAAATATCACGCAACTAGTTTACACATACATACGTAACCACTCAGTTCATACTTTTTATATGGAAAGTTTTAAATATTCTCAGCCTAAAAGTTTATTTATTAGTCCACTATTTAATAATCACCAGTTTCAAGGAAAAGTATTTGAAACGTTCAAATCCAAATTTTACAAAACCAACAACATCTTGATTTTTATCCCTGCTCATTACAGTACATATAGTATGGTTATTAATAGAGAAGTAAATAGTTTAGAAGCAGCGCTATTTTCAAAAATGCATCTGAATCTCCCAAGTTTGAAATTGATAGCAGTGCTTGCAAATGATAAATTATTTGTTTTCCCAATTTGCAATAAATATTGTCACAGAAAACTTCTGAGTGCCGAAATGGTAGTTGGAAATCCAACACTTTATCATAAGTTACTATTTTCAAACGCAAATGCAAAATCCGTTGATGCGATAGTTTACACAGAATTCCCAGAGTTATTTCAGAAGCATCCCAAAAACCGTATGGTTTGCAGCATGTTGTTTCAGAAAAATCAACCACCATACTACTGCGAAGAGAACATCATGGCTGTGATCACACTGTCTACTTTGCACAACGCCACGTTTCGAATTATTAACGGAATAAATCTAAAAGAATTTGCTACCCTAGATGTTTCCCAAAACAACGAATACCTACAAACAAGAACAAAACATTTGTATGGAGCTGATTATATACACTTTTCAAATTGAATTCAAGGTACAACCATAACTCCAGCTTTTGCAATGTACTGTGCTCCCATTAGTGGTCATGGTCATACTTCAATTTCCGCACAAATTCGTATGTGGACATTACCATTTAAAACAAAAACGTGGATTTTTGTATTAGTGTACATTTTTACATCCGGTATAATTTTGCAATGGACTTACCAAAGCATAGGCTTTACATGCGTTCTAAATAGTCTATTTATTTTAATCTGCTCAATATGTCGACAATATCCTATGATTTTGACTAGTCGGAGAATTTTATTTGCGGTGGTATTAGTTGGAGCATTTGTTGGAATACTTTACGAGAATCAGCTTAAAAGTGATATTATCAGTGCTCAACCTATTAAATTTCAAACACTCAAGCAAGCTTTGGATGATAATTACAAAATTATCTGGACTCAGCAAGAACAAAATCCCGAAGTTATTCTTAAGGCAGATTTTGCTAAGTATGGATTGCAAGACTATCTTAATTCGAGCTTCGTAAGAGTGAATATTAACTTTAGGCCTACTGGTATTAAACTTCTTACGGAAAACCTTATGATGCTTGTAACTCATTTTCTAGATACCAAAAAGGTTCGTTGGGAAAATGAAATTTCTAGAACTCCAGGTATGCCACCATCAAAATGTAACCATATTCAGCAACCACTTTTATATGACAGAGACTACATGCTAATATACGCTACTAACAAGTATTGGATGTTACAAACTGTAATGCAGTTGGTCGAAACTGGGTTTTATTTGCATTGGAATAATATATCGATTTGGTCTTTTAATGTTGTGCATTTTGAAAAGCCAATAGGTATCACTATAAACGCTTATATCGTGTTAAATAACTTGAAGTGTGTTTTTGGATTGTTGGCAAATGGACTAGTACTTGCCAGTATATTCCTTGTACTAGAGTTCATTCATACACAAAACCCATTCCAAAAGATTGATGCTATACTATGGAAATCTCAAATGACACCCTTCAACAGCCGCTTAGTTAAAATGCATTCATTGATTAGAAATTTTCAAACAGGTTTAAGTAATTTTTTGTGTAATCTTCTGTAACCATGGAGTAATTAAATAAATGTATACATATTAAGACTGAAAATAAATTTATTTTGACGTAAGAGTAAAGACAATTTTTATCAATACGTATAACTTGCAAGATACTATCAATTGTCCATTGAAACCAATTAAAATGATATTCCAATTTTGTTGTTTGCTTCAGCAAGTTCCACAAGAATTTGATACTGATTTGAGTAGGCAATTTTAACTTTTCCTTAAAAAGTAACATTAGTTTGCTTGATTTTACTGCTAGCTTGTATGTATCAACATTAACCATCAGAACACCAACTATTGAATTATGTATTTGTAGCTTAAATCTAAATATAAATGCTTATTAAAAATAGGATGTCTTGCATGACAAACATGCAGTAACCTATATGTGTGGCATTCATTATCATTACGAGAACTGACAGTTTCGCTGACCATCAGTTTTGCCCAAACGTTCATAATAAACCAGCTTTCCAAAACTTTTGACCACTCGTAACATACGAACATATTATTATAAAGCTATAATAAAAGTAAGCTTAATAATAAATTATAGACGAAAAAGAGTGTTTAAATTTGCGCTTATTGTTTTTTAAACGCCACAGACTCCACTAGTAGCAATTACGCAACACGAAAACAAATTAGAATATTCTGCAAAATATTTAAACCTTTAAATACCGCAGCGGGTTATCTTACTAGTAAGTTTTGCTTATCTTGTAGTTTCAAACAAAACTAATAATCGCACAAACAATGAAATACTAAAAAGTTAAAGAATTACTGTAGTAATTCTAGTCTCACATATAAGCAAGATATAATTATCTGGTTTATGCTTATAGCAACGTAACCTTGAAATCCTAATTATTTTCTTAATTTTATTGAAAGCAATAGCAAATTATACCAAACCTGCTGTCCAAAAAACGCCAGTTTTCACTTCGTTTTGACTAGTACGCAAGCAAATCTACTTGCCTGTACATTACCAAAACACTTAAAAACATACATTGTAGTCGTTTTTCATGCATTTCTAAAAGCATAAAAGTATACAACAAAACAAAAACCCCAATTACTTCACAATTTTGTATTTTGCAAAACACTAAAAATGATATACTCATTAAAATGTTTCTTCGTTTTGCTCATTCCTGCTTCTGTACTTTGTTTGGAAATAGCAATTTTTCACAAAATCAAAACCAATTCAGATGAATCTGTAGCACTGCAAATAAAAGATTGTGTAATAGGGATTCAGGACGAGGAAAGTTGTACAATTGAATCTGAAACAAAGAAACCTATTAAGGGTGATTATCCTGTTATAGATAATCTTGGTAGTGTTTTGGATCCTTTAGAAAACGTGCACGCTTTAATAGTCGTTAACAACTTTCAGTATTCTAACATACCAACTGATATAAAACACCCAATCATTCTCAGATGTGTGGTGCCATACACGGTAGCATGCAAAAACTGTGATACGGGGCTATCAATATACGGTGTAGCCTGGGTTCCTATAGAAAATCAAGCTTCATTTAACGTGTCATTTGAGAAAATCCTAATTTGCAAAACCTCACGCTTCCTTGCACATTTGGACGCTTGGGATTTAAAAAAGGATTATTGCACAACTTTAAATAGTTCTTTGTTTAGCATGTCTGTAAAGCCGTGGAACTTTTTTGTTTACATAAATTTGTTGATGCCTAAGTTTGCTGTGGAGTCGCTAGAATATCAATGGCTGTTTAAACTTGAAACGAAAGTAAGCCAACCTTCGCTACATTTATTTTTGGATACAGCAGGTTATTCAAAATATCAGAAGCTAAAGAATCAAAGAGAAATTGCTGCTCAAACCAAATTTCGTGTTACACAGCATGGAATATATCTTTATGGAAAACTAACACTTGGTAAGAACTTATCTTTCAATTTGGAACATTTTGCACACATATCGGAATTAAGGTACATCGACTACTACGATTGGAACGCACCGATGCTGAAGCACACTAGATTTTCATTTAAAACGTGGAACAAAAATCTGCAAGTTGAAACACTGCGTAAATCAGAATTTGTTGTAGGACAGCAGTCTGCATTAACTTGGAGTATTAATACCGTGCAAAGCACAATGGAATTAGGAAAACATATAATTAGCTGTGAAATAAAATTTAATCGCAAAGTTTACAGCCACATAAATGATAATCTTCAGCGCCTGTACTACGCATATGCACACCTTATAAAGGTTCTAATATATAATTCAAGTTATATAGAAGTCAGTCAAGGCACGGTTTGTTCAAACGGGAAACCAGTGAAGCTTTTGAATACTTGGACAAAAGATATGCCAGAAATACGAATCGTGGAAACGCAAAGGGAAACAGATTATGACTTCATAAATCAAAATATGTATCATATAGAACATGCAAATCATTTACGCAGCATGAGATTTGTAAGCTGCGGCAAACCAAAACAAATTCAAAAGCTTTTGTATGAACAATTAGTTAGTATTTTTGACCTGTTCGTGTGGATAAGCATATTCGGAGTAATGATAATTTTAGCAGCTTGTACATTAGGTTTGATGTGTGACCAGCACAGTGTTAGCATATCTGTATATAGCGTTTACTTTAATTATGTGATGGCAATGTTTAAGGTTTTAGTTGAGCAAGGAGATCCCATACCACCGACAGTGTTCCGGAATTTTTACGGAAGGTTTCTTTTGGCTGCTTACATTTTAATGAGCATTGTGCTTAGTAACGCGTACAAGAACACAAATGTGTACCAGATGATGCAACCTAGACTACACATTCCGTACAAAAACTTATCAGAACTTATTTCTAATAATTTTAGCGTCTTTACGCGTATCGGTTACGTTAACATGAGACTAGTGTCTACTAAAATGTTTCACTCTCATATCAATTCTTCAAACTTACATTTTACGTCACATATGGTTCAAACTAAGACGACAGGATATATGCTAGGTGATCTAACCGATTTTGTTCAGTCAGAAGTACTTTTTTTGTTTGGGGACCAGATTGGAAAGCATGCCCTTGTAAATTATTTATTTGAAGTTGGCAGATTGCATGATTCTGCAATTCTAAACTTTGTAGAACTTTTTTCAAACATGGTTCAGTTTGATAATCAAAAGTTTAATAAAGCTACGGAAACCCTAATAGACAGAGATAAAACTGCATTAGAAAATGAGCTTGAGGCTTGTCAAAATACAGCAGTCATAGCACCCGAATACGTATGTAACAGTAACGCACGACGCCTAAGGCAATATTCAGATTTATCAATTGACATTGGAGAAGAAATTTATGGTAAGTTTATCATTGGTGTAAGATTTGGTGGCTCTTTTCCAGTAAATACTTTGATGAAAGTGAATAATTTAAAAGCATCTGGTATATTGGAGTGGCGGATTTATTCAACTTCTGGAAGTAACTTCCCCGCTATAACGCTACAACCAGTAAAACCAAATTTGAAAGGTAACATTGTTGTAATTTTTATTATACTAATTGCTGGACTTACAGCAGCAACTGTTTGTTGGATCATTGAGATACATATTTATATTTGGAAATTGGTAAAGTTTACAATCAACAATACACACAACTACTAGAATAGTGATTGGCTTAGTGAACAAACTTAATTTTATTTCAATCTGATGCGCTTATAAAAACTAGCACGGGTATGTCGGTTTTCAAGACTTAAATAAGCGTTTTTGTTAAATTTGTTTTTACATTTTAGTTGTTATCAGCAGGAATGTATAATTACGTTTTAGCAAAAGCTAGTTTAAAATCCAAATAAGTTGTTTCGATTGTTTTTTAATAAAAGATGAAATCTCAACTCAACTGTAAGATTTCAACCTAATACGCATACTATTATTAATGTTCTTATTTAAAAGTGAACTATTACTTACATTGTATTTAACAATTTAAATTTTTATCTACATTTTAAGAAAGATAGCGTCAATCGTTTATAAAAATACAATTAGTGATATTACAAGCTAGTTGTTTGCTTGAGCATTAAGAATTTGCCATACGAAATTGACACTGATTTGGGTAACTTCAACTTTAAGCCACCAATTCCATAAGTGTTAACCAGTTGATCGCAAGCCAATAAAATGCTTACTGCTGAAGAAAAAAGATGCTACGACAAATCTACATGATAATTATAAAGCCGAATTACCTGGATAAAACCCCAGTTAATCCTGTTTAAATCCCATTTAGCCCCATTTATTAAATATAACGTGGACACATTCACGGACATGGCAAGCTAACAAGAAGTGTACCGTAAAAATCCCGTTTTACGTTTAAACGTATGAATAGTAACTTAGATGGAATTAAAGCAACGCGACTGTCAAATTAGAAATGAACCATAAAAATTCAAAACTTAAAGGCGGTTACAACTTTTTAGAGACGTAGCATGAAAAGCAATTATAGTCCTTTTAATTTATAAATGATTACACTGATAAAATAGTACTGCTTAATTCAGGTACGGCAAGTTAATATTAAAAGTTGTATTCGGCAGCGTTTTATTATCACCCAGCATCTTTTTTAGTTTACAGGCTTAATTTAAATGGTTTATTAAAACAATATTTAAATTCTTGACTACTAGCGTAGGAGTTGCACCTGCTATGTGAAAATATTATCAAGTAAGTAAACTATCATCCTATTAAATAAAACAGTATATGAGATTGTAATTAAATTGTAGCACCAAATTAGTAAACACCTTTTTCGTATATGCTTGGATTTAATCAACTTGTTTATACAGTTCTAAAAGTAATTTATTTCTGTTGGTCAAACGTCGGCGTTAAAATAATTCTAGTTTCAGATACACATTAACCTTTGGCTAATCCCACAAACAAAAAATGCCTTCACTAGCAGTAATACAATTTGTCACGCTTAAATTAAAACTTGGTTCTTATTTAGTTAGTTTAGTTCCAATAACTGCTACCACTACCAAATCAGGGGTGCAATTTAAAATCAAAGAAAGCTATAACCGCAGAATATACTTTTCTTGGACAATTTTTCTGACTTTCTCCTTTCTCAGTACCTTAATTAAATTAAATAATCATATTTCACACCAAACTAAACCAAGTTTTGTTTACATTACGTTTCATAGTTTCTATGGAGCTGCAAAATGTGTGGGCGTATTTTGCTGCTTTCAATTATTTCATTTAAAAACATCAGCAGTGTGCCACTTGTTCAACTGTCTATTTTCAAAACCGAATTCTTCTGCTGGAAGCAACTTTCTCCTACATTCAATTACAACTACTACTGTCGCAGCACAATTTATGCTTTCGTTTGTAGTGCCAGTAGCATTTTACATTTTGCCATGCCTTGAAACTTATACATCAATGTGTGCAAAATATGGCGTGTGGTTTCAAACTGACGATGGATATCCGCTGATATATGCGTTATGGGAATTTGTTCAGTTCTTTCCAATTGCATTGGTTGAAACAACTGCCGCTGTAATTTCAATTGTTGTGTTGTACGAAATTACTGACAACATTAAACGACTAAGGTACATTATAGCATTTTCTATTTATGTAAACGCGATTTTGTAATTGTAAATTTTGTACTTCAAACAGAAAATTTATTTAAAATGAAGAAATCGAAGTTGACGAAACTTTCCAATCGAACGTGGCTACTGCATACCGACAAATACAAGTTCTGGTCATTCTCAGCAACCAGTGCTTTCAACACCTAATATGGCCAGCAAATCCTTTCTTTGGAGCTGTTACAACAATATCAATTTTATATATTTTGATTGGATTCAGGGGTTCTCTTCCAGGATTATTTCTATTCGGACTGGTTGTCATCGCAAGTGTCATCATAACAGTTTCTTGTTTTCTTTTAGATTTAGGGAGCCAGCCTATTATATATTCCCAGACGTTGATCAACAAATGGAAAAGATGCGAACATTCTTTTTGGTCTAGAAAATTCACACGGAGTTGTCAACCCATTGCGTTAAATGTAGGAACGTTTCATAAGATTGAAAAGGAACGGATTTTTGCTTACGTTAGATTTATTTTACAGAGAACTTTGTTTTTAGTTGTTAGATCAAAAACAAGTGAATAGATAAATGCTAAGCTAGCTTTTCCTCTTCTTGTTTTTATGCTTTTAATAAAACGTAAAAGAAAGCGTTTGAATGTTAAACGATTTTTAATCACTTAACAGTTTTTAGTACCTTGGTTTCAAAATATGGATTCAGTGACAAAAAGTAAATTAAATTTTTGGAAAAACAAAATCTAGTTTATAATTCAATTACTCTTTTTGGGTTGTTTTTCGGTACAAGATTAAATCTAAATTCTGCTACACAATTTCAAATTTTTATACTAGAATATTTGTGTTATTAGTTTTGTAATTTTAATTAAGTATAACAATGGAATGGTGTTCGGCTGGCCTACGCGTTTCCCACAAACATAATATATTTTACTACTTTAAAGACAAAAGTTGCAAACCCATCTTTGCCAGTGCTGACATGTACACACCGTAATAACTCACCAAATTTACGTAAAAATTACCGTTTGTATCTGTTTACCAAATTGGTAACAAAATACCTTCAATTGTACGAGTGAACACATGAAAATAGTAAATCAGTGAAGCATTTCTTTCCAAAGGATACAAAGCTCCACAACTCAAAGTTATCGGCCGCAGCACAGCTAATTCCTTTTTAGCTGCTTTCTCCTTCATGGTTATTTTAAAACCAAAATCTACATTTCTGCATAATATGTTTTTCTGTACAAGTACTATAATATGTCTGCTTCTATTATGCGTCTCAACTGTAATCTGAAGAAAGAAATAAACCAGAAAAGCGCACACTATTGAAATAGTTGGTGCAACCCAGTAAACCAACAATGGCAAATTCTCATAGCACATTATAGTACCCAAATTACACACTACAAATATTAAAAATCCGTCTCCCATCAAGATGGCAATCAAGTCGTTTAAGGGAGCACGCATTGCTTGACAAACAAATATTAATGCATTATACCACTTTAAGAAGTACTTGTACTGTTTTGCTTTAGCCAACATATCAATCACTTCTAAACTTGTAGACATTAACTCCAGTCGGTACATAAACATTATAAAATATAATGGATAAAACCTACAAGCTTCTACACAGCAAACTAAACATACTATACAACGAAGTGCAATTATCAAAACGGATAATATTAAATTTTGAGTTGGAAGGTGTAAATACGTGTACGCAATTTTAGGAAACGTGTACGAAAAGGGATCCAGATTAAGAAAAACTAAACCAAGAGTTAAAACAAAGGGGGCAACTAAAAATAGTATTGCAAAAGCTTGTAGTACTTGTGCCAATGTTTTCCAAAATATAGATTTGTGATAACGATAGGAGTTAGCTTTTCCAAAATACCAGCGACGGCGTTCCTCTAAAATCCAAGCCAAGTAAATACTTTGTGAATAATAAGTCAACATGAAATTAGGAATACTGATCTTACCTAAAAGAATGGATAGATTTTGTAGCAATTTGTATCCGTCCACTATTATTTCTCCCTGTCGAATAAATACAATTGCTGGAGCCCACAACAATACTGACATTGCTGCAGCACCACATGCTAAAACGACCAAAGGTGCTGAAACGCCTGATTTTGCGTTTGCAATTACGTTTAAACAAGAACCTAAGCCAATAACCGCAGCAAGAATAAACACGTTGAAACACCATATGAAATGGGACATTCCGGGTTTTTGGGAAATTTCAAAGTTTTTTGTGATGTCGTTCCATTGTAAAACACAAGTGGATAGTGCATGGTGCCACCGAAAAATTTGGTTATAGGTTTTAAGGGAATTGTGGCAAAAAGATTTGGAGCTATGCATGTTTATCAGGTGACACTGTTTGGCCACTGTACTGCGCGGTTAGTCTGGTCTTGTGTTTTCCTTGAAGTTACGTTGTTTGTTCTTTGTGTCATTATATCCTAAAGTCAATCTGACAAATCAGTGATAAGTTATTTAGAAAATAGTTTTCCCGGTATTAACAACTTTAAGTATTCTAATGATGTAACAATAGTATCCGAAGCCATAATTGCTGAATTGTTTTCAAAGTCTCCAATGCTAGTTTTAAAATTGGTGTCGGTCCGTTTGAAGGTAGCGTATCCTAGAGCAAAGTAAACACAGGGAACAAAAACCTTCAAATTAACGGCGGCTGGTTTAAATGGTTTTGCCCATTGCTTTGGTATGACGCGCGAGATAAATCCTTCAAGATGGTAATAAGTAGAAATAACCTTGAATTCGATTTCAATTCAATGCTTTTTATAATTTGTAGATTCAAAAATAAACAGAAGTAGTGTGTTTTGCAACACAAAAAAACAAACTGATACATATGAACCATATATGCGAACATAAACAATTTGTCTGGTAACAGAATATCTGGGTATCTGGAATTGCTATAATAAATGTTTCGAATTGCTTTAGTTTTAAACAAGGCAATTAAAGCCCGTACAAACATCATTATATATAATGATGTTTGTACGGGCTTTACATATGTAAACTGCTGATCTAATAAGCAAAAAATCAATATTAAAAACGTAAATACATGGGAAGAAACCTTGAAGGTTTTACTGAGCTCACTAATCTGCAGTTTACTGTTCTGCAAAGCGCGCATTAGTTAAATAAAACTGAACTTTAATTGAAATACGACAATAAGAGATAAAGCAGGATATTCGAAGCAACGAAATATCGAACTGAATTTTAATTTTACTTTTCCCACCAATATCAAACACATTACTCCAAAAAAAACAAGGTACGTTATTCATCAAGTTCGTTAAAGTGTACAGATATTCATTGTTACGATACATTAAAATTTATGGATTTTCAATAATGTCTTACTTTTTTATATGCTTGAAGTTAATCAAAAATATCAACATCAATTACAAGCACTTTAAATTTGTCTTAAGATTTCCGGATATTCACCATATTGGAAACAAAATACCTTCAACCGTACGAGCAAACACATGATTATAATAAAGCAGCGCAGCATTCCTTTGTAATGCATACAACGACCCACAAGACAATGTCACAGGTCGTAGCACCTTCAACTTTTTTCTAAATGTCTTCTGTTTTATACTTACATTTACACCAGAATACGCAATAGTACATTTATTCTTCTGCACATTTATAATTATCTCTTTGCTTCTAGTATGCATCTCAACCGTAATCTGAAGAAAGAAATACACCAGAAAAGCACACAATACCGAAACAGTAGGCATAAACCAGTAAACTAATAATGGCAAAACTTTATAACCTCTTATGGTAGCTAAGTTACACACCACAAATATTAGAAACCCATCTGCCATCAAAATACCTATTAGATCATTTAATGGAACCTGCATTGCTTGAAAACTGAACAACAGTACGTTGTACCACTTTAGAAAATACTTGCATTGATTTACCTTTGCTAGCATATTTAGTACATCTAAACAATTAGACGTTAATTCCAGTCCGTACATAAACATAATAAAATACAGAGGATAAAATCTACAGGCTTCTATACAGCAAATAAAACATGTAGTGACACGAAGTGCGATTATAAAGGCAAAATGAAATTGACTTTGAAATTGAAATTGTACTTTTATTCGGTCTAGCCATTACAGTAACAAATACTGGTTTACAAACGGTGACACATACATATATAGAATTTACTAGCTACAATATAAAATTAAATAATTTAACAATTAACATTACTTTTTACCAGTTATCACCTTTCGTAACTTCTCCAAACTTATATTATCAAATACCATTCCCTTTGAGACTTCATTCCACAAGACTATACTACGATAATTCAAAGATTGACGATAACATTCCGATTTAAATTTTGGAAGTACTAGTATAGGTACTTCTGTTACTTGTGAGAGTTGGGAGGTTTTTAAACTTTCTTTTTTATGTCCGCATACACTCCTTTAACTATCACCAAATCTCTTCTCTGTTGAAGAGTTAAAAAATCATAAGACTTGCGTACCTCCTCTAAATCAAATTCAGGCTTTCTTCTTCGCCTGAAATAACTCGGGTAAGTCACTTCTAACAAAAACCTGTCTATCTTTCGTTGAATTACATCTAACTGCATGTTGGATTGAATTGCCCAAATATCAATACCATAATCTATTACAGAATGCAAATGAGCATTACCCATTACTTTGAGTACATTTTTTGTTAAAAATCTCTTAAAACGTTTTAAATAACTAATCTTATTCGTAAGTTTACGTAGGACACTATTATAGTGATGTTTAAAATTAAGAGTAGGATCTAAAAAGATACCTAAGTATTTAAAACTATAAACTCTCTCTATAAAATTGCCTCTAATATACATACCATCAATATTATTCTCGTTCTTTATCGTTCTATCATGTGCTTTATGAAAGTACATACATTTTGTTTTTTCAAAATTAATTTTCATACAGTTTTCTTCACACCAATCAATAATCTTAGCCATTTGATCCTCCAGCTTCTTGTTTATTTCTTTCAGGGTGGTACCTTCTACGTATATAACTATATCATCCGCATACATTTGATAATTACAAAACATAATAGAAGCTATATCATTAACATACAGGCTAAAAGTTAAGGGCCCGTTTGCACTTCCTTGACAAATCCCATTTAAAAGCGGATAACAATTTGTCGAACTATTTACCGTAAATACACGGTTTCTCATATTTTCATGCACTATGTCTATATACCAGGGTTCCCGTTTAAACTTGTCCATTAATTTATTCACAAGTATATCATGATTAATGGAGTCAAAAGCTTTACTAAAATCGATCATTATTGCACCTACTTTAGGTTTTGGCTTATCAATACTATTATACATGTCATTAGTTAAGGCCCTAAGTGCTGTGTTACACGATCGATTTTTTCTATAAGCGTGTTGTTTATCACACAATTGAGCTTCCACCCTAGTCTGAATACGATCTGCAAGAAATTTTTCAAAAATTTTATAAAAATCAGTCAAAAGTGTAATTGGTCGATAATTCATTGCTAATTTCCTTGAGCCCTTGCCCTTATAAAGAGGAAAAACATTTGCTTTTTTGAATGCACTAGGAACTGCTTTACAACCTAACATTTCATTAAATAACCATGTCAGCATAGCAAATACTACAGTATTACAATATTTCATGATTTTTAGGGAAATTAAATTCGATGGATTGTGTGATTTTTTAACTTTCAAAGAAGAAACTATTTCTTCTACTTCACTGGGTTTAACTACTATAGGTTCAATATCATTTAAACTGCTGTCCTTATAATCATATTCCGACCTATATTTAGTCATTTTGTCCATTAGATTTTCCTTCGTCACTTCACATTTAGGTACAACAAATGTATCAGCTAACAAATCATTGATTTCAGATTTTTCATATATTCGCTTTTTTCCTTGTTCTAAATAAGTAATTGGCTGTGCACCCTTGTATCTAAATTTAGTTAACAAATCTAAAGAGTCCCACATATTTTCTGTTTGACAATTCTCTTCAAATTTTGTCTTAAAATATTCCCTTTTTGCCCTACTTATCATGTTATTAGTCTTATTACGCTCCCTTTTATAAGCTTTCAACTCATCAGAATTTTGTTTAATAGTATTTCTACTAGATCTAATTGCCTTTTTGTGAAACTTATTCCTTAACTTAATTTGACTCATAATTTCTGCATTAAACCAGGGACTAAGTTTACCTTTAACTAACATTTTTGTTTCTGGAGCATGTTTGTCTATTACTGACAACGCAAAATCATTTATTCTATAAAACGTCCTATCAATTTCTCTTTTGTAATAATTTTGTATACTTTGATCTTCTTCTAATATACTAGGATACAAAGAAAGTTCAGATTTAACTTGATCCCAATTTACATGCTTCCACTTTCTAACCCTAATTACTCTTGGTTCATGTTTGAAATTCACCTTCGTTCGAATTACATAACAAAGTTTATGGTCGGAAGCACCAAATGGAAAACAACCATTATCACCATACTTTTCTTTGCAACTGACGTACAAATGATCTATTAAGCCACCCTTATTATGAGTGGGTTCTTTCATAAGTTGCCATAAATCAAATTCAGTACATATATTATACAAACTGACACCAGTCTGATCTATACAATTTTTTTCTTGTGGCAACAGATTAATGTTAAAATCTCCGAATACAATTATTTCAGCGTTTTTGTTGCATACAGTTTTACAAACTTCATAGAAAACTGATTGAAATTCATCGAATTTAGTACCCGGGTGTTTATACACTACTACCACATAAATTTGTTTGATACCCTCACGTTTTAGTTTAACAATCGTTATTTCACAGTACTTTGGTAATTTATAATTGAACTCCACCTCTTCAAACGTAAAACTATTAGAAATATATATTAAAGTGCCTCCACCTTGATTATCATTTCTATCTCTTCTTACTACTGAATAGTTTTGTATACTGTACAATCCATCAACATCCCTAACAGGATCTAGCTTGGTTTCGGTAATGGCAAATAAAACAGGACTATAACATAAAACAAACCATAACAATTCATCATACTTATTACGTATACTGTTCATGTTTTGATGACAAAAAAGTAAACCCTTATATTTGTTGTCAAACATTCGGCTGCAGAGTTGAAGTAGACTAGTTGAAAACTGCTTCGTTGCTAATTCTGTCTTCAAATATTGCCGATGCGTTGACTTTCAGTTGATAAACCGAAGCACTTGTACGCGATGTTTGGAAAGGTATACCAAAATGGAATCTAAATTTAGTAGAAATACAGCAGGAACTAAAGCAAATGGCAAAATCAAAAAGAGTAGAGAACAAAGTTGTAGAATTTGCGCAAGTGTTTTCCAAAATGAGTTTCTGTGATAACGAAAGCTGTGGAACCTTTCGAAGTACAAGCGACGGCGTTCCTCTAAATTCAAAACAGTTAAATTAGCTTTTTAGAAAATTTAAAAGAGTTAAAAATTTTGGTAGTTAATCTTACCTAAAGGAACGGAAATATTTTGCAGTAGTTTATAGCCATCCACAAGTATTTCTCCTTTGTAAATAAACACAAGAGCAGGAGCCCATAGCAACACTGACATTGCTGCAAATCCACAAGATAGTACAACCAAAGGTGCTGAAACCTCTGCACATTTTGCGTTTGCAATTACGTTTAAACAAGAACCGAAACCAATTACGCCAGCAACAAAGAATACGTTAAAGTACCAGATTACACCACATACGCTAAGTTTGCTGGCAGTTTCAAAGTTTCCAATGGCGGTGTTCCATTGAAGCAGACAAGGGGATAAAGCGTTATGCCAACGAAATAGTAGGTTATATGTTTTGAATGAGGCATGACAATAGGCTTTCGAGCTATGCATTTTTAGAGAAGAAAGCGTTTTAGTAGAGTATGCTATGCGATTAGTTTTGGCTACACATTTTGTTTGAAGTTTATTTAAAACGGTTTTATGTTACAAAGCAAAATTGAACAAAGTGAGAATAAACGGTATACAAAATTTATTTCCAGGTATTTGCCATTTTTAAAATTCTATTGTTGCAATGATAACATATTAAATTGTAATTGCAAAATTATTTTAAAATCTGTGCTAAATATTTTACGTAATTCTAAAGTCATACCCACAGCACAAACATATTATCAAGCAACAACAAACCTTGATAGGTTTAAATTAGACTTGGATTCAGGGTAACTGAAATTTGCTGAATTTAAAAATAAAGAAACAGTTTGTTGAAAGTGGTTTACCCACTTTGTTTATTGTAATTATTATTTGTGGTTTGTGGTTCTGCTATAAAAACCTTGGTGTTTGTAAATAATTACCCTAAAAACTCATTTTTTGGAAAACAGTTTAGGCAACTAATGACATTACAAGTTTTGCCTTCAACTTCACTTTCCACTATAACTTTTTGTACTAAACCTTGTACCTTTAATAGTGACATCAACCTTGCTACTCATTTACGTACTTGTTGTACACAACGTCTTGTTTTGTAATCCCACTTAAATAATTAAGTAATTATGTACATTTCCACACACAAAATAACAAAAAATCATGGTAGTAGTGTATCGGCAATGAATTTAATGTCCTGTAAAGACGTTGAAATAACTTAACGTATCCAAGCACAAAACTTTATTAGGATGGTAAAATACTTCCAGCAAATAAAAATTGTCTCAAAACTCAAAATTGTAATGGAAATGGTAAAAATTCAGTACAGATGTTTAAAGAAGCAATTACCTAAGCAAACTGGTTGTTTTTCAGTCAAGTCTATCCTTTACAACAGCTTCCAAGTTTAGAATTAAAGCCGTGCAGCAAGTCAAGAATAGCTAAGGAACTGAAGCCTTTGCACATGCTGGCATAAGTGCGGTTGTTTTTGCGGTATAATGTTTTCGTTAACATTGACATCTGAACAAGAGCCAAATTTCCAAGTACGCCAGCAACAAAGAAGGCATTACAGCCAGAATTTTTGAAATTCATAGGTTTGTGTCCCCCTTTGTTGTACTGACTAACTTGAAACTGAGTCATTTTTCTATTTCTTTGCACAATTCAAGGAGAAATTATTTGGTGGAGAGTGAACATTGAATAATAAGTTTTCAACACCAGTGCAAAACTAAGCACTTGTTTATTCATATTGCACCATGCAGTCCTTACTGTTTTGCTGTATGGTTTAAAATGTTTAAAAAGGATAACTTTGATGTGGCCGTTGTGAGTTATTTTGTGCCCACTGTTATGCAAATTGCTGGCAAAGATAAAACCAGCAAGGACAGTATGGCCAAGATAATAACATTTGGCCCGTTAATACGAGGCACAATGCACCAATGTAATCAACGTGCATAATTTATCACTTACAGTGAAACAAAATTTACAAAATCTGGTTAATAAATATCAGTGTGTATTCACATTCCTAAAATATTAAATCACGTGAACAATAAGTACAACAAACCATTAAAATTGGCCTAATACATCCATCCACACATAAAAGTTCCAAACAGATACATTAAGTACTGTTTGTCTTAAGTTATTCATATACGCTTTATTTACCATATTGGTAACAAAATACCTTCAACCGTACGAGTAAACACATGATTATAGTAAAGCAGCGAAGCGTTTCGTTCTAATGCGTACAAAGATCCACAAGACAGTGTTACTGGTCGTAGTACCGCTAATTTTTTCCTAATTGTCTTTTCTTTTTTAGTTATTTTTAAACTGGAATGTGCAACAGTGCAGATAGTCTTCTGCACACTGACTATTATTTGCTTACTTCTATTATGCGTCTCAACAGTAATCTGAAGGAAGAAATAAACCAGAAAAGCACACACTACGGAAATCGTCGGCATAACCCAGTAAACTAGTAGTGGCAAAATTTCATAGCATCTTATGGTTGCTAAGTTACACACAACAAATATTAGAAATCCGTCCGCCATCAATATAGCAATCAGGTCGTTTAACGAAGCATGCATTGCTTGACAAACAAATATTAATGCATTATACCACTTTAAGAAATACTTGTACTGATTTGCCTTAACCAACATATCAATCACTTCTAAACTTGTTGACATTAACTCCAATCGGTACATAAACATTATGAAATATAAAGGATAAAACCTACATGCTTCCACACAACAAATTAAACAGGTAATCAATCGAAGTGCAAATATGAAAGCGGACAAAATTGAATTCTGAGCTGAAAGGTTTAAGTAATTGTAGGCTATATTTGGAAACGTATAGAAAAAGGGATCTAGATTTAGTAAAAGTACACCAGGAACTAGAAGAAAGGGCAAATTTGAAAAGAGAGTTGCAAAAACTTGCAGAGTTTGTGCAAGAAGTTTCCAGAATGAAGGCTTGTGATAACGAAAGGACTTAAACTTTCCAAAGAACCAACGACGGCGGTCCTCTAAAATCAAAGCCAAATAAATGTTCAATTTGAGACATAAGCATGTGAAAAAAGTGGAAAATATCAAGTCTATTTTAAAGTGCGATGGTTTACCTTACCTAACAAATTAGAAAGATTTTGCAGCAGTTTGTACCCATCCACAATAATTTCTCCTTGTCGGATAAGCACAACGGCTGGAGCCCATAGCAACACCGACATTGCCGCAAATCCACATGCTAGAACCACCAAGGGTGCTGAAACCTCTTCAGACGTTGCATTTGCAATCACACTCAGACACGAATGTGATTGCAAATGCAAGTATATTTTTTGGCGGCTCTGTTAACATTCTATATTTACTCTTTATTGAATTACAACACAATAAAGTCTCGATTTTTTGTCAGTCTTAAAGAAAATTTTAAATCCTTAAGATTTCCAGCTGCCAAAAAAATGTTTCTTGTTTCCGTTAGCTTAGAGTTTTTCTAAATCTAAAAAACGTTTACATTTGATTTCTATCCTACGGAGTTTTGTCAGTTTAAAATTATTGCGTTGCAAAAGGATTAGATTTTTGCAAAAACAATAAATTACGATAGCCATGGTAACCGTAAACACAACCACAATTTACATTTTTATACACAATTACCTTGTGGACCCATTCGATTGGGTATGTTATCTGTGCGATTGTTTCCAATCAACGTTTTGACCTAATATGTAGAAATATGACTGCAAATTACAAAGTTATTCTAAGCAAGATTTGAGGTACCTGATGGCTGATAAATTTTAATTTGGTGTTTTGATAAATATCAGCAAGCTTCATTCTAAAAAAGCTTACAATTATATGTCGGTTTCAGGGTGGCTTTTAATACATGTATATATAGATTTTGTCCATTTTTACATGTAAAAATGTAAACAACATGGAAATATGGAAATAACATGGAAAAATGGTAAAACACAGCCAAAGGAGCCATATAGCTATATTTACATCTACGATGGAGAATCACAAGACGGTTTTAATTACTTTAAAAGCAAATGTAACGGTTTAGTGGAGTTTTAAAAACATGTTAAAAGCTTAAAACTCAAACACTGAGTTGTGTTTTGCAGAAAAAGTCGAAATTTTCAGGAATATTTCCATAATTTACATTTTGCATGGAAAAATTCCAAGTATTTTTTACATGTAAAAAATCATTTTTACATGTTATTTCCATGTTACATGTATATACATCCCGCCACCCTGATCGGTTTACATCCCAATGCTTACGAAAATCCCTAGTTTGTTTGTCTTATCTAGGCCTAACAATAATGCATCTGACAAAATTCTACAATTTACATGAATTATTAGCTGATAATGACATCTATTTTTTCCAAAATTAATCATGTGTATAATTGTGGGAACTTGAAGGATATTTATCTTTTTAAAAATAATTGTATTCTTCTAAACCAAAAATGCATTATGAAGTAGCAGTAGCAAACCTTTGTTCCGGTGTAGTGTGGCGTATTTTCTAAAAACACTATTTTCACGGCTTTAGCACCATTGTCATTCCTAAAAGTTTCAGAAACTAGTAATATAGATTCTTTCATAATATGAAGCATAAATTTCTACAAATTTGCTATAGTATAATTCTCTCATGGCAACTTTGGAATTGTTTACCCACAAAAGCTTTTTTTGATTCGTCACTAGAGCAACCTGAATTCAAGTCGTGTAAATTGATTTTTGTCAAAGTAGAAACAAATCGCTTTAAAAAAATTTAATCTTTCCAGCATACCAAATTTAAAGAGTCAGCTAATTCCTTGCCATTTATAGACTCTATTTCTGGAATATTTTGGTTATCAATTACACAGCCTAGCAGTTGCAACAATACTAAACGGTGCCGGCTTCGGTTTGCCTCGGTTTGTCGAGGCCGTAAATTTGCAATTTACGTTTGTGAGCTTTGCTACAACTTTCATAATATTCTCCGGGGTTTAAAATTACTCGGAGACATTGGAACTTCTACGATTCCATGAATCTTCGTAAAATTTCTGGGGTCGTTCTCTTTCATGTTTGTTCGAACGTTTCTAAATACACGTCCAAAATCAACACTTTCTTTAGAAACAATCGCTGTTGTGAGCAACTACAGCTACCGATGTCCATTGAGCCAGTATATACTTATTAACTGGAGTGTTTTCTATGATTTAATGCATTTTCCATATTCTTTATGTAATTTTTTGATATAGTTTTGGGCCAATCCTGTGGCATAAAAGGATGAAAAGTTGTGAAAAGATTGATAATTGGAATTTTTGAACATGCCTTTGTCCAAATCCTTCCAAGCAACTTTCTCTATGTTCGAGCAAAATGCGTTGCATTATTTGGTATTGAAATTTGATTGGGTTCACTTTTCTTCTAGATGAAAAAACTGATTTTAATAATCAATGCCCATTTCCGGTTTTTGGTTCCCTTCACAATTCGTAGCGTAACTTTTCTAGACGCCTTTGCCGAGCGGGTTTTTTAGTCAAAATGGATCACGTTATAAACATACAAACCTAAAACGTTGATCTTCTTCATCAAATACTTGATTTCAAACTTTCCTGGCTATGAATATGCTTGGAAAGCTAAAATTCGTGTTGGCGTACTTCCGGTGACACCAGCCCATGCATTTGAGTAAAAATATAAATTAAGGCGCATAGAACAAAAATAAAATTCCTGCTCTATAAGACCATGCCAATGAAAGTTGGATACAGTGACAAATAATATGTTTTGACTGAACGGAGGCAAACCCAATCTGGCGGCCCTGTAAACCACTAAGCTATTTAGACCGCCTACAGGACATTCCTAAATTAAACACTAAATTTTGTGCAGTTGCCATAGTGTATCTAGACACATTTAGTCCAGATTTACCAAGATGTCTTTTTGAAACACTAACACCCAGATTTGTTCCCGTTATTCGGAAAGATGAAGATTACTTTGTGTTCCTAGCAGAAACAGAAACAGATTTACAAGCAATTATGATATCATCAGAATATGGAAATAAAATTAGGTACAAGCTTGGAATTACTTCTGCCGTTAGGTCCTGTGTTACCTTGACATCCATAAAGCTTTACAGCAAAAACAATGGAAATTCAGAAGTTTATAAACAATTATTGTGTCAAAATGATTTTAGTTTGTTCAAAAACGCGTTTGATAACCAGTTCAAAAATTTCTACCAAAAGATATTTATTGTAGCTATACCACAAGCTCCACTCTATTTTGAAATGCAGAAAACTTCCACTGGATATCTGCCAATTCGTGGTTTATACAAAACCTGGTTGGATGTAATGATGAATCAGTTAAACTTTTCTGTCAAACTTGTAAAATCTTCGTTATCAGGCAGCACTGGAAAGCTTCTAGAAAACGGAACCTGGGTTGGAGCAATGGCTGATGTTTTGTACGAAGAGGTAGATATAGCAGGTTACATTGGCCGTATATATAGTCGTAATCGTTTTGTCGAATGGTCAGCACCACTGACTTATGAGTGGCTTGTTTTTGCAACCAGTCAGCCAAAAATTCGCCACAGCCCAGTAGTATTTATTAGGCCCTTCACAATATCCTTGTGGGCTACATTATTGTGCTCCGTCGTTACAATTTGTTTAACACTTGAGGTTTTTTGCATACTTTTAAATGTTTCAGGTTCCGGCAAATCAGTGTCCAAAGTTTTAGTTTATTTGTATTCAACAAGCGTCTTTTTATGTAACGGCATTTTCACGGATTGTTCCTGTACGAATTGTATTGTCATTTTGGTTAGTGTTTGCTCTTGTTGTTTCAAATGTATATAGAGGTCAATTGGTATCAATTATTGCATTTCCAGAGTATGCTTGGATGCCTACCACTTTTGAAGATTTAGTTAAAGCGCAATACAGAGTAGGCGTTTACATGTTAGGAAAAGGAGATTCTGCATATACCTTACTTTCTACATCAGAAAATTTCGTATTTAAAACACTATTTACAAGGATGGAAGTTTATTCTGATCCCGCCGCTTGCCTTAATATTGCATTAAAAAAGACAATTGGTTGTATTATGTGGAAGAGCCAAGCAGATGCAACAGACGCTAGGAATTTTAGCAAGGTACTGGGGAAAAAGCAGTTTCGGACGTCCATTGACACAGCATCATTTCATGAGGATGGTTACGTAAGTTTACTTTTAAAAAATAACTAAAAGTCTAATATCATTGGCAATAACATTTATGAATTTTCAAAGATTTGGGAAAAGCGTGCCGTATTCCGTCACCAGTTTGACAAACTAACCTGGTCGATTGTGGAAACGGGCCACAGCCTTTTCTGGTTTCCCACAGATTTGCGCCAGCTAAGACATAATCAGAAAATACTGGCAAAAGAAAAAGTTTTGAAAAATTCAAAGTTTAATCAGGACACGTCAGAGCACCACAACTTAAACCAGGATAAATCGTCGCTGAAGCTTACACATTTGCTTGGACTCAATTATGTATGGGTAATAGGTGCCTGTGTGGGATGCCTTTCGTTTCTTATTGAACAGTTCGTGAAAAGTATTCAGAGATAAACTGCGTAGCAACTTTCAACTTTCTGACAAGCAGCTAAAGAATTTAGGCAATATTTTATGTAACATACTGAGACACTTACCTCGCCCATACATATTTGATTTCATATTTGCCTACATACAATCTCTGTAGCGTATTTCAGGCTGTTGAATATCTATCAAATAAATTTATACTAATAGTTCTACTTTGTCAAGTTTTCTATGCGTACTTATTTAACTATAAATTAATAAGCAAGCTGAAAAATCAGAAATCCTATCAACTTATTTCATGGTTGGAAAATAAATATTTATCTTGATATAAATTTAGCGGTTCATAAGTAAGCGCTTACACGCAGTAAGTCGTCATTTTATTTGCTTATATGACAGCTTATCAAAAGTTTCTGCTACGAATAATAAAACCTCTTTACGCTTTGTAATAATGCTTTAACAATGCATGGATGTTTGAAGATAAGCTCGTTTCCGCAAACGTTATGCTGGTTCCATCATTTTCATTTTGAGTTTGAATTACGCAAGCAATTAGATATGTACGTAGCGGCACATCATAAACTGTCTATTACATCCACACTTACGTAACCTAAAAGTTTTACTCTTGTCCATTTTCTGAAACATTATCACATTTTAATATTGGAGTTGGAGTGTACAAGTAATGAGTACACATTTTTGGACGGATTTCAATAATTTTGGGTTGGTTGATTTGCATCTATTGTTCATGTTTTTCAGTTATTTTCAAAACTACATTGAAAAATTTCTAATCATTGCAATGTCGAAGACAAACTACTTCCAATCCCTTTTCCTTTTCATCTCAAGTCTTGTTTCAAAATCAAAAGATTCTGTCTCAGAAGAAATTGGAATTTCCTCAGATGTTCAAACCTACATGGAGAAGTGCTTCAAATTAACTGATATTTATTACGGTCTTCCATTTACCTGGGAAACAAAAAAGAAAACCATTATAGTTTGCTCAAAGTTTAAATCCGACTTTATAAAATATCGACTTATTGGAACAGCTATATTTGTCAGCATTGTTTTCCTTCAAAGCCTTTTTATGTTCAAAACTTTAAATATGTTGGAGCAAGGCTTTGTTCTTCTCAACCTTTTCGGCACGATTTTGGGCGTCAGCTGTGCATTGGCTAATCAGAAACATTCCTACTTAATTTGCTCACTAAATCAAGCCATTACTCAGTACGACAACTTTATCAAACCAGTAATTAACCCACGTTCAGTTGTTACCAGAAAGGAACTCACACTACTTAAACTAGTCATGACTATAAACGCATCTGGGATTTTTTTATTATTGCTAATTTCTCTGCTCATTTGTTTGCCCAACTGTTATCCAATATATCCTGGCTATCAAGTATTTTATACGTGTGCTGGTGGGAATAGGGTTAGTGGTAATTTGGGATATTATGCAACAACTTTAGTCTGGATGAGTGGAATGTTTTCTATAACGGTTCAGTTTTGTGCGCTGTACTTTCATGCATGGTTGATGATTTATTATGCGTTTATGTTTATTTTGTGTATTTATTGTTATTTCAGGTAAGTAATAATTTAAGTAATATTTTTATGAAATTTAAAAAGTTAAATAAATAATTATGGAATAAAATAAATTAACTAATTTTTACAGGTTTTTCAAGGATGTAGACTCCGTTTTAAAAAGAAACCGTCGCTTTGTCTACAGCTTTCGTCACATTCAACTGATGCTCAAACTACACCGGGAAATCACCTCCAAGGACATTTTCCAATCATTCGTTTTTGTTGGTTGTGCTACTAGCATTTCTAGCATTTACATATCTATTGTGTCTCTGGTGAAAGATAACACCTCTGTTGAAAAGTCATGGTTGATTGTTGGTGTTTCTCTTTGGTCTGTTGTAACTGCGTCAGGACTTATTCTAGTTGTGTTTCATTACTTTGGTAAAGTATATAAAGTTTCTAAAACGATGCAAACTGGTTTGGCAAAACGAAAAAGACAAAGGGAACTCAGATCATTTCTCATATCCTGTCCAATGCAGAAAGTGCACTTTGGGGATTTGAACTTCTTTGAGCCAATGACTTCTTTAAATATACAACAGTTTGCTTTGACGCAAGTGGCAGGTTTGATGTTACTAAACAAATAATCTATAATTGATTTGATATCAGATTTTACCCTTGGACATGGTTAGAAACTTACATTTTTTCCTTCTGTTTTTTGTATAGTAATTTCTTTATTCTCACCCATCAATAACTTGTTCCGCTCTATTGGTTATTGCTTACTAACTACTTACTGATTATTGCACAGCCGACAACAAAATTGGTCAAGAATTAGAATTAATCCACATATTATTTCCTCAAAACAAATTATTAATCAAGATTAAAGATTTTGGCAATTTTGCAATTTACGAATAATGTAAAAACTGTGTTTGTGTCGAAATGAAAGGCATTTTAAAAAGCGTCTAAAATCTGCTAACTGCTGAAATAACAGGATGAAGGGCAACACATTTTCTCAGGTTTTCGTATAAATGTCTCAGAGGTAAATTAAACTGAAATTTTAAGTAGCGTTCGAAAAATTAATAAACTTACTGCTCAACAAATACACAACAGCGTTCTCGAATCCAGCAATTTGATTAATGATAACTCAGTTTGTAGACAACAATATAATTGGGATATGACTTGAAAGCGTAAACGTTGGCTTATCAATTTAAACAAACAAATTTTGCTTTTAATAAGTTTAAGGTTGTGTTTGTATAACCTTTTAAAACGTAAGTAATTCCAGTAGAGAAAGTCGCTGAAAATTTAAAAAATCAGAGCTAATTGAGAAAATGTTCATAATTTGCTTTTCTAGAATATATACAATGCTATAGGTATTTTAACAAACAAATTTTGCTAAAAGCGTCTTCTATTAGAAAGTTATTGTAAAGTCTTGTATTTATCTTTTTAAAACGTAAATCATTCTAGAAAAAATAATGAATTCAAATAAGTATGAACATTTAGCACTAATTTTACAAATCATTGCTACTATACAAAATCATATTATTCCCTTCTAGAATATGCACTATGTTATAGGTATAAAATCTTCACGAGTTAATATGTATAACAGATCAATCCAATTTATGTGTATTAAAGCTTCACGTAAAACATATTTACTTTAAATAAGCCAGTCAGTCTAAATTGCTAAAATGTAAGTAGATTCAACTTTCTAGGTTAAAAAATATATTGCCCAACGAGCTCCAAAAATGTACATTTGTCACACACCCTTTCCTTCGTCTAGACATACGTGGATTTACTTAAAACAGGTTTTATTTCCAGAACCAGAAATGTTTCATAAAATTTTAATAAAACTTCTCACCCGAAATCCCAGCTTAGGCTGTCAATGCACTTATGCCCTTTTCAACTTCAACTCGTTCTTCGGCTACATGTCCAAAGTTCCAATGATCATACAATGGAATCCAGAAAGCGGTTTCTTCTCTTCACACAATCCATCTTCCATTATATACTGGCCCTGGTATATTGGCATATTTCTCTTCTGTGGATTTCTTGGACTAGGTTCCTGCCTCTATGTAGCATTTCATCAATCAACTATCAAACCAGCTGCTGTAATCCTATGCACAGGCCTGTGTACAATTTCTCCATTAGCTTGGGGTCCAGCCTGGATTCTAACAGTTCACGTGAAAGATTTTATCTGTGCGGCATTCAATATACAAAGTCTTCACCAAAATCTGGGTACGTGAAAATTTATAAATTTTCTTAAATAAATTATTAATTATTGTACAATTTCATAGGTAATCGATTGGGATATTCAAAACGGTCACATATTCACTCCGAATTCTACTGGATTATTGGTTCCTACAGTTTGCAATTTTGCGTTATAATTCTAGCTACCATACCTCCACCTCTAGTATTTCTTTGCATGTATCTTGACTTAGATCCATTTATTCACGTTTGTCACGATTTTACACCACATACCATTTTCATTTCAAAACCTTGTAAAATACTGATAACCATATTTAGATTTATTGCTTGCACAATTTGCGGCGTTGAAGCTTGTAGATTTTACGGTTTCTACTTTTCAATGACGGGTTGTATTTTAGAACGAATTTCTAGCATTTTGGAAATGCTTTATCAAGCACAGGTAATATTGAGATATCAAGCAGTTAACTTTATTTATTGGTATGCAGAATTTCAGGTTACAATAGCTATCTTACGAAAGGCTTATGATCCAATTATTGCTTGGGTTTTGGGTACGGCATTTTGCATATTTGTAGCTTGTAGTGTGGGCACTGTGAAACTTTATCATATTTTGCCTTTAGAAGTTTATTTATTAATCGTGGCGATTCTAGTGGTGTGCGTGTGCCTACTAAGCTTTATGATTCCGTTGTTGATTGAGGCTAGAATTGTAAGTGAGCAGATAATCACAAGAAAAAGAAAAGAGTGTAGATTAATTTTGGGTAGTATGGTAAGTAGAGAAAGCAGATATTTGTTTAAAAGATGCCAAGCATTTAAACCTGCGGGATTAAGTTGTGGATCCTTTTATTTGCTAAAGAAGGGTTCAGATGTGGAGTATTTTTATGTTGCGTTCCTTAGAACGGTTGATGCTATTATGATGCCTTTCTTTGAATAATTAATTAACGTAATTTGCTTGGAAGTAAATGTGTGTTAATATGCTAATAATAAAAATAAAGAAAACAGTTTTGACTACATGCATATCGTTTATGAGTATTATACCTACTCTACAATTCATACAGTCTAAAATTTGAAAATGAATTAATCAGTCATTGCTTCATTTATTAAATGTAATTGTACCTTTTAAGAACTATACATGGTAAAATTTAGCCTTAATTTGATTCTTTTGTTCGTTTGAATTACGTTTATATTTGCATTGTTCTCCTTTTGTATTCCTGAAAATAGTTCTCCAAAAGATTAAAAACAATTGGATACTTGCCAAAGAGGTGAAGTACATGTATAAACGAATACTACTCAATAAGTTGGGTTAAAAGTTTGACAGCTAGTTTTGAAATAAATAGTTATAAATGTGTACAAACATATATAACGTGATATTCAAGGTTCGGATTGATATTATGATATTCTCCCCTCAGGCATTGTAAACGAGATTACTTTTAGAACGTTTGAGTTTTGCTTGCAATTATGCAATTTTGTTGCGTAATATGCAAATCTGTGAATTGATAAACACTTGCAATGATTTCTTAATTTCAATTTTGAGGATGAAAAACAGTAGAGCTGCATCCAAACTCCAAATATTCACAGAGGACACTGTTTAAGTATAGCAAGCAACATGTCGGATGAAGCAAAGTTGCAAAAGTATTTTGTATTATTGTATTATGTTTGTATAAGCCAAAAAAGTATTATTTACCTAAGAGTGTACTTTCAAGCAGTGTGGAGTTTGTGTTGGACGTTTTAGAAAAGCTGTAAGGAAAATTAAATTTTGTTTTTGTAAATGTTTTTCCTGTTTTTCAGAAAGTGCCACGCGCGGTATAAAATCGATATTGTCGTGTTGAGTATTAAAAGTAGAATAAAACTTTTCCAACTATTTTCTTTTGCAATGATCTGTTTAGTATGCATGCTAGCTTGGCGTTACTTTTTATTACAACCTGCTCTATGTTTTTAAATTTTTATGGTAGAAATGTCACATGTACAAAAATTCTCATTCAGTTTGTAAATGCAGTTTGGTAACTATAAACTACAAACAGTGTAAAATACATAATGTAACATTGTGACGCAACACAAAGCTCATATTATTGCCAGCTGACTCAATTGTATTTCATATTTCATGATATATGTGAAGTCATGCAGAAAGTTTTATTTTAAGAAACATTATATATTTTAGTAACTTTGGAATTTGCTCTATCTTAATTATTACAATGCTCATGTTCGACAAGAAACAAGTTGAAATTTTCAAATGAAAGCATGATATGTCGACGTTATATTGCTTACAGTATTTGGAATTGGTGCTTGAAGTAAAGACGGGTAAATAAAGTTCCCCTCTGGGAGATCAATTAAATGTCTCCCTATTCCGGATGACATTTTGTTTTGATTACCTGACATAAATCTTGAGAAAACGTTTCAGATTTTTTATATTAGCAAGTAATTAAAATATCCAGATACGTTTTATTGACTTGCATTAGCATAGCATTAATTATTTGTGAGTGTACATTTTGCTTATTCCGCATGCTTTCACATTCAGTGGTATATTTGTTAATTAAATTTGTATATGCTTTGCTCCATAACGTAAGTTAAGTAGCCTTTGAAAAGTAAAAAATATGTAGCGTTTCTACAAGATTTTAATGCAGCACTTGTGTCTACGCATAATTCGCTCACACTTCCAATATTTTTGTATCCATGTATATCTCAGATTACTGCAGCATAAACTAGTCTTACGGATGAAATCATCAAGGCTTTTAAATAATTTAACTTTAAAGTTTAGCAGAACATGAGCAATTATAAAAGACGTGAGCGCACTCAACGAAACAACCAAATTTAGTAAGAAAAATACCCCAACAACGGACCTGAGGGAAATAGATGCAGGAGGCGAGTACTTATTTAAAGAAGTCAAGTGAACCCCCCTTAGGTCGGCCCGATGGCTATTTAGAATCTGCCATAAGCGACGCACTTTTATCAACCACCCTGCTTCAGACCAACGTACAAACACGTCTTTTGCTTTTCCCGAAAGCTGGCCATTATAACGATGTGCAAGTTGAAAGCCGTTTTTTCTTAGTTTTGCTATTCGCAACGCTTGACAAGTATACCTTAAATCAATAAGTAATGCTTTTTGACTTTTAAAAAAATCTACCACATTTTCTGATTTGCAAGACGATCCTCCACGCAACAGAATTTTTTTTGTTGCCATATGTTGGGCAATACTTGCTACACTTGCGTTTAAAAATGGTTCGTAGTCAACAGGAAGTTCCTCGGAAGAATATAACCACTTGTCAAAAAGAGTTTCAAAATATGCAGGCATGTATTGTTTGTAGCCGTGATTCACAAACCACTCATGATCCGGCAGCTGCTTTATTCGAAGGCTATCAGATGATATGTGACTTTGGTAAATAATGCAAAACACAATCATTCCAGCTAAATAAAGAGACAGATGCTTTTGTTTTGGAAACTTTGATAAACCTGGGATTTCTTGTGAAATTACTACGAGAATAAACAGAGCGCCCCACAGGAATTTTCGAAGAACGTAGCCATAGAGCATGCAGCAAACCAAGAGAAGAAGCCAAACTTTTGGATCGACAATCCAGAAAAAAGACATGTCAACCGTAGTAACTAGTGAGCTATAGTAATGAACACATACTACAGAGAATGCTTCATTAGATTCGGGATTAACTGACGGGTACGCCGATCCTCTAGTGCTGACATAATCGTTTCCTAAACCGTTAGAAGGCATTATTTCAATGTTAAAAAGCAATGCACGAGAATACAAGGATGCAAAGCTTGAAGAATCTTTCGTTGAATAAGTTAATGTGATATTCAAAGCCCCTTGAACTGGCGTCCAAATTAATTCTTCAAAGAATTCACATTTATTTACTGCTTCCAATAGTTTCTTTCGCCCGAGTCGATAGTCACTAAATATAACCATACAGTCAATACCACTTTTTGTGTATTTTGTATTCAAGGCGACAATTTTAGAATTTCTTCCTTCCAAAATAAACATAATGTTTGCATTATGACCATAGCCGTGGCTATTTAGTGCTTTAGTGTATTCCAGAGTGTCGTCAATATTCCAGTTTGGTGGTGGTTCTAATTTGTAGTAACATTCATAGCAAAATGAAAGCTGCCAATTTTGCTCCTGATTAAAAAATATAACATTTGCGTAAAATACTCGTTGTATATTAGTAAATATTCCATCCAAGAAACGTTGCACTATATGATTAAAAATTGTTTGTACTGAAATAAAAAATGGTATCATCTCAGATGTTCCGAATCCTGAACGCACTATGGCAGATTCAGTTTCATGAAGCGTGCGTGTGAATAACACAAAAATTATTTTTCCATTGAGATATTTAGTAGTAAGGCGAAAGTAGCCGTTATTGTGATTTAAATTTGGTTTCAGAAAGAAAATTTTGTCAACCCTGAAATCCATGCTGAAAGCCTGGTTAATCATGTAAGTATGCAGGGGAAACGATCCGTAGTTTTCATATGATTCTTCAAGCATAATAAAGGAAGGTTTACGTTCATGCTTTAATTCGACGGATTTGGAGGTGACTATACAGAATAGGCTATTGTACTGGGTTACAAACGGAAATATTATTTGAGCAGATTTTATACTTAGAGCGCAGTTTAACACCAAAAACGACAACAAGAGCATTTTTCAAGATTTTTAAGTTCGAAATTGAAATATTCTGAGTGTTGTGAGACAACCAAACTTAAGCTATACCAAAATTATTCAGTAGCGATATCTCATGCCAGCACTAGACTTATGTGGAACAACATTTTCTTAAGCACTTAGTAAAATTAGGTAAGGAAAACTCAGGTTATTTCTCTATGGAAAACAATTTCCTTAAGTATTAGTGGTAAGTCTTGAAGCTTAAAGCATGCCCAATAAATTGACTGACAAAACTTAAACGTTCACTATTATGCGGCAAACCAAATACGCTTGCTAAATTGACAAACTAACAGTGTTCAAAAGTGATTACGATATAGAAACTTTCAAAGATTCAACTTAGCCACTGACATATACTCAAACGCTATGAAATAAATAGTGGAGTTTGAATTAAGAAAAATCTTTAGTGTTTTTAGTGTTTCTCTAGACTTGAATTTTGTTAACAGAAAATAAACTACAAATAATATTCTTTCAACCTTTTACGAGTTTACTTTGTGTGCTTTTTACATTGTTCTGATGAGGAAGTGTAGGTCACTTTAAAGTGGTAAAACGAAACACGTATGCAAAACGCAGCAGTTAAAAACATTTTGGAACGCAATATATATTGTAGTGGCTTTCTGGAACTTATATGTCCCGCTAAGTCATATAAGATAAATTCTTGATAATTTTGAATTTTCTGCTTTATTATTGCAATTATACTTCTATGTGCTATTACATGTTGTTGCAAGTATAAGTAGTAGAGTGAAAACAGACAACAAAGAAGTTTTATGATATTTAAACAACTCTTATATCGCGAAAGCCAGATAAGTAAATTAACTTGAAAGGGTACTTTGAAGATATAAGGAATAAGTATTTGGCATTTTATATAAGCTTTTAAGGAGAATGCTTTTTGTTTTTGAGAAAATGCTTACATGTTTTTCAAAAAGTGCCACGCGCGGAAAATAATCGTTAATATTGTTCTAAGTCTAGATTAAAGGCTGACCCTTTACTTAAAAGCACTGCCCTTTTTATTCATAATTATTCAGATTTGTATACATTTTTCACTTGCTGGCTTGGTGTTCAATATTTCAATATTACGGTGATTTTTCAAAATTCAACTTGTATTAATATAAAACTTACATGTACTATGAATATATATATATCGGATGTCAGTTTGTAAATGTTTTAGCAAAATAGTTTAGAGGTAAATTCTGGAATGTATGCTGACTTACATTTGCTTTGGAATTTGTAAACGGATTAAACATTTTGAAGTTTAATGTAAGTGTATGGTTAACGGTATATTATTTATATTTCCTGAATCATTTTGAACATGTATGCCTTTGCAAAAAACACTGCCTGCAATTAATAAAGTACAGAAATATGAATCATGCAACCATCCATTAATTATGCTATTGTATATGTCCGCAATGAAATGCATTGAGGATTGCTATATGTGCATGTCTGGCATAAGTGTTTCGTAGATATTTCGTTGCACTGTTTAAAGTTCTCATTTCTGACATATTATTCTTGCCCACACGTCAAGTCAACTACATGTCATCATCATCGTCATGTATTAAGCATCCATACAAACTTTACAAAATAAACTAGCTTACGAAATCAGACAAAATCAAACTCTTATCAAAAATCCAAAACGCTTTCGTCAATTGCTTACAGTATTTTGCAACTCGAAGTTTATTTACATACCTACTAATTCTAAGTGAAATACTTAACGCAAGCAAGACTAACATTTGTTAGAGTAGTAATAAATTAACAGTTTGAGATGTATTGAATTGCATGAGAACTAGTGGAAACAGCAAATCATAGTGATTGACGGAACCAAAGTAGATTCGCATGTTTCTCCAGGATCTAACATGTTTACGTACATAGGTTGACCTTTTGTGTAACCTTGAAGATTTAGTTTTAGTGATTAATTTAGAAGACAAGTTATAAACTTTTGACTTCAAATTGCCATCCACTTCTAAAATATACATACTCACATAGAAACACACAACGACGAACATAAACTTAAACGGAAACACAAGATTTGGAAATTTCACTAGTGCGTATAACGAAATAATAAAAGCGGAACAATATGAAAACGTAAGTGCCTGATTAAGCATGCTTGAGTGGATGGCGTTGAATATTGCCACAATGATTTCAATTTCTCGGTTTATTTGAAACAATGTACTAATTTTGTACCGTCGGCTGCTCATATGTTTCCGGAAAAGTCGCAAATAGTTTAAGATGCATAAACAATGTAATCCTGAAAATACCACCATTTCTAAGAATGCATTTGCAAATATAAATGCCAAGTTTAATATAGGAATCACCGAAGCTACCAAATTTACCAATACTGAATGGGACTGTAGAGCTGTAGAAAATTGGTTTTGAGTGCACTGCGCCAACAAGTAATAGCCCAAGTTTGCTGAAAAACAAGGTGCAAAATGAACCTGCAAAGGATAGAACAGCAAAGCAACTGGTAATGTTACGGTTGTTAGGTAAATGTAAATTTTAAAACGACGTCCAATTCCAGTGATTCTCCGTTTGGGTATCCACAGAAACCCTGAAAGTATTAAATATCATTAAAAAATATATTCTATGTGTAAATTATAGGTTTCGAGACTTACGATTGTGCCGCTCTTCAAATTTGATAAGCATATTAAACAACGTGACTATGTCATTTTGCTTTTTTGCTTGTTCGAAAGGAATAAGACCGCAGCCTAGACAAGTCACACAGTAAACTAAAGATTGGCTCATTGAGCTTGCCGATTTTTGTCCACCGATAATATATAGAAATGTCTGTGTTATCATCACTAAAACGTATGCTTCGCTGAGATACCAATGAAAAACAAATCTTTTATAATTTCTGGCTTTTATGTATTTCGTACCGGATTTTCCAAAACCCGTACAGGTTACTAGGTTGGAAACATTGAGAAGTCTGTAAACAGCAGATAGATAGTTTTGAGCAAGAATCATGATGCTAATTTTTAATCAATGTGTCTTTTTGTAAACCTTGCAAAAATATTTGATTCAGTCAGAGGAAAAGTTTTTACGATTGATTCAAAGATAGTTTAAAAGTTGAACTGAGCTGAACATTTGCGTATCATTGACCGAATATTCCAATGACATTTCTACTTTTCTAAATAATTTACTTATTCTACACATGTTTCTAGTATATCACAAACGTTTTAATGTAACCATCTATTTTCTTACCACGCAGAATGTCAATTTTCACTAAAATATCGAAAAACGTTTATCACACGCACATATGTATTCCACAGCATTGACAACGTCGTGTAAATTTTGTGTATAATTATTTATTTACAGGGCAAAAGCGCCTTTGCGGAATCTTGTCAGTTTAAATTTGTGTAATAACAGAGAATCTTCCTACTAACTTAGTATTTATACGCCCACGTATGGTAAGCACATGGGTTGTTCGAGAATATTTTCAAAAAGTTAACCCCAAAATCACAATTTTCCAGAATAGCTTTTTAATGGTTTATTAAAATGATAATCTATGAATCAAGAGTATTTTATTTTATTATTCGTTTGACTAAAAAACAGAAATAAAACCAATAACCAATGTTTTACATGTCAAACCTCTCCAAGTTTGAAAGCGTTGAATGATTCACTACGTTATATGACTTTTTGTCGTCACTCATCGGATTACAGGATTGCTGTCCAGCAGTTAAATAAAAACATTTATTTTATCCTGACAACTAAATTTGGACATAAACTGAAATTTGAACGCTTTTTATTGAGTTCCAATCTAATATTTTATTACTACATGACAATTTATTGTCAGCATGTTCAATAACAAAACCGATTCTAGTATGTGCCAAAATTGTCTACTCTCATTAAGAAATATTTTCATATATTTACATATTAATGACAACCGTACTATTTGTAATAAAAATGAACCTAATAATCGGATCATTTATTTCTGTACAATTGTCATATTTCGGGGTAGTCACTTCTGGTGGAGCTGCTGTAGTAGTTTCTGTTATTGGTTCAGTTACTCCATTGCATTCATCAACTGGCACATATTCTTTTAGGTTCTCTGGATACATTCAGATTCCTTTAGAATATGCGACTCGGTTATGTGTGAATATGAATAAAGCGGGGAAAGCGAGATAGTAAGGTCGGAATCTTTCAGAGTGTAAAATGGGAGTCTTCTTTATTATTGTATAATCACTGCTTTAAATACTCCGTTGGAATATATTCTTAAGATTATTATAATGCTTATTACTTATACATACATTATATTGCATACATATTGCAAGTTATATCTATTATACTATACATTCATATCAACTATAACCTTACAATTACTATGTTATAATACACCACATCACATACATACATTATGTGTCACACTGGTATACTCATTTTCCTGCTTGCTGGTCAGCTTGAAGTGCATTGCAATGTGCACGCTTGCTAAATTACACGTTTACACCACTTTAGATTTGTGAGGATCTCTCAGGATCTGATGATACTTTACCACCATGCCAGATAATCTAATTCCTTTTCCCTCTAGTCGTGCACCACAACTTCCAATCTGTTCTCCAAATCGTTTATCTTGTTGATATTTTGCTCTAAAGTCTTCAGTCCAATCAATCTTCTTGCTCACGCTATCTAAATAGTTTCCAGCTAATTCATCCGGCTTAACAATCTCCCATTCTTCCGAACCGCCAGGATATTCACTTGCTACTCTAAAAATTCAAAAAAAATTCTCTAAGCCATCAACTCACTTTAATACATTCTAAAACTTTAAATTAATCTTACTCTTTTTTCTCCGTTATTCCAAACAGCTCAAAATGCTGATCCAGATCCTGTGCGCTTCCACACATACCCGCATCCTCCAATCTCGGATAATAGAAAACCCACGCTTGACACATTTCCTCATGTGAGCTTAATCCACCCATAGCCCCCATACCATTTTCAACCCTCATTGTATCAAAAGTGCATTCTACTGTAAGCTGATCTCCCCTTAAAACCTTTCGCTCTTTAGCCAATGGCTTATTTTGTTGAAAGTCAGAATCAAAATAGTTATCCTAATCCACCCATTCAAATTCCTCATTACCTCTAAAATGCCTCAGATTAATTTTCCTGCCTGTTAAATGCGCATGCAACATGCTATTAAAAACAGTGATTCCGTCTTCAGGTAAAAACTGTTGTGTGCATTCGCTACTACAATGACCCGAAACAACAAAATCTGGAGTTTGCGGGGGAACAGTTAACTGTACACCAGTATGATGCTCAATTACCATAAGCCCAGCTTCTACTTCACGCAATTTATCCGTATGATAAATTCTTCCTCCAGTTTTAAACATTTTACCAGCTAGTTTGTATGGATTGTCGTAGTGTACTTCTAAAGCGTAGTATTCTTTAACGCCCACGTTTTCTGGAATTGGGTAGCCAATATGGTCTGGGAAAACCATGCGTTTGCCACCTTTGCTCCAAGTATAAACCATGTTGCCACTGCAATATCTGTCAAATGGAAATTCTTCGTTGTCTTTTTTGCCATAACAAAGTTCGCCTTTGTGAGTGGTCCAGGAGCCAAATAGGGTTTCAGGATCTTGACCTTCGGGGGCAATGCATCGATGGAAGATAAAGTGATGGGTGTGTTCTAAAGCGTCGGGGTTTTCAAGGATGGGCTCAAACTATATAGCAAAAACATGTTGATATATTATTCTGTTACATATGTCAGATTTATCAAAATAACTTATCGATATAACTTACTGCGACAACGTGGCGTTTTTCGGGAAATTTGGGCAGCGCATGAATAGTACACCAATATGTGGTATGTTCAGCTGGCATCTCGGTTTCCACAGTGATATCAAGTGATTCAAATTCGTCCGCTGGGAAGTCTTGGTTTGTAAGATAAAAGTTAACTGATTTTATGCCTCTGTTGCTTAAATGGTATTCAATGGTGTCTGAGGTACCAAGCGCCCATATAACTTTGATAGTACTATCCTATAAAAATATATAACATAATATATTATTTTCTCATATTATTATTATATTAAGTTCTCACCTTTTGTAAGCTTAGTTTTAAAAAAATTGAACATGTACCGTTATCACAAAATCCTTATCATCGCACGTGTTTAACAAGCGATGAAACGACAAATGAGTATGAGTAACTGTTTCGACGGCGTTATCAAGTACCCAATCTTGCGAGTCGTCCTCAATTGGGGCTGTGTTACTTTCAGCATAGCGATCCTATAAGATTAAAACATTTTGAATTTTTATAAGTTACAAATGTTTTAAACGGTCAATTTAATTCTTACCGAGCTGTATTTTGTGCCATTAGCATGCACGCCAGCAATGAAAATATCAGCTCCGGCCATGCCGCCCTTAGAACAGCAGATTGACCAGAATGGCCCCATTAAAGAGAGTAAAAAATTTATGGAACGCTGTTATTTAAAAATATGTAAGGTAACCTAAATAGACTAGAAATGCCACTACTTAAAATTTATAATGGTTTGAATACCGTAATATCGTAATGGTTATGATTCTTACATTGCTAAATTTGAATATAAATTATTAATCAAACCAGTATAAGCATAAGCTTGTTATTGGAATATTATGTAACGAAAGTTGAATCTGTCAACGTAATTTGTATTTTACTTAACCATTTGCGCCTAGATGAATGATGTGTTACATTCCTATCGTTATGGTTATTTGATTCTTGCATTGCGAAAGCTTAATACAAATTGATAATCAAAGCAGTATATATATGAGCTTGTTGTTGAAACATTATGCCATGAAAAATTACACTGTTAACATATTCTACTTTAAGCAATTACATTATTTTTATTGAAATATGCACTTTGTAAAATGTCACTGAACTGTTGTAATCTGAACTAAACTGTTGTAGTTTGTATTTCACTTATTCATTTGTGTGATGAATGATGTGTTACTTTTCTATGACGTTTTAATTTTACTGGGACAGCGCAGCAGAAACATGATCCAACTAGTTTGCTATGCTAAATTGTCAAAAGCTAAAATATATGCCCATTATACAATTCTCTTTTCTTGAGCAGAAATATACGGGTTTAAAATGTTAACCAAGTCATTGTTATTACGTAATTGTTTTTGTAATTTTATAGCAGGGCGGAACTCCTGTAAGTGTCACACGATGTTATCGTACTCTGTTATCACATATTATAGAAAATTGTTAAACTTTTGATTTGTAAAATTTTCAAAATGTTGAATGCTCCATAGGCCGTGGCCTGAATGAGCTTGAATAAAACCTACTACTACTACTACTTAGTACTATCCTATAAAAATATATAACATAATATATTATTTTCTCATATTATTATTATATTAAGTTCTCACCTTTTGTAAGCTTAGTTTTAAAAAAATTGAACATGTACCGTTATCACAAAATCCTTATCATCGCACGTGTTTAACAAGCGATGAAACGACAAATGAGTATGAGTAACTGTTTCGACGGCGTTATCAAGTACCCAATCTTGCGAGTCGTCCTCAATTGGGGCTGTGTTACTTTCAGCATAGCGATCCTATAAGATTAAAACATTTTGAATTTTTATAAGTTACAAATGTTTTAAACGGTCAATTTAATTCTTACCGAGCTGTATTTTGTGCCATTAGCATGCACGCCAGCAATGAAAATATCAGCTCCGGCCATGCCGCCCTTAGGACTTAGGCCAAATCCCACGTATCCTTTGGTTTCAGCACTGATGTTAAAATAGATGATCTTTTCTTCTTGATTGATAAGCCAGCTGACAAAATATTTTCCATCTTGGTCTAGGTATTCGCTACCAGAAAGACCTTGTTGATAACCTGCAACACATTGAAGTGTAGCAAGAGTTAGGAAAAGAAAATTAATAAAGTTTTTCATTTTGATAAGTGCGTGAACCGTTTATCTAAACATATATGTGAGAACTGATTGAGTATTGCTTTTTACTCGGGCATTTATATTCGGTAAAGCAAGGCAAGTATGAACTAAAAAATTACAGAATAACAACTTATGTTGTTTGTTTAAATTTAATTGAATTTCCATGTTGCTTTGCAGATGAACAATTTTTTGACAAATATTACCGTATATCAAAACGATCTGTGGGGCTAAGTTCTTTTGTCGGCCAAAGTCGACGGAATTGATGATGTTATATGAAATGCAAAAACCTGTTATCTTATTAAATGTTTGCTCATATTATTATATTAGATCATTCAAATATTTTGTCAATTACGACATTTATGACTCAAAATATTGACCTGTTTTCATGTAAAATTTGAGTTTGATACCCAAGTTTTTTGCACTGCCTTAAAAAACCAGGTACGGGAGAAAGATTGTTGACCGCTGATACGATTAAAAATAGATTCAAAACTTGAAATTGAAATTGAAATTGTACTTTTATTCGGTCTAGCCATTACAGTAACAAATACTGGTTTACAAACGGTGACCCATACATACATAGAATTTACTAGCTACAATAAAAATTAAATAATTTAACAATTAAAATTACTTTTTACCAGTTATCACCTTTCGTAACTTCTCCAAACTTATATTATCAAATATCATTTACTTTGAGACTTCATTCCACAAGACTATACCACGATAATTCAAAGATTGACGATAACATTCCGATTTAAATTTTGGAAGTACTAGTCTAGGTACTTCTGTTACTTGTGAGAGTTGGGAGGTTTTTAAAATTTCTTTTTTTATGTCCGCATACACTCCTTTAACTATCACCAACTTGTGTTGAAACTCTAGTTTATACCACAATTGTACACAAACTATATTGAAACATTTTAACAACATACCTGCGTAAATAGTCAGTGTTAAAATAGCACATAATATTTTGAGTTATTGCTACATTTCTAGATTTTTTATCTCTTGCTGTGTCTTTGTAGAGCTGTAATGCAATGTGTTTTGTCTATGTCTATTGTCTTTCCCCGTATGTACTTAATTCAACAAAATGAACACTGGATACACAAATGCCTAGCTACAAAACATTCCAGAAAGAATTACTCTTTATTATTAGCTCGCTGCTTTTTAATGGGTTGGATGATTATGAATAAAAAAGTGGAGGAGAACACTTCCGCTTTGACCTTGACCAGAACGACGCGTTTCGATAATTTTATTTCATCATCAGGTCCTATACAATTTATGAAATATAATATTCAGTTGTTGAATGGCTTTTACAAAAAACATTAAAAATTGAAAACGGTTAATGGAAATTACCTGGGAATTCTTATTTTCTACCTTTAGTAAAATGGTTATTCAATTTTGTACATGTTAAAATAGCTTTCTGCCTGAAAAAATTACAATAGTTAATTTTCTGTACATTTTAAACAAGCGACGGAAACAAACAATTTAGTATAAAACTTAAAATTAATATGTTGTTACCTTTATTATCAATTACTCTCACTTATTAAAGTTTTAATTACAATTGACAACGGAGCTTGTTTACTCTGGCAGAGGTATTTTAGTTGTGAGGATTGTTCACAAAGACAACATTGTTGGTATGGCGGTCTCGGACTATGAAAACCGCTCTTGTGTATTTTTTATGCGTGTTGCAAGTGTGCTAAGTTGGTCTGGTATTGTGTATGCATACTGCACTGAGATATTCTTGGCTATTTCTTTGAGAACATTGCTATTACACGACTCAAGAACATTCATAATATTTTGATGAATAATATGTTTCAAATTTGGTATTTTGTAGAAAGGTAAGACTATGAAAGTAGTGACTGGTGTCTGATTTGTGACGTCGATGGTAATACTGTTTTCCAGATTAATATCTTGATTGTGCATTTGTAAATGCATTTTATGAAATTGAGATTTAGGTTTAATGATTTGGTTACGGTCAATTGCTAACAGTTTAGTCTTGGTATCTTTTAACAGAGACTCTGGATAATTTCTACGTTCAAATTTACTTAACATTTTGTTCAAGTTTAATAACCTGTCATTTTCGTTGGAACATGATCTGATTACCCTGAGACCGCATGAAAACGGTAGTGACTTTTTCATGTGAAATGGGTGGTTAGAGTTAAAATGCAGGTATTCATGCTTTGACATTGGCTTAGAATATAGTGAGGTACTTATTACATTTCCTTCTTCTAACATGATCTTCAAATCTAAGAAATTAATTTCATTTTCCGATGATTCAAATGTAAATCTAAGGAAATTATGCTTAAACGTCTCTCGTAGCCATTCATTAATATTCTGACCAATTTGAGATATATCTATGAGTAATAAAATATCATCTATAAATCGGCGTTTAAAATGCATTTCAATCCTCCAGATTTTTTCAAGTTCTACTGCTGCTGTGATATTAGCTACTGAAACGCTTGCATTGTTTCCCATTTGAATACCACGCTTTTGAAAGAACAATTCGGTATTAAATTTAATATAACTGTAATCTAAGCTTAAATCTAGCAATAACTTAAGTTGAGCTTCTGTAATTTCAAATGGTAAGTTTGTTACTGATTTGTATCGATTGAAAAATATAACGCAGTTCTTTTTACAGATTTCTATCGGTAACTCTTGATACATGGCACATACATCCGCAGCTACTAAGCAGTATTTTTTGTTTTTGTCTAATTTAGTGTTACTAAGTAGTGTCAATAAATGTGGTGTATCTATCAACAGAGTTGAAATATGAATAGTTAAAGGTTTGAGAATTGCGTTTAGCAATATTGCTATACCTCTGTTTATAGTGAGTACGTTACTACAAATCGGTCTACCAACAGGAAATTTGTCAAATTTCTTATGCATTTTAGGTAAAATTTAAAAGTTTGCTGGTTCATATTTCTTAGGTATAACTGATTTAAGATTGATAGAAAACTTATTAAAGCTTATGTTTCTAGCATGATTTACTTTATCTTTAAATGTTTGTATGGCTTGATCGAAATGTGCCTTCGTACTAGGTACATAAGTTTCAAGGTCGTGTAGTTGGCGTACAATTTCTGTTTCGTACTCATCTTTATACATTAAAACTAATCCTGCATTTTTGTCACTTTGTTTTAAAACAATGTTATTACTGATTAGAAATTGTTTTAGTTGGTTTACTAAATACATATGTAAATTGTCAACTTTAACCCTTTTTCGTTTTAATTTATTGATACAATTTTCAGTAAACTCTTTACCAAATAATACCCATTCAATTGGTGATTGCAATTTAGCTCCTCCTACTGATTTCTTAATTTTAACAGCTATTTTCGTTATCTCATCCATTTTACTTTCTTGACCATTGTTTACAAAAAATACTTTCCATGCGTACTTACGTATACCTTCTGCTATAGCCCTATACAAACTTCCGAAGTTAGCATCAAGATTAAAATTAAATTTAAACCCAAGAAATAAGCATAATTCTACTGCTTTTGGTACAGTTATTGTTGTTAAATTGTGTATACATGATTTGTATTTTGTCATGTTATAAAATAAAATCCTAAGATTTCTTCTTGTCTTGAAAGGTAAATTTGAATAATTTGGGAAAACATTGTTAAAATTAATAAAACGTCGATTTTTTCTCTGTCTGTTACCATTAACCGTTTCTGACTGTCAATCCTCAGCTTCATCATTTACTGATTCATCTTCATTTTCGACTAAACCTCTGTTTTTGTTAAAAATTGGATTTTTGGCTTTTTTTCTAGGTGGCGGTTTGGGAAATAACCTGGCGTATTCTTTGACGCCCAATCTTTCTGTGCTAAATCTCTTATCATCATGATTGTCAAATCATGCTAGAAACATAAGCTTTAATAAGTTTTCTATCAATCTTAAATCAGTTATACCTAAGAAATATGAACCAGCAAACTTTTACATTTTACCTAAAATGCATAAGAAATTTGACAAATTTCCTGTTGGTAGACCGATTTGTAGTAACGTACTCACTATAAACAGAGGTATAGCAATATTGCTAAACGCAATTCTCAAACCTTTAACTATTCATATTTCAACTCTGTTGATAGATACACCACATTTATTGACACTACTTAGTAACACTAAATTAGACAAAAACAAAAAATACTGCTTAGTAGCTGCGGATGTATGTGCCATGTATCAAGAGTTACCGATAGAAATCTGTAAAAAGAACTGCGTTATATTTTTCAATCGATACAAATCAGTAACAAACTTACCATTTGAAATTACAGAAGCTCAACTTAAGTTATTGCTAGATTTAAGCTTAGATTACAGTTATATTAAATTTAATACCGAATTGTTCTTTCAAAAGCGTGGTATTCAAATGGGAAACAATGCAAGCGTTTCAGTAGCTAATATCACAGCAGCAGTAGAACTTGAAAAAATCTGGAGGATTGAAATGCATTTTAAACGCCGATTTATAGATGATATTTTATTACTCATAGATATATCTCAAATTGGTCAGAATATTAATGAATGGCTACGAGAGACGTTTAAGCATAATTTCCTTAGATTTACATTTGAATCATCGGAAAATGAAATTAATTTCTTAGATTTGAAGATCATGTTAGAAGAAGGAAATGTAATAAGTACCTCACTATATTCTAAGCCAATGTCAAAGCATGAATACCTGCATTTTAACTCTAACCACCCATTTCACATGAAAAAGTCACTACCGTTTTCATGCGGTCTCAGGGTAATCAGATCATGTTCCAACGAAAATGACAGGTTATTAAACTTGAACAAAATGTTAAGTAAATTTGAACGTAGAAATTATCCAGAGTCTCTGTTAAAAGATACCAAGACTAAACTGTTAGCAATTGACCGTAACCAAATCATTAAACCTAAATCTCAATTTCATAAAATGCATTTACAAATGCACAATCAAGATATTAATCTGGAAAACAGTATTACCATCGACGTCACAAATCAGACACCAGTCACTACTTTCATAGTCTTACCTTTCTACAAAATACCAAATTTGAAACATATTATTCATCAAAATATTATGAATGTTCTTGAGTCGTGTAATAGCAATGCTCTCAAAGAAATAGCCAAGAATATCTCAGTGCAGTATGCATACACAATACCAGACCAACTTAGCACACTTGCAACACGCATAAAAAATACACAAGAGCGGTTTTCATAGTCCGAGACCGCCATACCAACAATGTTGTCTTTGTGAACAATCCTCACAACTAAAATACCTCTGCCAGAGTAAACAAGCTCCGTTGTCAATTGTAATTAAAACTTTAATAAGTGAGAGTAATTGATAATAAAGGTAACAACATATTAATTTTAAGTTTTATACTAAATTGTTTGTTTCCGTCGCTTGTTTAAAATGTACAGAAAATTAACTATTGTAATTTTTTCAGGCAGAAAGCTATTTTAACATGTACAAAATTGAATAACCATTTTACTAAAGGTAGAAAATAAGAATTCCCAGGTAATTTCCATTAACCGTTTTCAATTTTTAATGTTTTTTGTAAAAGCCATTCAACAACTGAATATTATATTTCATAAATTGTATAGGACCTGATGATGAAATAAAATTATCGAAACGCGTCGTTCTGGTCAAGGTCAAAGCGGAAGTGTTCTCCTCCACTTTTTTATTCATAATCATCCAACCCATTAAAAACTGCAGAAGAACTATTTAAGATATAATGTCCGGTTTGCTGTCTGTCTGTCCGTCCGTAGACTTTTTTTTGGCCCTAAACCAGGCTAAATGGGCCATAAACCATGCCAAATGGGTTCCTGTGTTGTAAATTTGGTTGCGTGGTAGGCCCTTGTACGTTCTATCTGTTTGACCAGCGAGCATTTTTCAATGGCTTACCGTTGATGTTTTATTATTTGCACGTTATCTTTTGTGGATAAGCTTATCAATAAAATAGTATTTTTTTGTTTTTTCAGGAACACAAACAAAACTAAATAACAGATGTTGGACGCTAAACTGGACTGGTTTTTGGGATTTCTGGGTTAGGGATAATTTTTTTTCAATATAATTTATTCAACAGATTTATACTAAACATGCAAAGTACCTTACACACCTCCGACTTATGTACAAGGAATGTTTCTTTTGGTTCATAATTTGTAATCGTATACATATTTAAAAATATTATCACTTTAAAAAAACTCAACGACGTTGTAAAATACAAAGTACAAATGACATAAACAGATTCTAAAGACGTAATTCACATAATGTAGGATGCCAAAGATTATGTCAAAATGGCTTCTGAGACACGGATTTGTTATTTGTCAGACTTGTTGCGTGAACTACAATTAGCCCTGCTTTCCCAATAAAATTCTCTAGTTTACATAGTTTACTTAGTCTGGATTAACTGGTCTTATGATTTAAAATTGCAAAATGTGACTAATTTTGCGCCACAACATTCATTCTAAGCACAAATTGCGTCCATCCGATTTTATTGGTATTAAAACATCTTAAACAGTGCGCATGAAGCATAAAACTAACTCTCAGCAACACATAGTATCATTATCAGTATAAAAGTGCATTTTGCGTAAACAGAAATGTCATTTGCTGCCACAAATCAGTAAACATGATTGACAGCCTTTCAATCACCGGTTTAAAAAGTTGATTAGTTAACTTATTTTTTGCCGTTTATGCACATATTAGATTACGCTTGTCACCCGCAGCTGTTGTTTTACATAAAATGACGTCAAGTTGTCACAAGTTGATCAATTGCTTTCTCAGCTATATTGGCATATTGAACCTGATATTCTGATCTTGTGATCTTGTGGTGGTTTACTATTATGTAATATTTGCAATATTACAATTGGGTAGGGTCAATGTAAAAAAAGTGTGGCTTTTTATAATGACGTTGACATGAGACCAAAGTGAAATATAAGTTGAAACGGCATACTTGGTCAGGTTGTCATTTGCACTTTTGCCTTTAAAGTTAAAAGAATAGTTCTGCATTTGTAGAAAATTTCCTTGAAAATGGCACGGTTTCTCAGGTTTTGCCTAGTGCTCGGCTTAGCCTGTGCAGTCTCCAGCAAAGTAATTCATACAAAATCTACCAACTTTACAATTACCCGAGATGTAGTGTTACATCTAGCTGGTAGCGAGCAATTAGATGAGGAGGGAAAGTTTGTAGTTGAATGGAATATTAACGAAGAAGAGAAAACCATATACTTTGTGGTTACTGCAGAGACCACAGGTTACGTAGGGTTTGGCTTTAGTCCAAATGGGGGAATGGAAGGAGCTGATATTTTTATTGCTGGTGTAGATCCTGAAGGAACCTCATATAGTTCGGTAAGTTAAGATTAGAAGTATCCTCAGAGCTACCCCAAAGCTATATGCAAATCGTATTGTGCAATTTAACTTGAAAAAGCCCTTTACTTTATTCATAGGATCGTCATGGTACCGGAACAGTAGAGCCAGTGTTAGACGAGCAATAAGATTACACGATAGACGATGCCAAAGAAACTGAAACCCATACAATCATAAAGTTTCACAGGTTCTTGGATACTTGTGACGTTGACGACTTTAAAATTTCAGTACGTTTACTCATTTCTACAAAACATTTTTTCGAAAACTCCTTTAAGGCTGTACTTTGTAATACACGGTAAATTAACATGATGCACTTTGGTTCAGGATGCTACAATGAAGCTTATCTGGGCAATGGGAGCCACTGATGAACTTGAATATCATACAGCTGCCAGACGAGGCACCAAATCAGTCAACTTTTATCTCAGTGACGATGACACTGACTTAGATAAGTATCAAAAGTTGGACTTTACCAACGAGAGAGAATTGCCAGCAGAGCATACAACATATTGGTGTACCATTCATGAATTGCAGAAGTTTGACGTCAAACAACACATTGTAGCTGTAAGCCATGCACAATTATATACTTTTGATGAATCGTAATTTTCAAACTTTATGCCTTATAATTTATATAATTCTAAATTATAGTTTGAACCAATTTTGGATAACCCAGACGCTCTTCAGCACACTCACCACTTTATCTTCTACCGCTGCCACGCCCCAGAAGACGAAGATCCCGACACATTTTTTCAACAATGGACTGTTCCAAACCATAAAGGAGACTACTGCTATGATTCCCAAGTTGAAAACTTTCCCTTTAGCCAATATTGCAATGGCAACCAAGTATTTGTCTGGAGCAAAGGTGGCAAACGCATGGTGTTTCCTCCAGATTTAGGTCTGCCCATGCCTGACATTTTAGGTCAAAAAGAATTTTACGCTATGGAAGTACACTACGACAATCCTGATAAGCTTGCGGGTAAAACATTCTCCACTGGAGGAAGAATGTACTACACAAATGAGCTTCGTCCAATCGATGCCGGTTTAATGGTGGTTGACCACAGAACTAGCATTCAGCTTACAATTCCACCCATGAGTTCAGAATACGTTGTTTCGGGTCATTGCAGTGGAGAATGTACCCAATTGATGCTTCCTGAAGAAGGAATCACAGCTTTTAACAACTTGCTACATGCGCATTTAACCGGAAGGAAAATCAAACTGAGGCATTTTAGAGGCGATGAGGAATTGGAATGGATTGATAACGATCAGTATTACGACTTTGACTTTCAGCAGAATAAACCGTTACAGACGCCGAGAGAAATTAAAAGAGGAGACCATTTGACTGTTGAGTGTACTTTTGATACTACTAAGGTTAAGGATGGGAAAGCGGTGATTGGAGGACTGAGCTCGCAGGAAGAAATGTGCCAAGCGTGGTTTTTCTATTATCCGAGAATGCCAGAGTTTTCAAGATGTGGAAGTAGGATGGGTTTGGAGAAGCATATGAATCTACTTGGATTTAGCGAATGGGAAGAGTAAGTGCTTTTAAGGAATTTTAAATGTTTTTTAGGAATCTTAAGTGTTTTATTGATTTTTAAATAATTTTGACGAATTGCATTAATTTGTGAACCTGTTTGGTTTTCTGTTTTTTAGAGCTCCTAGCAACTTTCCAGGTGGCGCCAAAGGCTATAGAATTACCCAACCTGAAAATATGGCTGGTGAATATTTGGAATCAGTTAGCTCCAAGGTCGATTGGAGTGATGCGTTTAGACAGAGTTTCCAGGAAGAAAAGAGATTTGGGCTTCAAGAGCAAACTTGTACAGGTGGAGTGGGAGAAGTTGGATTACTTGATGTGGCTGATGTAAAATATCCAGAGATTGTAAAAGAGTATGAGCCGGCTGACGAGTGTAAACAGGTAACTGGGGAAACTGGAACAGAAAGTACTGTGACCGAAAGAACTGGAACCGAAAGTACCGCATCTGAAAGCAGTGGGACCGAAACTACCTCTAAGGGTACTGCTGAAACCGAAGGCACCGGAACTGAAACGACAACAAAAAGCAGTGCTCAGACCCAAGTTGTAGCCAAAGTTTTATTTTTTGTTGCATTAGTTAGTTTATGTGTTTAGTAAACTAACTATCAATTTATTTAGCAATAAATGAAATGAAGCAGCAGCAGAAGTTTTTGAATCAAACTGAAAATTAAATTTGAACTTATCAAGCCGTTATATACTTCATTTTATTCCCTTGCATAATTAGTTTTAAATATTATGCTAATTATGTTGTTATCCATATGACAATATACCAGCTTAATCCATCAGTTTCTCCTTACCGTTCTGAATTTTCAGCGTCATTTTGAACTAAAATTAAATAAGGATTCAAATGTTTTTATTCTTCGAATTTTCAGCAAGAAGACGGGTTGCGTGGTAACACCTAGTAATCAGTATAGCACAATGCATTTATGTTTTTCCATCAAATTCTGATCGATTTATACTAGAATAATAATACTTGCAGATAATACCGAAATTTGAAATGCAAAACAGAACTTGAGCCTCGTATTTGACCATCAACGGTAACAAGTATTCAAACAAATTAATGGCCATAAATAATTAGTGGAACAAACTAGCTTCTATATTGTCATCCAAATACCGTGTTTAGCTTTTATTCACCCAACTTATAAAGTACCTCTTAATTAGAGATCTATATTCAAACTGAACAAATGGGAACATGTATTTATTTTAGACTAGATAACATAGATCAGTGCCATATTAACACAATCATCACACTAATTCGTTGGCAAACGACAAACATAGCAGAACTCAAGATCTAAGCAATTTGACAATAAAACCAAACGGAGAAGTCCATTGGTGTATAAATTTGTTTATTTGAAATTTTAAACTTGCAGATTTCGATTTAAACCTGCAAACATGGAAATGATTTTTATGTGCTTTGCTTTTAGGAAAACTTGTTAAATTCAACTCAAATATCATTAATACTACGCCAGAAAGGATGAAACTACGCTGGTCACAATTCTAATTCCGACCAAGGCTTTCTCTTTTTATGTCACACTAAATGACGCAAACCAATTCTTGGGTCTGCTTCAATGAAACCGTTACCTTACCGCTTATCCGTTATCAATAACTACGAAAATTTTGACTTGACTGACATATACTATCCAACTATCTTACCAAAGCCATGACTCGTTACAAAAAAGTATGAAAACTGAGAAATATTGGTGGTTACAACAATTAATTGCTTTTAAAGTCAATATTATAAGCTACTTTACTAAGGAAAGAAATAAACCCAAAAACATAATCCTTTCAATGGATTAAAAATGTTGTTATTAAAAACATGGCATACATTGTTGACCCCATTTTTTTAATTTACCTGCTTACTAGTTAGATCCTAATCTCTGTCAATTGGCTGTGAAATTATTTCACTGAAATATATGTGTCTATTTATTAAGCTTTTATGTTGTATGGTCCTATTTTGCTTTTGCAAGCCGCTTACAGCCAAAACGTTTTAACAGATGACGATGTAAACAGTATATTATTCATCACTGCAATGCGTCATAATTCGGTTTCTAAGTAAAACACGCAAGCTGTGTTCACGTTTTTTATACAAATTTATTTTATCATAACGTTACAAGCATTTACAAAGTAAGCAGATAGCAAAAAACGTTTGTGCCACGATGAGTGCTCATTGGAAAAATACGACATGAAGCAGTGACGCATCTGGAGTATAAAAACAAGTGTTACGTGCTTTTACAAGCTCATACATTTTTGGATTTGGAAACGACCCAAGCAAAACCTTCCTGACAAAAACCAAGCCACCGTTTCTTCGAAATCAAAGAATGGAAGCAGTACATCCATTGGAACTACTTTCGCGTGACGTAAGTCGTAAAGTTTGTAATATATAATTGCAAATAAATTCTACATTTAAGTTTGTTTATTTTATAGGGTTGGATTCAAATACCATCTCACCTGGAACATCCCAAAGACATCTGGAATGTTTCTAAAGCACACTTCCTATTTTGTAAAATTTTGAAGTCTGATCATACAAGCAAGTGGAAATTAGCCAATTTCTTTGTTGCGTTTTCACACTTCTCAAAATTCTTATCACAAAAGGACTGTCTGAACCTACGTACTGCTAACAAATCAACCAAGCTGACTGTTGATTATTATCTGGAACGTGATGAAATTCAAGCTTTTACAAAAGCACCAAAAGAACTAGTGCTGTTTCAATATCTGAGCCCTGACCACAGATACAGACGGAAAAACTAAAAAGTTTTAATATCGCAAATGAGAAGTTTGCCTTAAAGTTAATAAATTTCTCAGTGAATTCTGAACACCTAAGTGAAAACTGCCTTGATTGCTTGCCATTTTTCCAGGAGTTTGGCAGCCAAGTGGTAGAGCTTAGTATAAGCATATTTGGATGCGACAATATAGAACAGATATATTGTCATCCAGTAGAAAATTTAAAATTAATTCAGAAAATTTTGCAACTAACCCCGAAAGTACACACTTTGTGGTTTTCCCTCGCATGTGAAAATAAAGAGTTGGGTTTACCCTATCAATACTGGGTTGATCGTGTATCCCATTTCTGGAATGAAAATTCACTTTCTTATCTTCCAAAGTTAAAAATGCTTCAATTGGAATTATTCGATTTTGATTTTTATGAACATACAGAATTTCCAAGATATGCATTTCCAACGTTTCAAATCTTTCTGAAGACTTACGGAGAACAATTAGAAAAGCTAAATCTTTTCGATGGAAGTTTTCACAAACTACCATCAGCCATGCAACAACTGAAAAATCTGCATCTGGAACTGAATTCGATTGAAGAACTGAACAGTTTAAAACAACTGGACGCACCACTTGAAGAAATTGCCATAAAAATGCGGGGTTTCTTTGATGTTCCATCCGCCCAGGTTTTTGGTTCATTGGAGACTTTCCAAGAAACGCTGGTACATGCTAGACTTTTTATCTACGGTGACGAGGCAGGAAATATTGAAAAACTTCCTGAACACGTAAACCTACCAAAGCTAGAGATGCTAGTTTTAAAAGGCCAATTTCATGGCTGGGTTGGGCCCTCCTTTTCATTTCTGAAAAACTTTCCATTATTGAAAGAGCTTGAACTGCAACTTTGGATGGATGAGTCAATTTCAAAAGCGCATGAGGATTTGGAAAATACTCATTTATTACCAGTCAGCAGACTGCCAAATTCATATACTTTCCACTTTTCAAAAATATGGACCCTGTTACCACATCTGGAGAAGATAGAAGTAGATGTAATTACAAAAGACTTTCCAACCACTAGTCTTACCAAAACCTATTGCAGAAATGATTATTATGTTTATGACGATAATGACTTTCTATTAGATGATGTGCTATTGCGTTTGCATTTGGTTGAAGAATAATAAACTAAAAATTAATCATAGAAGAACGTTAGCTAGCACAAATTTGCTGTATGCGATAAATTTCATGCAAGAATTGTTGTATGTATATATTTTTGTAACTTTATCGGGGGCATGGTAATTGTCCACGCGTAGCGTGGACAATCCCTCGAACCTGGATAAGCAAAAATGCTTATCAAGAAGTTATGATGCAAACACTACCCTCCATTTTTCCTTTGATGTGAGTTTTCTCGAAAACTACTGGGTGTATTTCGATGAAATAAAAAAATCTGACATTTTGAGATGCTCTAAATTCTTGGGTCGATCGAAAATTTCAAGAAAATATCTTAGTTTTTGAGATATTCGATAAAAAGTGTTTTTGACTCTAGTAAAATGCTGTGTACATGTTATTGGAACATAGTATCTTGGTTAGCTAAGCCAAACCGAAATTAAAATTTTAATTGTTGATGGGTTTGTCGAAATTTACTAATGAAAGTCTGCAGTCCTCAACGGCATTGAAAACAGTCGCCTTACAAAAAACATATTTGTATGCATCATAATTATTCCATTATTACACTGTATATAGTATAATTCATAGTGCGTTAATAGAGAAGAGAATTTTTACGCTGCTGAGCAAATTTTGGAATTAGTTTGTGCAATCGAAAATGTGCAATTATGATAGCAAAACTTCATAATGAATATGGACCGTTTACTTTTGTCAAAAATAGGCTGGTGTGTAATTCGTAACTTACGAATAACTTTGTTGAATATCTCGAGTGAGAACTAATTTAATAAACATTTTTAATGTCAACCTAATATACGTAGCCGAGCAGGGGTCAGCGCGCGATCCCGTTTTCCGTAATGTGTTATTATATAGGTATATCTTTATGCGAACCTTTCTGAAAATGTTTAAGGCATGCGTTAAACTAAACGGCATATTTAATCCAGATCGGTTTGAAAATCCGTTTGTCAAACAAGCCCAGGAGCAAAGTGGAATGTCAGATATCCGTTGGGCAACATAACTTGCGGGCTAACTATATAGGTAACAAATGGGGTCGCGTGGTAAAGGCAATAATATGGGATCACAGGCTAAATGTATTGCGCGAAGAAGTTCAGAGGGCAAAATACACATAGTGGCTAGGTCACAGTTATGGTAGGGGGTTACCCTACTCTGTTAACTTTGTGGATTACCTATCGGACTCAAAATCAATACGGTTACTCGTTTTGACCTATTGAGTTACCTGTTTTGACCTGTACCAAATTCAGAATGATTCGAATCGTGTGGCCTGTATCGTGTTCACAGACGGACAGACAAATGTGACAAAATTAATACTAGCTTCATTATGCTTAGCTACTTATCAATTTTTGAAGCAGTTAGTGGAAAAAGCTACAAATAAAACCAGTGGAAAAAGATCTCAGCTATATAACTTTATCGTAATGGCCGATGAAAAGTCTTAAAATAAAGGGTTTTCCTGATAAAGCGTGGCCCTATAACAAAAATTTTACTTAACCTAAAAGCAACTTACCCTTAAGGTTCATCCAGAATCAACGCCAAATCAAGCAATATTTTTACATTCAAAATATACACTAAATCTAATTTTAAAGACAAAATTTGCAATCTTTTAAATGTCTTTTTAAATGTCACCAAATCAAAAAGTAATTCTAATTTGTATTACTTTTTGATTTGATGGCTTTAAAATAATATGAAAATTTAAGATGGCATTAATGGTTTTTAAGATTTCGATCTGATGGTTAATTTGAGTACCGAAATGTTCGAGAAGCATGATTTAAAAAAATAGCCAAGAAATGGCTTGGATATGCCAGTTCCTCCTGAATTCTGGATGAATCTTTCGTGTTTAGCTTAATTTTTGGTATAGGGCCACGCTTTATCAGGAAAACCCTTTATTTTAAGACTTTTCATCGGCCATTACGATAAAGTTATATAGCTGAGATCTTTTTCCACTGGTTTTATAAAATAAATATTTTTAAAAGAACGCAATGTTTTTCCACCTTAACTATGAAATGGATTATGCAGAGCAGCGTGCTTAAATGGTAATAAATTTTTAAAGTAATGGAACAGCTATTGTGACTAATGATATTGTCTTTATTTGTCTGCTTTTGAAAACTTCAATGCATTTAGCGATCATTCGAAAATGGCTTTGAATTATTATACGTTTTTATGCACACATAAATTAATGTAATGCAATGTAATATTCGCATGACAAAGCAAAACGTAAGTATCTGAATTTCATTGCTAAAACGCTGCTGTAAAAGGTATTAGAAAACATCATATTTGCTTGTTTACAGTAGCAAAAACAGATACCTGTTCATGATATTTGATTTGACGTGTCAGGCCAGAAATGATTGATTGAGTATTGAAAAAGGCAATATTTTATTTGTCAGGATAAAATCGTTGGTTTCCCGGAAATTCTAGGCATACTCTCCAAAAAGTCAAAAACTAATCATCACTCTGCAGAAAAATGATTTTTTCCGGGAAATGAATTATTTTTGTCATTTTATTTAAATTTAAGTCTCGTTTAGAATATAGCAAATACGATTATCAGTCCTTCTTAATGCACTACTACACTCCTTTTGACCACTTGGTACTTTTTAGTACCTAATTCACCTGTCTTCGTCTCAGAAGTCATCTCGAATTTATTTTGTGTAACAACGAGAGCGAAAACATACATGAAAAAGTAAGAGTCCAAAAACCAGAACAAGTACAACCGTACTGGAAGAGATATATATTTTTCAAATAAAAAACGATGTACCCCAATCTGCAAGGTTTCATCAAAATCACGCAAAAGTGACACCGTTGATCCACTGCAATATTTGGCCGTTGAAATGGTGAAGAACCCACGGTAGAAATTGCGTTGTTTTCACGTAGCATGAGCAACAATGAGGAAAGGTGTATTACACGTGGAAATTGCGTTGAATTTTCACTTCAGAATAACGTAGCTATATTACCGCTAGTATTGTCGACGAATTTTAAAAAATAACTTTCAAATGGCAATTGGTTAACCATTTCATTGTTACACAGGTCACAATGGTATAACTATGTGCCTGTGAACGTTCCTGAAGACTAGTGTCTCAGGCTAAGTTAAACTTCAGTAATGGACTGAAGATGGGGTAGGGCATTTATGGGTACAAGTCAGAAATGGCTACTCACTTTCCCGCTTAATATTCGTTTATATTGAAGGCATTTTCAATGCGTTTTCTATTTATAGTACATTAACACTCTTGGAAATGCTTAATATGCATTGAACATGCCACTATCTTACAAAATTTTGAATAATTTTAAGAAATTAGTCTCTTCTTGTCAACCAAAGTGTTGAAAAAAATGTGCCGTGGTTTTAACGCAAACTATGCAACATAATTTCAACCAAAATGGTACTGTTGATTTTATGTTGATTTCTTGCAAATATTACATGCAGATATTTATGCAGTAAAGTAAACCTAAAAATTGCGTGAAATCAACATTGTTAAGAGCTATAACTTTTGCGCAATTCCTGTAACGCAAAATCCACGAATCCGCATAAACGTTGTTCGTCACTTTTGCGCAATTCCAACGAAGTATTATAAACAGTGCTTAAGGACACATAAAATCAGCGTCGGTTCAACGGAATTCCTGTCACGGTGGATTCTACGCAATTTCTGTTGCGTGGTTTTGATGAACCCTTGCAGATTGGGACATGAAACTCGCTATCTACAAAATCACTGAGAATGTTTTTTAAAAATGCATACACTAAAGCCACACAGTTACTAAAAACACGCAACTCTATTTGAAAGTGACTTTCTAAAATCTAGCACTGCAACTGCTACTATTGGCGCATTAGTAATCAATTGTCTCACAAGTTTTGGAAGCATGTCCTTTGTTCCAATGCATCTCCAATGCAATTATTACTCCTTTCCACTTTAATCGTTTTTTAATGAGCTCTACACGCTCAAAACTTAAATCAGAATCTGTATTACACATCTTACTTGTGCTAGTTCTGACATCCAGTCATAGGTTGTAGTGCTGTAGTTTCTTTTCTCAACAAAAATTGCATCTAATACTTGGTATGCTAATGACTTTTAAATATTAAAAAGATGACAAAAATAATACATTTCCCGGAAAATATCATTTTTCTGCAGAGTGATGATTAATTTTTGACTTTTCGGAGAGTATGCCTAGAATTTCCGGGAAACCGAAGATTCTATCCGGCAGAGAAATTATATGCCATTGAAAAATAAAGAGATTCGTTGTATTTTTGATATAGCATTGCATCATATTAAAACGAGAAACGTATGTACATTTTATCATCCCACAATTTCAACCACACAAAAAGTAAACAGATAACAGATAACGTTTCCTGTATTATATTTCTCGTTGAATAAATAATGAATAAAACCGTGATAAATGCGCATATAGGCAGTCGGAGTGCATTGGTTTTACTCAGAATTAATTCAGAGTCAGAACGTTTAAGCGATAAGCACAAAAGTTGTAAATAGTAAATATACGACCCCCTTCTCCCTGTGTGAAGAAAAATTACTGGAAAATGGAGGCATCGGATCCTTTGGATCTGCTTCCAAGTGATGTAAGTTGATATATTCATATAATTGTTTAATTTTTATAATATAAATTCATGACGCAATAAACTTCCTAATTTGTTACAGAGTTGGATTGATGTTTTATCACACCTAGAACACCCCAAAGACATTTGGAACGTATCTAAAGTGCATTCCCAATTTTGTGAAATTTTCAAGACGGTTTTTGCAAACAAAAGGAAGTCAGCCATTTTCTTTATCGCGTTTCCTAACGTTTCAAGATTCTTATGCCAAAAAGACTGTTTCAATCTACGTCTCGTCAATAAATCCACCAAGCTGACTGTTGACTATTATCTGGAACGCGATGAAATACTAGCTTTTGTGCAAACACCTAAGAAATTGGAACTTTGGGACCAATCGCGTCGCAATAATGAAGACAATGACTTTAGTGTATTGCTGTCCAAAATGAACAGTCTGCCAATTGCAAAAATTATCAGCTTGTCGGTGAATTATAACTATAGAAATGCAACTTTCCCAGAACGTTTGCCTTTTTTCCAGGAGTATGGTAGTCAGATTGTCAAGCTAGCAATACAAATGCGTGAGCCAGACAACGCAGATTTGACCAATTTTCATCCAGTGGAAAATGTAAAGGCAATTCGTAACATTTTGCTATTTACTTCCGGACTTAAAACCCTAAATATTTGGATAACTTGTCGCAATGAAGAGTTAGGTATACCGTGTAGCTTTTGGGTAGACCAAATATCCCAATTTTGGACTGAAAATCCACTTCCTGAACTTTCCACTTTGAAAGATTTGCAAATAGACCTGTTCGATTTTGATAATACCCACAAGTTTCCCTCTTTTGCAATTCCAACATTACAAATATTTCTGCAAATGTATGCACAACAATTAGAAACACTAGCCATGTATGAGTCTTATTTTATTACATTGCCAACAATAGCCATGCCTCATTTAAAGTGTCTAAGTATTGTTGTAAATTCAATTGAGGAATTGGATAATTTTATGTATGTAAATGCACCTCTTAAGGAAATCCGAATGTACATGTATAACGATTTTGACGTTACATCTAAACACGTTTTTGGTGTACTGGAGACCTTTAAAGAAACTTTGGTACATGTTAAGGTCTATCACTGGAATGAAGTATTAGGAAGGATTGAAAATCTGCCAGAACGCGTTGACCTACCGAAACTGGAAGATTTAAAATTAGAAGGTCGGTTTCATGGCTTGGCTGGACCTTCGTTTTCTTTTCTGAAAAATTTTCCTTCCCTGAGAAAACTTACTGTGGAACTTTGGGCACATGAACCAGCTTCAGAAACATATGTGGATTTAGAAAAAACTCACATGCTGCCTGGCTGCGCTATGCCAAGGTCTTACAAATTTCACTGTTCAAAAATATGGACCCTGCTACCAAATTTAGAGCAAGCAGAGGTACTTAAAGGTATGACGGAAATTAACGATCCATCGAGAATTCGTGTGTACCTAACGTTTCGCAGGAGTGATTATTGTATATATGACGAACCCGAGTTTGAGTTAGCTGAAGTATTATCGCGCTTGTATTTCACTGCGGAGGAATCAAATAATAAGTATAGTTATAATAACCAGCGCAAATACGCAAGCAAGCAAACCTTGTATACCAAAATATACGAATTTTGGACGGATTTGCTATTATTGTTGTTAGTGTTGGTTTTGGTAGTATGTATGCTGGCAAATAAACTTGATATAAATTTAAGTTAGAACGCTGACTGTATTACTTCTTTAGACGTAAATATAGCTGAATTAAAGTTTAGATAAACATAAAACTTTAGAACAATTGCAAATAAATAAAATATTACAATAAGTTATTTGGCGTACAAAGTATTTGGTTTTTGGTATCAGTTGAAAAACTCGCAAATTCGATTTTTGAAAACGCGTTTAAACCTATTTTGTATTTATTTATATGACATCATACACCTGAAATTTATTAGCAGTGCCATAATAAAAGTTGATAAGTTTTGTGCCCCTTTTACCACTATGATAGTAATTATATTGGTCGATATCCCCAACAGCCCACATAACTGTCATAATGCCATTCTGCAAAATTACATAAAAACATTGCACTAGTTTTAAGAGCATTCAGCATGTTCGATTCCATATAACAAAGTATATATCAATTACTGTTATCTCGATGTCATCATCATCGCACATGTTAAGAAGCCGATGAAATGAAATGTGTGTGTGGGTGCTGTTTTCGTAAGCATTATCTACTATCCAATCCACGGAGGCGTCTTTAACTGGTGTTGTGTCACGAACCGCGTGAAAATCCTGTAAAGTGCCTTTTAAATTTAATACCCATCCGAAATGTTTAACACACCCTTGTAAAATTTTTTACCGAGCCGTAAAAGATGCCATTTTTGTAAAATCCTCCCATAAAAATATCAGCACCGGTCATAGTTCCATTAATGCGAGAAAGGCCAAAGCCTACCCATCCAAATGTTTTAGCAGAGACGTAAATAGTTTCCCCCTTCTCAATGATGTTCCAGCTTACCACGTACAAATCACTTAGTTTCTCGTATCCTGATATTTTAGTAAGAAACTCCGAATTTTGCTGAGGCAAAATGAAGCACCCTAAACAAAGTTGAAAAATAGCCAGTGCAAGAACTATTTTGAGTATGTTGCTCATTTTGATAAATGTATGTTGCGCTGAAAGTACTTGAGAAACAAATAACAAAACTGAATTGACGATGCTTAACGCTCAGTCCACAAAAATGAATTCCTGCAGATACGTTTCTCATGCTGATATTCATTTGACAAAGCTTTTACTTGAAAATGATGCTTAATTGGGCTTTGCTTGTCCGTTGGCAAATTTTATCTTTCCGAGGTCAAGCTTATCATTAATGCAGTGTTTGTTTAATATGTATGTTAGAAAGCTCAAATCAACTGCGTTGAAACATTATGTAATATTATTATTTGAAGTTAACATTTTCTCCAAATCTGGATTACCAAATCTGCAACAAATAGCCTTGGAAAGCTTTATGATGTACGCGAACATTAAGGTTTCATTCATGATGGTTTACCCACGCCATATAATTTACATACACAAGAAGTTTTACAATACAAACGTTGCTGTTCCAGGTTGCATTTTAAAGAAATTCGTAGTTAGTTTACATCGCATTGGATAGCAAAACGTGAGCATACTACACGTTTCTACATTTCCGTGTACTTGAAAAGTAAATAGTCAACAGATAACATTTCCTGGCTGGCCTTATCGTTATGTGAATAGTACAAGAAACGATAAAAATCCACACACAAGCAATCCAAGTACTTTGCTTGTAATCAATTATAATTTGGCTCTTCCCTAATTCATAATAAAGAAATAGCAACAATTGGTCGGAAATTCAAAAATATATCGTTTTTCTGTAAGAACAAAAATTACCTCAAAATAAATGCCATGCATCCGATGGATCTAACTTCACGTCACCTATATTGATGATTTAATATTTTTAGTTTGTATCATTTTTTGATATACTGCAACAAATATTTAAACTTGTAAAAGCTTATATTGTGTTGCCGTTTTAACTCATTTGGGGCATCCTGAAGATAACTAGAATACATCTAAAGTGTATTCACACTTTTTTAAAAATCTACCTCCCCGTTGTTACAAACAAATGGAAATCTGCAATTTTCTTTGTCGCGTGTGCCTTTGTGACAAAACATTTCTCATTTTGCTATGCTCGTAGTGTTGTTTGTCGCTCGACGAAAAAAGGTTTGTTTGGTCCTAATATATAATTTAAATAAACATAAAATCTGGTGGTAATAATATACTGCTAAATTTCAAGATTTTGAAGAAGATACATCAATAATGTGTGCTATGGTGAATACATGGTTTTTCACGCAACCTATCCTTTAGGTAAAAACTCAAAGAAAAAATGGAAAACAAGTTGTTTAGATTTATGCTTATATTCAAAATGCAATAAATATTACACTGCTTCGGGAAAATGTTAACATATATTTTATTTAAACTATTGCAACAATAATCATTGCATTTATATTCGAATACCGTCATGGTTAAAAGTCAAGTGTATATACCTAGCCCTCATTTGGTAGTAATTTGAATCTTGTTTAACAATTACTTCAAGATTACTTCAAACTTATAATGAAAAATGAGAAAAATTAAACTACAGAAAACCATTACCACAGTCACTGTCGGGGCAGCTCCGCTACTTTGCGTTGTCGTATCAGTATTTTCTGAAGTTGTTGAGTCACCTGCTTGAGTTGTGGTAGTCGCGTAAGTTGAACCTTCATTTTTAGATGTGCTTGTTTCAGGTCTTTCCTTGGATGTTGTAGGAACGGTTTTTGTTGTGGTAGTAGATTCATTTTCTTGTGGTGTCGTTAGCGGCGGGTCCGTCGCAGATTGGCAATCATTAATGGGAACATACTCTTGCAGATTTTCGGGATATTTAACAGTCGAAACCATTTGTAGATTTTCTTCTAATGCTTTGCACACGGCGACTTGGTCTCCATAGCGCTTTTTGTATTGATACTCTGCTCTAAACTCTGTTGTCCAGTTAACACGACTGCTTACACTTTCTAAATAACTTCCAGCCAAATGTTCAGGAACAGTAATTTCAAAGTCTGGAATTGTACCAGGTTTGCTATTTTCGGCTCTGGAATTCAAAGGATTTCATAGTTTATTTTTATTCAACCAAAAGCATATTATTCATTTTTATGATTTAAAATTCTTACCCTTTCCATTCAGTAAATCCTAGGCCCCTGAAATGTTCATTGAGGTCTTGTGCGCTTTCACAACTTGAAATATCTACATTTGGCCAGTAGTATATCCAAGCCTGACATTTTTCGTTAAACTTACCCAACCCTCCAACAACTGCATTAAAATCAAATTGCTTCATTGTATCATAGGAACACTCTACTGTAAGCTGATCTCCGCGTTCAATCTTCTTTGACTTGGATAAATGTTTGCTTTGCTGAAAGTAAAAGTTGAAGTAGTCTTCAGTGTCCACCCATTCCAATTCCTGGTCCCTTCTGAAATGCCTCAATCTAATATTCTTCGCATATAAATGTGCGCCCAACAAAACATTAAAAGCTGTGATACCATTTTCAGGTAGCACGTTTTCAGTACATTCACCACTACAGTGACCTGCAACAACAAAATTATTGCTTTCTAAAGGAATTGTGAGCTGAACTCGGTTGATGTGCTGAACCAGCATAAGCCCTGCATCGTTCTCGCGCAGGTTGTCAGTGTAGTAGATCCTTCCACCGGTTTGGAACTTCTTATCGACATCACCAAACCCGTTGTCGTAGTGAATTTCCAAAGCGAAATATTCTCTAACATTTGGATCTTCCGAAATTGGTAGACCTATGTTGTTAGGGAAGACCATTCGCTCTCCACCTCTGCTCCAGCTGTAAATTACGTTGCCATTGCAGTACGTTTCAAACGGAAAGGACTCAATTCTACCGGCTCCATGGCAGTGGTCGCCTGGATGAGTAGTCCAAGGTTTGAAGAATGTTTCGGCATCCACGCCAGATGGTGCTACGCAGCGATGGATGATAAGATAGTAGGTGTGTCTTCCAGCGTCCAAGCTTTCTAGTACCGGTTCAAACTAAAATCGCATTTTAAAATTAGTTATAATTTATTAAATACGTAAGCTGGAAGTGCATAAAAAAATTTCTGTGCCCATACAGCGACAATATGTCGTTTCTCAGAAAATTCTGGGAGTTCATGAATTGTACACCAGTTTGTACTTTCGTCTTCTGGCATATCAATTTCCTGAATGATGTCCAACTTTTCAAAATCTTCATCCCGAAAGTCGTCCATGTTTCCACGATAAAAGTTAATGGATTGGGAGCCTTTGATCTCGTGATATCCTAAGTCATCGTTAATTCCAACTGCCCAAATAATTCTCATGGTAGTATCCTAAAAGCACGATAGTAAAACGTAGATGAACACAGCATCTTCTAAAAAAACTTTTTATTTTAAAAATATACTGCTTTTCAACTTACCGTTATGACAATGTCGTCTTTATCATCGCAAGTGTTTAAGGTTCGGTGAAATGAAAGGTGCGTTTTTTGATCAATTTCTTCTGCAGAATCAAGTATCCAATCGCTAGACTCATCTATTACTGGTCGTGTACTACCAATGCCATGACAATCCTGTAAAGTTTCGTTAAGCTTTAAATTATAAATGATACCTTCAGCTATTTTTTATGATTAGATTCTTTACCAAGCTGTACGAGTACCCTTCTGGATCAACCCCAGCAATATAAATGTCAGCTTTGTGCATTTCCCCATTTGGACTAATGCCAAAGCCCACATAACCAGTGGTTTTCACAGATACATCAAAATAGATGGCTTTTTCGTCTTCATTAATAAACCAGCTAACTACGTAATTGCCGTACCAAAACTCCTCCGTACCAGAAAAGTTGAACAAGTGAAGATTTTTGACTGGCGGTAATATTGTTCCCGTTGAAAGTCCCAATACAGCAAAGGAAACTATGAAAATTGTAAACTTTCCCATATTTTGATACTAATCTAGAAACATATCATTAGCTGTTGCTTCAAGTTTGTTAAATTTGTGTCTGAGAAGAAATTATCATGAATGTTTGGTTTTTATACATAACAGATTTATATTAATTTTCTCCTAAATGAATGCACAAGCTTTATTGTTTTTGCTTGGTCCAAAATAATTATCATTTATGTGTCAGCTTTATCAATTTTGTTGACACACAATAACAAATTAATAAGTTCAATCAAACATACATATATGTTATATAATTTTCAGTACATGCGTTAGGACCACTGCCACTTATTTTTGCGTCAATAAGTAGCAGACATGATATTCAACAATGAGACTTCACAGGCTGAAGTGACAACATAATACATATAACTACGTAAGTATTTATGTATAAGTTCAAAGGGTGCATTTTGTTTGAGGGTTATGTAAAGTCAAGATTGCTGAATACGCAATTCCAAAAAAATACAGTTTCATGCCTTATTTTACAAATAGCAAATGACTACATATCGTTTGATGTGTCAAGACTGATTGTGTAATTAGTTTACGTCAAAGTTGCACAGGTTGTACTGCTCGATTTTTGATATTATTGAAATATGTTATGTAATCACGCGTCACTCTTGTGCAAACCATTCTGCTTGTTGCGTCATATAATGCTTAGAATCTGTTTTGAATTGGTACGTGTTTACAACATATAATGGACACTACTACGTGAAGAGCAATGAGCGTACAGGTCACGTAGTCTTTGTTGCTAAATATTAAGTTTGTAGTCAATGCATGCACAGAAAATGTGTATTTAAAGTCCCCGTCTAAAGTTCTTTATTAAACGGTGGAGGAGAATTGGACGTGGGCAACCTAATTTTACAAGACCCCACACGTAAATTTTTTATTTATCGGCCAATCAGAAAATAGCAATATGACGTATTTTCAGCTATCATCAGCTGAACGTTTTTCTGTGTGGTGTGGTGCCCGCTCGTTCTGCGCGTTCAGCTGATGGTACGTCAAAATCCTATTTTCTCATTGGCTGATAAATAAAAAATTGACGTGTGGGGTCTTGTAAAATTAGGTTGCCCGCGTCCAATTCTCCACCGTTTAATAAAGAACTTTAGACAGGGACTTTATGACAGGATATTGACGTTTGAAAATTTTGATATTTGTAGCAACTAATTAACTAATTCAGACATTTAAATCCTTTATAACTTGAGCCTCTTACAAAATCTTTGGAACCCCTTCAAAATACGAAATTATTGAAATTTGCATTTCTTTTAAATTAAAACTCAATTCTAATTTTTTATCTCTTGCAACCAAAACTTTTTATAAACTCCTTCCTTAACGAAATGAACTAAAATATAAACTCTCAAGAATCAGTACCGATTATGTACTTTACAATTTATTTATTGAATTGGTTTATTAAACAGCGTATTTTTTTTTACAAATTTCAGGTACTTAATTTATCAACGTCTTATAATTTTTTTTACAAATTTCAGATACTTAATTGATCAACGTCTTAAAGTTTTTATAGAATACGCTAAAACACGGCTCAAAAAATGAACAAACTAAAAATTCCACTTAAAACAATAAATTTAGTACATGCTGTAATAGCCTGTCCACTACTTTCTATTGTAGTAGTACCAACGTTTTCAGGTGTAGATGAGTTGTCATCTTCCAATGTAGTTTTAGAAGTTTCACTTCCATCCGTTGTAGAACTTTCTTGCTTCTGTGAAGTGGTAGAAATATCACTGTCTTGTGGCGTAGTAGAACTTTGTTCAGGCGGATCAGTACTTTCTTGACAATCCCCAGGAAGGTACTCGATCAAATCTTCTGGATATTTTACCAGGCTTTCTTGTATTTTCCCATTACAAAATGCTACTTGCTGGCCGAATCGCTTTTCCTGTTGATAAGCTGACCTAAACTCATCTGTCCAATTAACTTTATGACTTACACTCTCCAAATAGTTACCCGCTAAGTTGTCTGGTTTTACAACTTCGTATGTTGGTAATCCACCGGGCTGTGTACTTTCCACTCTAAAGTAAATAATGACGATAAGCCTTATCAACGTTTATTTTCAAGGAATTTATTCAAATCGACGCAAAACTTACTCTCTGACTTCAGAAAATCCGAAGCTAGTAAAATGCTCTTGCAAATCCTGAGAACTTCCACAACTTTTTATATCCGCCCTTGGCCAATAATAAACCCAAGCTTGACATTTTGTGTCATACGAGCTCAATCCTCCAATGACCGCCATATCCCCAAAACCTTCTGATGACCTTGAAGTACATTCAATCGTAAGCTGATCTCCTCTTTCAATCTTTTTGGGCCAAACCATAGGCTTATTTGGTTGAAAGAAAAAATCAAAATGCTCGTTTCTATCCACCCATTCTAATTCCTGATCGCCCCTAAAATGCCTTAGTTTCATTTTCTCTCCATATAAATGCGCATGCAACAAAACATTAAAAATTGTGATGCCCTCTTCAGGCAGCATATTTTGCGTACATTCTGCACTGCAGTGACCAGACACAATAAACTCTTCACTCTTTGGTGGAACAGTAAGCTGAACGCCAGTGTTGTGCTGAGCCAACATTAGCCCAGCTTCTATGTCTCGTAGCTTATCAGTATGATAAATCCTTCCACCCGTTTTAAACTTTTTACCCGTGGCGTTAAAAACGTTGTCGTAGTGAACTTCTAAAGCATAATACTCCCTAACGTTACCGTCCTCGCTTATTGGGAAACCCACATTTTCTGGGAATACCATACGATTGCCACCTTTGCCCCAACTGTAAATTACGTTGCCACGGCAGTACTTTTCAAAAGGAAACGACTCATTTCTACCGCTGCCATAGCAATGATCGCCGGGATGAGTAGTCCAAGGTTTGAAAAGTTCTGTAGGGTCTACACCTGAAGGAGCAATACAGCGATGGAATAAAAAGTAGTGCGTGTATAGTGAAGCGTCTTGGGATTCAAGAACAGGTTCAAACTAGAATAATCATAATGTTAATTATAAGTTGCAAAGCTTACATTACATATTATATTTCTTATATAGTTCTTACGGCAACAATATGTCGCTTTTCTGTAAATTCAGGAAGTTCGTGGATTGTACACCAATTTGTTGATGGTACGTCTGGCATCTCAGTTTCCACCGTGATATCAAGTTTTTCGTAATCATCAATTGGAAACCCGTCATCGTTTCCAAGATAAAAGTTGATAGGCTTCGATCCTCTGTCATTGTGATATTGTAGATCGTCTGTGGTACCCAGAGCCCAGATGACATTCAACGTATTATCCTGCAAATACAAATTTATTTAGAAAAGACGAAGCATTTCGAAATACTGGTAAAGATTGTAAATATTTACGGTAATTTCAAAATCGTTATCATCACACGTGTTTAGTAATCGGTGAAATGATAATTGTGTATGTGTTGCGTTTTCCTTGGCAAAGTCCAATATCCAATCCTGAGACTCGTCCACTGTCGGGTATCTAGAACCAGTCATGTGGTAGTCCTATCAAAGTATATTACGTCACATTTTATTTTCCTAAATTCTTCAGTTTAATATACAATCAAACTTTAAATTGGGGTGCGTTTACCATGCCATATTGACATCCTTGTGGATCCACTCCAGCAATGAAAATATCTCCATCCCACATTTGTCCGTAAGGACTAAGGCCAAATCCTACGAACCCAGTGGATTCTGCAGTCACACTGAAATGAATGGTACGGTTATCTTCCTCGATACTCCAACTAAGTTCGTACTTTCCAAACAAGTGATCCAGCTGCTCACTTCCTGAATACTGCGCTTTAGGCTCATTTTGATTTACTTGAGGATTGAGGATTACACTTGCAACAGTAATCTGAAAACTTGTGAGAAACAAAAACATAGTTTTGTTGAACTTTGACATCCTGGTTTGTTAAACGGTAATATTTAGTTATTTAGGTGCACACTTGCGGAATGTAAGTTTGAATACAAATAAACTGCTTTCTGGTTGAGATTCACAGTTTTATGTAAATCCCTGGGCCAGAAGAAATAAATTGTAAGCGTTGGATTTACTACGAACACGCTCTGCTGGAATATCCCAACTTTCATAGTATCAGTAATTATGACGTCAATCATCATTGTATAGGTTATCAAACAACTTGTCTGTAAACAATATTTGTATCATTATTTTTGTGACAGAACGCGTATTTTGAGTACAAATGTTGAGAGAAAAAACAGCTTATATAATTTGACAATAGTTGTTATGTAACTTATTTACAAATGCGTCTTTCAGTTCAAAGTTTATCGAATCATAATTCCACGTGCAAAAGTCAAGGTCTATGAAACTTCAGCATTTGGAATATGAATGCTTTGCAGGAGATGACCACAGAACTTATAAATGTATCAAAGTTGCAAATCTTTGTTACTTGTACTTAGTTTGTTATAGTTTTTTCCAGCTTTCACTTTGATATATCGTCGAAGTCATATTACTTTGTGCTAAGTACATCGATGCTAGGTCGTGCAATGTGCCAAGTCGATTGATGCCCAAACGCGCAATGTGTCAAGGCTCTGGGTGCTAGAACGTGCACAGAGCCAACGCAGAAAAATCTGGGGGGTACAAAAGGTGCTAAGGCAAATCCGGGGCATTATGAGTTTTTAGTTTTAATAGATTCTCCATATTTTTTTCTACATTTTGGTACCACATACATGGCGTTGAACACAGAGAACCGCGCGAAAAAAATTCTGCAGGATATCCTAGGATGTGCTACATAAAACGACATGCTGAGAATCCATGAATTGCACTATCTTGTTTCTAATTGCAGAGATGTTTGCTTTTCATCACATACAATTTAAATATCGACGAAAAAGATCACGCAAACCTCGTAATTTTAACTGCTTTGTGCAAAAAGCAGTGTTTGGTTTTGTCAGTTTAAATTAAAACTGCTGAAGTTGCGTTAGCACGTTTTTCATGAAATTTGACATTTGAGTTGTCCCAACTCAAATGTCAAATTTGCACAGCCTTGACACATTGCAAGTTTGGGCATCCATCGACTTGGCACATTGCAAGTTTGGGCATCAATCGACTTGGCACATTGCACGACATAGCATCGATGTACTTAGCACAAAGTAATATGACGTCGACGATATTCATTGTTATCGGTTTTAAAAATCGTTCCTTAAAGTGCAAGTACTAAAAGTAGGGCAATGATGTACAAAAATAATCTACCTTTTTAGAATAGGCATGAGGTGTGCTAGCCAAAAGAATACAATCAGTGAAACTTTGCCATGAATGGGATTACCAAACGGAGAAAAACAATACATTTTATGTGATGACTGCAATAATATTATATAGACAATACTCATCAAATAGTCTGCCAAAGAATGGGAAATGTTGATTCTAAAAACAAGCCCCTGAAATATTTCCGTGATGCTCATTTTCCTGCACATCAGCTTATTAAAAGGAGGTTACTGTTTTTACTTATAAAATAGATCCAAAACACATACTGGACAAACGACAGGTTTATAGACTTTTTTCAAAAACAATGCAATGAAAAATCGAACAATGGAAGTTGGAAAACTTTAGAAAATGTTTTTTCACTGCCAAATAAAAATTGCTTGTACCTGTGAAAAACTGTGGCATAGCTAAGTCAGGTAAACGATTAAAAGAGGTGTTCCGATATATTTATAGTGCACAATCTTCCATTTCATGGCTTGTTATCACATGAGTTTTCTGGTATTTTAAAGAATAAGTCTGTGTATGTGGTTTCAAATCTGTTACCACAAACCATTAGGTTTGAGACTCAGTTCATATTTCAAAAAACATCAAATACGTTAAAATCATTTCTGATATTAGATTATGAACCTGCGTAAAAAACGACAATTATTCAACGCATTCCATGCGTGCTGGATATATTCGAGGAACAAAAATACAAAACAAACAGGACCGACGAAAATGCCAAGCTAATAAATCATTTATTGGATTTATGGCATATTTTTTCACATTCACTAAATGAATAAATGCTTTGCAAATTTCTAATTAATGCAGGTAAAATTTTTATTCAGCCAATAAGCATGCAACCAACATATGAGGCAAATATATTCCTGAATTGAAAAATAGGATTGCTGGCTAACGCCGAACGTTACTGTATAATTGATTTTATATCCACATCTTTCTACGTTAATTTTAAAAACATGAACTTATTCTTCTAAAATTTTAATCAACCAATAACAATTAATATACTCAAATGTATTCATAATCTGGTTTAACCAGTGTTCATTTTGTAACAGCTTGAATTCCTATGACTTTACCAGCACACCAGCCTGTGTTGTTGCGGCCGGGTTAGTTTCCGAACGGCACTCATTCACAGGTTGATACTCTTTAAGATTTTCTGGATACTTGACAGTTGAAGCCATTTTGATGTTCTTTCCTGATTCTCCTGTGCACACAGCCACTTGGTCTCCATAACGCTTTTTCTCCTCGTACTCAGCTCTGAAGTCGACTGGCCAGTTCACCAATCTGGTTACACTCTCCAAATACCGTCCAACCAGGTTTTCAGGGGCGACAATTTCATAGTCGTCAAGTGTACCAGGTGCACCTTCAACTCTGAAATTCAAAATATTTTTTATTTGTGTAACCGCAAACATTTATCCAGATCATAAATCACATTAAAAACTCTTACTCTTTCCATTCAGTGAATCCTAATCCTTTGAAATGTTCATCGAGGTCTTGTGCACTTTCACAGCTTGTAAGGTCAACCTTTGGCCAGTAGTATATCCAAGCCTGACATTTTTCGTTGTCTGTACCCAACCCTCCAACAACTGCAGAAGGATCGAATTGTTCCATTGTGTCATAGGAACACTCAACAGTAAGTTGATCTCCGCGTTCTATCTTCTTTGACTTGGACAACTGTTTGTTTTGCTGAAAGGCAAAGTTGAAGTAGTCTTCTGTGTCCACCCATTCCAATTCCTGGTCCCCTCTAAAATGCCTCAACCTAATATTTAGAGCGTGGTAATGTGCACCCAACAATACATTAAAAGCTGTGATACCATTTTCAGGAAGCAAGTTTTGAGTACATTCTCCACTGCAGTGACCCGCAACAACAAAATTGTAACTTTCGTGAGGTATCGTGAGCTGAACTCGGTTGGTGTGCTGAACAAGCATAAGGCCAGCCTCATTCTCGCGCAACTGATTAGTGTGGTATATCCTTCCTCCGGTTTTGAACTTTTTACCGGCGTCACCAAACCCGTTGTTGTAGTAAATCTCCAGAGCAAAATATTCTCTAACGTTTGGATCTTCAGAAATTGGTAGACCTATGTTGTCAGGGAAAACCATTCGACCTTCTCCTCCCCAGCTGTAGACTACGTTGCCGCTGCAGTACTTTTCAAACGGAAAGGATTCGTTTCTTCCGCCGCCATAGCAATGATCTCCAGGGTGGGTAGTCCAGGGTTTAAAAAATGCTTCAGGATCTTGACCAGATTGAGCTACACACCGATGCAAAATGAAATAGTACGTGTGTCTTCTAGCGTCAATGCTTTCTAATACCGGCTCAAACTGATAACCAAATTATAGAACAAATTTAGATCACATTTACGTATTGCACATACTTTAATTTATGCTGGAAAATTATGCGTCACTTTAAAATATTAACTTCTTACGGCGACTATGTGGCGTTTCTCTCCAAAATCTGGCAGCTCATGAATTGTACACCAGTTTGTGTGTCTATCTTCCGGCATGTCAATTTCCTGAATGAGCTCTAGTTTATCAAAATCTTCCTCCCGAAAGCCCGAATCCGTGTTTCCGCGATAAAAGTTTACCGACTGGGATCCCCTTGTATTGTGATATGCTAAGTCATTCCTCACCCCCATCGACCAGATAACTCTCATAGTCGTGTCCTTTAGAAAAACAGCTTGTTACACAAGTTTTAAAACTCACACAAGTTACACTAAAAAAAGACTTTAATGGGTATTTATTCTGAATTACCGTTATGGGAAGGTCGTAGCCGTCATCACAAGTATTTAGTAGTCGATGAAATGACAGATGTGTTTGTCGATCGGTTTCGTTTGCGTAGTCGAGTATCCAATCTTGGGACTCATCTACTACTGGGTATGTGGCCCCTACACCGTGGTAATCCTAAAAATGAAGATATATCAAATTTTTAATAAAACTCAACATTTGTAGACTTAGGAACATAAAAATATTTTAAATGTTTTACCAAGCCGTAGGGATTTCCTTCTGGATCAACTCCAGCAATGAAAATGTCAGCTGCATACATTAATCCATATGGACCAACGCCGAATCCAACGAATCCTGTAGTGTCCGCAGTGACGTTAAAATATATGGCCTTTTCATTTTCGTTAATATACCAACTCAGCTTGAATTTGCTTGTATCCCCAAACTCCTCACTCCCTGAAAAGTTTGACGCCTGAATTGTTTGAACGGTAGGTATTATACCCCCGTTTATAACCTGACTGCCAGCAAGGGCCAGAAGAAAAATTGTCAGTGCTCCCATTTTTTAAACTTGGACCGAAATTAAAATTTGTAGCTTCTTGTTTGAAGGTATTTATGAATGTGAATAAGGAAAACATATCGCATTCGGTTTTTATACCCAGCATAATGCCCTCATGATGTTAGGTTGTTAATTTGTTTTTGCCTGACCCAAATAAAATATCTTTTACGTGGTTGATATATCAAAGTATATGTTTTTATGTAACTTTCAATGCTTGCATTGGTATAATTGTTACATAAGTTTTGGCTATGCCGTTGGTAGCTCGCCAATTACGTCATAAACCTATATAGAAAGCTGGAATATGAATGAGGTATATATGACTGATGTGATTATGCAAAACTTGCAAATACATAATTTCTCAAAAAGGTCCAAAGGATAGAAATAATTAGTTATACAATACCAGAAAATAACAAGTTGTTATATAAAACACAATAGTAATGCACGGTTGTCTTCAGAAAACAAAGATAGTTTATTAAACTGGGTTGAACAAACAAGAGTCCATTGGTGACGCTATATCTGTCTAAAACATATCAGAAAAGCACTCCAGCCTTAAAACAGAGGCTATACGTGATTGAGTAATGAACCAACTTTATACTTGCTCATATATATGCAAATATTAGGTAAGCCAAAGTTGTTGCGTAAGGATTTTCAGACAAACAACAAAACCCCATTTTTTTCAATTGCGTAATTAACACATGTTGATAGTTGTGCTGAATGATTGTGTAACCAGGCAGGGTGCGCAGTTAAATTTAGGTCACACAATGGTGTTTCCATCATAGTCAATCATTAATCGTATTACCCACGTACGAAATAAATATGAAGCCCGTTTTGAAAAAAATAAATATCTGAAAGGAAAATCTAAGAAATTATTTCCAGAGTACAGTGGAAGCTAAACATTCAGTTTATTGCAGACTGAAACTGAACAAGCTATGATATATCGAATTCTGATTTACGACTCAGTCAAATAGCATAATTTTTGAGAAAAAAATAAACAGAAAATAAACAATTTCTTATAAAAACTCATGCTGGTATATCTCTTCTGGACCATTTGTATCTGAGAAGTATGTCTCTGAATTTTGAATATATGAACGTCGATTTAAGAAAACTTGTTTATTTAGTTTTAAGCACAGCTTCTTTAAGATAATTCAATTCAAGAAACTAATAACTGTCAATGTGCAACCTTTTGAGCGTCCACGTGAGTTAAAATTCTGATATGGTTAATTCATGCTATTAGAGTTCCATAAGTTAGCAAACATTTCAGATTTGTTAAAGTTATAAACATATCACTGCGACGTGGTATTGTCACAAATAGGATATAATATCGCGACTATTTTCCTAAATTTCAGATCTAGCTGAGCTACAATTGCAATCTTTGTACAAATCTGCTGTTTGCATACAAGTTAATCTTTGATCGTTTTAAATTGCTTCTGGAGCGTAGAACCTGAAAATAAAACCGGTTTTTTGTTTTCGACATTTATTTGGGCTGTGGCAGTGTTTGGCTGTGAGTAGAGTTTTGAAGATTTGTCCATACGGACTCAAATCTAAAAATTTCAATCTGATTTTAAAACTAGTAAAATACGGTCTATTTGTTACGTCTCAATTGTCCTCGCAAAATGCATAACGGTGTAAATAACAGGCAATTTTAAAATGTGCGTATTTCATAAAAAACAACTTCAATATCAGATTATAGACCCAAAAAGGACAAACAATTTATTAGCATGCGAGCGGCGCTTTTTCAGCTGACCTAGTTAGTGGGAATTTTTATAACGTATATGTGATCAAACTAGGTGCAAAATTTAACTTTTGCAAGATTGCAAAAATGTTTAGTTTTTACTGCCCAACTTTATCCGTTTTGGTTTTGCAGTGAATTATCAAGAACCAGTGGGGATACTGCGTTTTTAATAACTCCAAACCACTTAAAGCAAAAATTTCTCGCTTCTAAATATTTAGTCATCAATTCAAGAAACCATACCATGAATTACAAAATTGAGCTTTAACGCTGCAAATGTGCGAGAAAAGGTGAAATGTGTTTGTTTGCGTTTCTACGCTTTCACTGTGCCTTGGATATCAATCCTCGAACTATCCATTCAGATTTTTTTCTTTCTTAAGATGGGCTTCATAATTATTTTTCCTTTCAGTTATTGATACCCGTATTTTTAAAAAAATTCTACTCGCTTGTTACAACACTCGTTTTTAACACACACTTTACAGTCTATAAACAAAATTGAAATCTGCTACAAAGGAAGGAAATCGGATTAATGAGTTATGAAATGTGAAACATTTAAAACTTCGTGTCACCTCAATTTAATTGCGCACACTGTCTGGTTACATAATATATTTCACTGAGATTAAGATACGAGCAATGCAACCTGTGTAGCTTTGACGTAGTAGTTATACAATCATCCAGCATCCATCAACTTGAATATATTATGCAATTAAAAATAAGCGTTGCTAGGGTCGATAAAGGTTTCGCTTGTACCCTATAAGGTACCTATCGCTTTATAGTCCATAAAAGGACCATTTTCTGCTTTTTGGTCTTTAAAAGGACTACCTTGTGCTATTTGGTCCCTTAAAGGACCACAATCCGTAGTATCTGCACTATTTCCATGCCGGTGTTCAAATGCTGCAAAAATTAGTACTTTAGAAAAGGTACGTTTGGGTACCTTTCGGATATCGGTTTGACTAGAAAATCAACAAGGATCGTCGCAAAAGGTGCGGCTATCTTTAACTGAAAGCGGAGTTGAAATAGGTCAAACTTTTGAGGAGATATCGTGTTTACGGAGGAACTGGCAGACACATCAAGACGATTAAAATAAATATTCATTAACACGAAACTTAATAAAGCAATGTTGTTTTCTGCAAATCCTTACACATCAACTTTGCCTTCCATAATATATATGCATTAATATATTCCAGCACTTTGTGTGACCTACATTTAGCAAGGCACCCTGCCTGGTTACACAATCATCCAGCACCCAACAATATATTTTGATTACACAATTGAAAAAATGGGGTTTTGTTTTTGGAAAATCCTTACACAACAACCTCTGCTTACTTAATATATGTATATAAGTTCCTCTTGATTTGACCCATATATATAGGTATATATGAAAATATATGAAATTGCTGATTATTCAATCACGCAAACCTTTTGTTTTATAGTTAGGGTGCTTTTCTGTGGACACGTTTTAGAGATATGTAGAATCACCAATGAATACTCTAGTTTGTTTAACCCAGTTTAATTCAACCTATCCTTGTTGTCTGGAGACAAATACGCAACACTGCTGTATGTTATATAATATGTTATTATCTGTTATTGCATAACTAATTATTTCTCCCCTTTGAACCTTTTTGAAAAATTACGTATTTGTAAGTTTTGCATAATCACATCAGTCATATTATACCTCATTCGTATTTCACCTTATTCTGAAAGTTTATGATGCAAATTGGTCCATAGGCGAGATATCAACAGCATAGCCAAAACTTATGTAACTTTTATACTAATGCAAACATAGAAAATTACATAAAACATATACTTTGATCAATTGACAACATACAAGATCTTTTATTTGGGTCAGGCAAAAATACACAAGTCAACAAACTAGCATCAGCCACAATATGAGGGCATTATGTTTGGTATAAAAACCGAATGCGATATGTTTTCCTCAATCACATTCATAAGGAATTTCAAACAGGAAGCTACTATTTTTGATTTTGGTCCAAACTTAAAAAATGGGAGCACTGACAATTTTTTACTCGCCTTTGCTGGCATTCAGGTTATAAACGGGGGTATAATCCCTACCGTTCAAACATTTCAAGTTTCCAACTTCTCAGGGAGTGAGGAGTTTGGAGACTGGAACCAATACAAGCTGAGCTGGTATATTAATGAGAATGAAAAGGCAATATATTTTAACGTCACTGTGGACACTACGGGATACGTTGGATTCGGTGTTGGTCCGTACGGAGAAATGTATGCAGCTGACATTTTTATTGCTGGAGTTGATCCAGAAGGAAACCCCTACGGCGTGGTAAAAATTTTCAAATATTTTACTATTCTTAAGTCCACAACAGAAGAGTCTTATTTATTATATCTTCATCTTAAAGGATTACCACGGTGTAGGGGCCACATACCCAGTAGTAGATGAGTCCCAAGATTGGATACTCGACTACGCAAACGAAACCGATCGACAAACACATCTTTCATTTCATCGACTCCTAAATACTTGTGATGATGGCAACGACCTTCCCATAACGGTGAGACAATATAAACCCAACTTTTGTTCCAAACATATGTTACAATATGAACAAACTTGTGTTTCAAACTGTTTCGGTAAAGGATACCACCATGAGAGTTATCTGGTCGATTGGGGTGAAGGATGACTTAGCATATCACAACACAAGGGGATCACGGTCGGTAAATTTTTATCGCGGAAACGCGGATGGCTTTCGAGAGGAAGACTTTGAAAAACTTGAGTTGATTCAGGAAATTGATATGCCTGAAGAAAAACACACCAACTGGTGTATGGTGTACAATCCACGAGTTTCCAGATTTTGGAGAGAAACGTCACATAGTTGCTGTAAGTTAATATTAAATAGTAATTCAGATTTTTAAGTAACATATTTATAATATATGTTAACGGTGATTTTGCACAAATATTTGGCTTTCAGTTTGAGCCGGTATTAGAAACCGTGGACGCTCGTAGACACACCCACTATTTTATCTTGTATCGATGTGTCGCTCCTTCTGGTCAAGATCATTCTTCAAACCTTGGACCACCCACCCTGGAGACCATTGCTATGGCGGCGGAAGAAACGAGTCCTTTCCTTTTGAAAAGTACTGCAGCGGCAACGTAGTCTACAGCTGGAGCAAAGGAGGCAAGCGTATGGTTTTTCCTGACAACTTAGGTCTACCAATTTCTGAAGATCCCCATAATGGAGAATATTACGCTTTGGAACTTCACTACGACAATGGATTTGGTGACGCCGGTAAAAAGTTCAAAACCGGTGGAAGAATTTTTCACACTAATAATTTGCGCGACGAGGAGGCTGGCCTTATCCTGGTTCAGCACATCAACCGAGTTCAGCTCACGATTCCGGTTGAAAGTGACGACTTTGTTGTTGCGGGTCACTGCAGTGGAGAATGTACTCAAAACGTGCTACCTGAAAATGGTATCACAGCTTTTAATGTATTGTTAGGCGCACATTTGTATGCGAAGAATATTAGATTGAGACATTTCAGAGGGGATCAGGAATTGGAATGGGTGGACACAGAAGACTATTTCAACTATGATTTTCAGCAAAACAAGCAGTTATCCATGTCAAAGAAGATTGAACGCGGAGATCAGCTTACTGTGGAGTGTTCCTATGACATAATGGCGCAAATCAATCCTACTGCAATTGTTGGAGGGTTGGATAAGTACCACGAAAAAAGCCAGGCTTGGATATACTACTGGCCAAAAGTAGACATTACAAGCTGTGAAAGTGCACAGGACCTTGATGAACATTTCAAAGGATTAGGATTTACTGAATGGAAACAGTAAGAAAATTTAACATGATTTATAATCTATTACATAATACATAAGCGTTTGCATAATTTAACAATACTTTGAATTTTAGGGTAGAAGGTTCACCTCCTGGTACGCTTGACGACTATGAAATTATCGCCCCTGAAAATTTGGCTGGGCGTTATTTGGAGAGCGTAACTAGACTGGTGGACTGGCCAGTCGACTTCAGAGCAGAGTACCAAGAGAAAATGCGGTACGGAGACCAAGTGGCTGTGTGCAAAGGAGGATTAAAAAAGAACATCAAAATGGCTTCAACTGTCAAGTACCCAGAAAATCTTAAAGAGTATCAACCTGTAAATGAGTGCCGGTCGGAAAGTAACCCTCCCGCAACAACACAAGCTAGTGAGCCAACAACGCTCTAAGGATTCAACCTGTTTTTCAAGGAACATTGTTCAGAAATATATTGGGAATTGGGAATAATTATTTAGAAATGTCTGTACCATTGCAATAGAAAATGTAAAAAATTATGCTTTCAAATAAAACAAATGTTTCACTTTTCATTTGGTCTAATATTTTAAAGTATTACTCCAAAGTTCATTCATACGGGTTTATGGCATGTTTATTGGTTGCAAAATAACCTGAAGGAGTTAGTTTGAAATGTTAGAAGCAATGCAATAGCAAACGTGAGTTTAGGAAGAAAATTTGTTTTTTCATTTTTATAAATTTTATATAGCTCGCTTGGTCTATTTATAAGTTTAAAATTTCCACCATAAATCGGTAACTGCATTCAGTCGTTTAGCATTTTTGCAAAATCGTTGTAACGTTGTATTAATTTCAATAAGAACATTTTTCAAACAGAAGTTAAAAGCATTTAGCAAAATGTCATACTAATGATGTCAAGCTTTGTCTATATTTGTCAAAAATCTTGAACATTCACAGAGCTTTAAAATATTTTTATGACTAAAGCTCTTAAAAAGTTTTTGATTTATTGGAAATGGACTAGTGTCAATGATAGAAATGGGAAATGGTACAAAACAGAATACTGGTATATGTTTTAATTCTCAAATACTTAGTTCATTGGGTAACTCGTCGAAAGGCAATCGTTAACTGTATTTTTGATTCTCTTAAAATTGTATAATATTTTCTGAGAAATTGCAAAAAGAGTAAATTGTATTGAGCAAAATAGTAACGGAAAACCTGCTTGAATAGAGCTACATCATTACGTATCAAGTAGTGACGTGTAAAATTAAAATTAAACTTTGTGCCAATTGCGTAACATTGTAGCTCAAGTTTACGTTTTTCTCCAGTTATGTGCGTGAATCAAAGTGGGTTGCGTAGCAGTTTATGACGTAATATTATAAACTTATCGTGAATAAAGCACAGCACTGCTATATTCTCAACGATGCGGCAATCGACGTTCAAGTGTGATGTAAAGTTGTCAAAGAATGATGCATTGATTAATTGATTCACTGATATTTCCATGCCCCAAATTAAGATGTGATCACAGCCCATTGTAAAAATTTCCATTAAACACTTTATCAATGTCCAGACGTGGACCCTATTTTTGTCCATTGACAAAAGAATACATATGTGCTTATATAACGCATTGATTGTTTCTATAGCTTGCAAGTCCATAGGGTAAAAATATTAAGTGCTCAGTGCGGGGAACCACAAAGAAAAAATGTGCATTTACGTAATTACATACATGCACGCTTAATAAGTGTGTTACATAAAGTTGATAAGGTACAAATACTTTATGTAACTTAAAATGTCACGTACACAGAAATTCAATTGTGACTTTACAATGCCGTAATAAGTGTTGACGTTCAAGCACGTCGTTGAACAAAGTCTGATATATAAGCCGGTAGCTTTCTCTTCTCTGGTTCACATTTCAACCGAAGTCGGAATCAAAGTGATACCTGATACTACGCTGGAGTGACATTTTCTAAAATGGCTTTAAAGTTTTTATCATATTTTGTCCTGGCTGCTATTAGCATTGTGCTTATAACAGCCAATGCAATTCCTAACCAGCAAGTTTTTCAATCAGGATTCGAACAACTAGACGAACTATACGAGGTTAGCTGGAGCCTTAACGAAGAAGATAAAACAATTCATTTCAGTGTCGTTGCCAGTGTAAAAGGATGGGTAGGATTGGGCTTTACTCCAAATGCTGGGATGACAAATGCGGACTTGTTTATTGGTGGAGTGAACGATGACGGCACGTTATACGGTTCGGTAAGTAACAAAAGCCTATTAAGTGAAAACATAATTTCAAAAAATAAATAAAAGCAAAATTGTATGATTTTTAAAGGACTATTATGGCACTCGAGATGGACCACCAACAGAAGACGAATCAAAAGACTGGACGATTGATGAAGGTCACGAAAACGATACCCACACATATCTTGCATTTCATCGTAATTTGGATACTGGTGATAACGAGCACGACGTACAAATAACGGTAATTCCAAAGCTGCAAATTTTCATTTATAGCAGCTTGCAAACTTGTAAATTTATACTAACTTAAATTTATTTTAAAAAATTTAGGAGGAAACCATGATACTTATCTGGGCTGTTGGAGCTCTGGATAACTTAGATTATCACGGAGGCGCGAGAGGAACAAAATATATTAACTTTTATGCACCCGAGACTACCACACAGCAAGATGGGAACACATCTCCAAATACCGGTTCTACAGGTGAAAATGCGGAAACGACAACTGAAAGCAGTGGGCACGCTTTCAAAATGACTCCAGTCTTGGTTTTATCTAGTGTTCTTGCCTTTTTTCTGTGGTAAATTGGTGAACGATTAAAAAAGAAGAGTTTTTACAAAATTGTGTATTAGGAGACAAATAAATTTTTTATAAGCTACTTTTGAATCAACAATATATCCACTCATAGAAAATTTTTGCATATGCTGCATACATGACTGCATATTTAGGTATTTAGAATAACAACATGTACTAATAGAAAAATTTCAAGTGTAAATTCCAACCAGACATCTTTTTATAAATTTAGATTAACTATTTTTTTTTATCGCTGGTATAGTAAGCTTGCTGAATGTTCGCCAGAATAACATTTTCCTTGCAACATTTTATGAAGCTGGTGGCTGGTGGCAATTTGTTAACAAACAGCACAACACTCAAAAGCTACATTTAGTTAATGCAATAGGATATGTTTTACTCCCTGTCTCTCTTGCCGCAATGCTAGGAACGCTGCTCCATGAAATCTACCAGTTACAAAAATTAGGCGATAACCAGGTTAACGTTAACGAGTTTTTTACTTACCACAACTGACATAGAACTTTGTATGTATAGTTCTTCAAACTGAAGAAATGAATAGAATAGCAGCATATATATGCCAATTGAAAAACTTCAACTAACATTTGAGTGTTCTAGCGATTTTTAGACAGAACTTTTCTACAGTGGAAATAATTGTGACGAAACTGTTATACAAACCAAGTGGCATTGAATACCAATAACCTATATAATACTGAATAATGAAAAAAAATACAGGATTACAATTCAAGACTCGTTCTAATGTTTTATTTGGTCGTCTGTAACATTTTTGGGTTTAATTTTCTCTGAATTCTAAGTGAAACATGAATGCGTTGTCTTTAAATTCTAGGAAAATTACAAATCAAATAGGTTGGATAACCTCCAATAAGCAAATTACTGTCAGCATATTTACGAAATGAAAAGCCTCAATTACAGTTTCTATAAATATTGCGTCGCCTATCCCTCAATTGTCTAACTTGGTCATTTAAAATTGTAAGATTTAGAGGCACTAAATGAAACTAATCGATCAAAAAAGTCTTAAATATCAGTCACTTAATACACTAAGTGGATTTGGCCAACTACAAGATTATTTAGGTTGCCGATTTGTTGCATTTTAAAATTTACAAACTTTCAATACATTTTTAAATCTTTATAAATTTAAGCAAACAAACCACGCACCCAACCGAGCAATATTAAAACACAGAATATTTAATTCTGAGACTTCTACCTGTTTGGGTGCATAGAAAATACATCCCCTTAAAATTCTAAAATAGTTAACTACAAACAGGAAAAACTAGTACACTGTGTTTTGCCCCTTGAGATATTTTGTGCATTTTGGTGCGAATGCAAGTTAAGAAAAAACAGTTGGTAAAACCGTATGTGGGTAATAGTACCCAATCTTCGTGGGTAAAGTTACTATGTGGAAAAGTGTATATACATTTCTCTCAATTTATCCAAAACTTCTCTTGTGAATTGAGAAACAGCAAAGGAATTGACGATGTAAAAAATCCAATGCAAGACTTTATCATGTTATTAACCAATACCAAGTGCAAGTAAAAACATACGGATGGATACTATACAACAAAGAATCTTCACTTTCAATATTTTATAAGCAAACAAAAAAACTAACAGAATTGTGTAAGTTTTAATTTAAATGCAAAGATTCAATCATGCCACCATTTATAAATACTTTCATTGATATACTCTACTCAGCTTCTGCTGCAAACATTTCGAGTACACATGAATACGTACATTTACTGAGCACAGAGATTATTAGATTGACCTTGAAAAGATATCGCACAAGCTGAGCAGCGAAGGATGGGTTGCTTGGCTTCGTTCTACTCAATTTAGCTAGCGTACGAAGCTCGCATGGTTTGCTTTTAATCAAACAAAAAATCTCTCACATAAACAAGCATAGTATTTTTAAAGGACATTCCAGTCAGTATGATGATAGCGTTTGAAGCTCACACAAAGAATTTCTCATTTTGAATTGTAAATTAAGCTGTTCAAAATGTCCATCTTTATTTCATTAGTTTTGGGTTTACTTACCCTAATTGGCATTGCCATTTTACTATTTCTTCAAAAACTACGGAAAACCTCCGACTATTTTCAAAAACGTGGAATACCCTATATTGGAGCTAAACTTGGCCGAATTTTAAGACTAGTCACTAGTTACACCAGTTTGGTACAAATGGAACGTGAACTCTACAGTGACGCATTGGCAGCCAAATCTCCAGTTGTTGGATATTTTGATCCCAGTGGCACACCTGGATTAATTATAACTGATTTGGACTTGTTAAAATGTGTAATGGTTAAAAATTACGACCATTTTCTAAATCGGCGTCCAGTGTTAACCAACAGCTCGAATAAATACTTACGCAAAATGCTAATGTTAATGGAGGATGACCAATGGCGTCAAATCAGAACTAAATTAAGTCCTACTTTTACCAGCGCCCGAATCAAAAAATTGTTTCCCATTTTTAACCAAAGCGGGGAAAACATGACAGTTTATTTAAAGGAGCTAATGAGTTACCCAAACAGTAAAACTTTGGATATTGACTGCATTCAAATATTTTCAAAATATACGCTTGACCTAATAGCCAGTTGTGCGTTTGGAATTTCCAGTGACAGCTTTAAAACTAGACCAGATCATCTTTCACATTTTGAACAGATGGCAAAGCAATTTGGATTTGATATAAGTTTTAAGTTTTTCATAAAATTTATTTTTGTTTTTGGATTTCCTAAAATTGCAAACGTTTTTGGGATAGATATGTTGGATTGGGAGTCACAAAATTATTTTGCAAAGGTTATAGAATCCCAGATAAATACAAGACGGCAAAATAATGAACGACGAGAGGATTTTTTGCAGTTAATGCTAGACGCCCAAAAAGGATTACTAAAGGAAGATGCGGACTCCAAAAGAGTTTTGATGGGTGATGAGCTAGAGTCAAATTTGTTAACAGAAAGGGATCATAACAAAATTGGATTTGATGACGATGAGATTGTGGCAAACGCACTGAATTTTTTAATGGCAGGATATGATAATATTCAGTCGTTGTTGCTGTTGACTATGCAATGTTTAGCGTTAAATCCGGATGTTCAGGAAAAATTAAAGGAGGAAATTGATGGAGTTTTGGGTGAAAATGGAGAGTTGAGTTATGAAAAGGTTCAGGAAATGACGTATTTGGAAATGGTTATCAATGGTAAGTTTATTAGCAAACTAGATTATCAATATTTGCAAATTTGAATAAAATATAATTTTGAATTTAAGAAACGATGAGAATTATGTCGCCAGCACCAAGAACAGAACGATTATGCACCAAGTCTTTTACCGTTCCTGGAACTGGTATTACCATTGAAAAGGGTGAAGTGCTCCTTATACCAATTTTTGGAATTCATACAGATTCAAAATACCATCAGGATCCGGACAAATTTATTCCAGAAAGGTTTAGTTCTGAAAACAAAGCAGGACGAAATGCTTACTCGTTTTTACCATTTGGTATTGGACCAAGAAATTGCATTGTAAGTTTGTACTAAAGCGTGAAGCAGATAGATATAGATAAAGTGCATTGAAGGTTATATTGAACTCATTTTTTTGTGTTTTTATAGGGAATGAGATTTGCCATGATAACTGTAAAAGTGGCTGTTGTTCAGTTAATAAAAGCTTTTGAGTTTTCATTATGCTCCAAATCCAAAGTGAAGCTGGAGATGGCCAGTAATGTTGTGTTGAAACCAAGAGGAGATTTGTGGTTGAATATTACATGCAGAGAAAAATGACCTTGAATGGAACTCTACATGTGCTATGCTGCTAAAGAAAATTAAACCAAAAAGGCCAGGTTTATTATACATTAAGCAAAACAATTACATAAAATTTGTAAATATTAGAACTTTTTCAAACATCCTATTAATATATGTGTTGCATACTGCTACAAGTTGCATCATCATATATTTGTCATTTGCAAAAAACCTTTTAAATAAAAAATTGTGTCAATAGGTCTAACATGCTGATATCTACTTCTTGTCAGTATGCTTATCAGAAACTGACTCACATTACTACATTGTTCTCAAAGTCGAGATAATTGACGTTGTCTATGATTACAATATTTGTTTCATGTTCAATTGCTAATTGATTCTATGCCCAACCTTATGCTTCAGTCACAGTCCATTGTAAAACTTGATGTTTTATGTTTTTATCTTAACTTACACATTGACCTGTTGTTATCTCTACGACAAAGGAATATGAATATAGGTATAGAAGTTAGTATAGCAACTACATACACCTTTCGTCCTTGGAAAGTTTTAAATTGCAAGTTCATAGGTTTAAAAAAACAAAAGCACTCGACATATTTTTCCTAGTTTGGAATTGCCCAAGTAATTAATACACCATATAAGTTAATTAAGTTATAGCTATAAGTTTAAAGTAAATATGAACGTAGATAACAACGCCACGTGCACAAAAACATATTTTTATAACTTTACAATGCACAAATGAATGATCAGACTTTATCAGGTTGGGCAATATACCATAGTATAAAAGTTGGCGGCTGTGACTTATAAAATTCACATTATTTCCTACGTTTGAAGTGATATCACCGTTTTATAAATTCTACCAAAATGGCAAAACTCTTAACATATTTTGCACTGGCGACTATAAGCATTTTGTTTGCTGGAGCAAATGTGGTTCCAAATCAGCAAGTTTTCCTACTAGGATACGAAAAATTAGACGATGTGTACGAAGTTAGCTGGGACGTCGACCAAGACCAGAAAGTCATTAGGTTTAACGTCACTGCTAGAACCAAAGGATGGGTGGGATTGGGCATTAGTCCTTTTCCCAATATGACCGATGCAGATTTATTCATTGGAGGAGTAGATGAAACTTCAAATCTTACCTTGTATGGTTCGGTAAGCAAGCAAAAATTGAAAATGAAATATTTTTGGAATTTTTATAAAAATTTGTAAATTTAATTATTTTACAGGATTATCACGGCGTTGGCAATGCAAGGCCAGCTGAAGATACATTAATTAATTGGATAATTGATGAAGGCACAGAAAACGATACGCATACGCAAGTCTCATTTCACCGAAATTTGGATACTGGTGACGTAGATGAAGATATTGTGATAACGGTAAGTGTAACCTTTCTCTATGATACAAACATGGTAGATTTTACATTGATTTTTTATATTTAGAACGAGACTCTGATAATTATTTGGGCTATTGGAACTAGCGATAACATAACTTACCACCAACAGGCCAGAGGTACAAAAAGTATTAACTTGTTGAATCCTGGAAGTACCAATCCACCTGAAACTACCACGCCGCAAAATGAGGAGTCTACTGCTACAAATAACGACTCTACAGCAAATGATGGTTCTACTGCACCTGATAGTACTGAAACAACAACTGAAAGTAGTGGATACGCGATGACAATGACTAAAGGTTTCATTTTAATAAGCATTCTGAATTTTTTCTTGATGTAAAATAATACATTAGCGTTATAACCTAGATTGTCATCCATAAAATAAGAAATAAATATTTTTCAAAAAATTTCACATTATTGCAGCATTTGAATTAGCATAAAATTATTGTTTAAAACCAGCATTTTTACTTTAGAACTATTCTTGATTTCCAACAAATGCACTAAATGATAATATCTTATCAAGTGGAAGATAAACCAGCTAATTGACTATAATATTCAGAAGACCTTTACACTCTTATCATTTCGCATGCTGGACTATGTCTCTTATCAGCCCAAAAGTGCAAAAGCTTTACTATCAATTGTGTTAATGGCAGCTAGATAAGCGTTAACTACGTCGGAGTTAATAAGCCAAAAAGGCTTGCCAGAATTAAGTCATAATTATAGCAAATGCATTTGCATTTTGCTGCTCTTTTGTAGGCGTACCTATATTACTCAAGAGTTATTGCACCGATTTTCATAAAAGAAAAACATTCTGACTATTGCTGGCTACTACGATGTGATCCGAATCTCGCGAGAGCTTGAGTGTTTTCAGCATTTGCAATGCTATTATCACTGTAAAATTTACAGTGTAAATAGACAATTTGCCTTTTTGTAGCAGACAATTGTTTGCCATTTTACAACATTAGACTTGCTATTTGGTTAACCCTGCATCAGTGCACAGCATCCGTCATCAGGTTAACTAGCCAATAGTAGTTAATACAACTTCTAAACATTTACCACGTTACAAAATTAGACCAGCGGATCCCTAAAAACCAAACTTGTTACCTTGAAATTGTAATTGAATTGAATTTTATGATGTAGTTGAACACAGCAAAGTGTCTGGACTGACTTAATATAAAATAAACTCTAAATTTGGACGTAACTCCAAAATATAAATTGGTTAGCTTGCCCTTTAAGCAGCGTATGTAATTGAATTATTTTCACATACAAAATAATTTTTAGAACGTACCACACAGGCCAAGAAAAGTTTACAAAATATCAGCAAATAAGTTAGACAGCCTAGTACACAGTGTAGGCAAAAATAGATTACTAAAATATTTTACGTTTTTCTTCCAGCATTCTATACAAGGTTTATTTGAAAGTCTACAAGTATAAAAATGTCTGATAATTTTAACGAAAATTTCTAGTATGCCTGATAATGTTAGAACTAGCAAAGTAATCTATGGTCAACGAAAACGGATCGACTAGCATGATATATGTCATGGTTTGCTGTTTATATATCATGCTTTTGCATTGCGTAAATGTTCTTACAATGTACGTAAAATATAACAATGACTCATACATTATATAACAACCCTGCATTAGTCCTTTATACTGATAAGTCTTGCGGACAGTGTGTTCTTATCAGAAACTGAATTACTATACTACATTATTCCATGTTCGGGTTATTGACGTTGCAAAATGATGATTCACCTGTATTGTGACGGTAACAAATAAGTTGTCACTAAATGATTTATTGGTTCTATTAAGCTTTCCATGGCAAAGTGCATTGCAATCTTAGCGCAATTCACTAACGCAAGTTTCATCGCCAAACCCGGAGCTGTTTTTTGCAAAAATGAGTCAACCTTGCAAATTGACACGTGCTGTCATTTGCTTTTAAAGCACGGGTCACCAGTGGCAAAAACACAAAGTTTTCACATTTTATGTAAGTAGAAGGGCCAACGTAATTGATATATTACAATAATTTGATAAGCTTTACAAATGCAAGATTCAATGACTGGTACACATAAAAGCAATTATAATTTTAAAATGATGACTAATTCAAGACTGACTGTTGACGTAGAATAAAAAGAGGGTATAAAAGTAAAATGGCCTTGCTTCTTGGAACTCACATTAACATTGAACCTTGAAGTGACAGCACTGTTTTTTTTTCAAAAATGGCAAAGTTTCTAGTTTGCTTGGCATTGGCTGCTATTAGCTTAACAGTACAGTCAGTGCAATTCCAACTAAACCCAAGTTTCAATCAGGAATAAATGGAAGGTTATCAGGTTTCGAGAAATTGGACGATCTGTACGAAGTTAGCTGGACAGTTAACGAAGAAGAGAAAACAATCAGTTTTCAAGTCAAAGCGGAAACAAAAGGATGGGTAGGATTAGGCATTAGTCCTAATGGAGGTATGCTTGGCGCAGATCTTTTTATAGGTGGCGTTTTTGAAGATGGTACAACATATAGTTCGGTAAGTAAATTTGTAATCTGGTAATCGATACATTTTTGATTTTTGTAAATTTACGAAACATATTTTGAATTTTAAATTCTATAGGACTATCACGGCGTTGGCAACACACAACCAGTTGAAGACACATCAATTGATTGGACACTTGACGAAGCTCACGAGGACGAGACCCACACCTACATCTCATTTCATCGAAAATTAGACACTTGCGACACTGAAAATGACATAATGATAACGGTACTTATAACATTGCAATTATTTCTGCGATTTATATGAACAATGCAATTACATTAAAATGCTCTCTGAATTTTGCAGGATGGCACAATGAGAGTTATCTGGGCTGTTGGAGCCGCCGATGACGACTTGGGTTATCACGGTGGTGCCAAAGGTGTAAAAAGTGTTAACTTTTATCTCGGCAGTGAGGACGATTTTCCAGTGGACGACTTTGAAAAGATTGATATCACGGTGGAAACTGAGATGCCCGCAGAACATACCACTTATTGGTGTACTATTCATGCGCTTCCAGAATTTACCGAAAAGCGTCACGTTGTCGCTGTAAGTTATATTGATATATGGAATTGACATATCTGATACATATAACAGATTAATATATCAGCATGTTTTTGCTTTATAGTTTGAGCCCATCCTCGAAAACCCGGACGCTTTAGAACACACCCATCACTTTATTTTCCATCGATGCATTGCTCCCGAAGGTCAAGATCCTGAGGAACTATTTGGATCTTGGACCAATCACAAAGGTGAACTTTGCTATGGCAAAAAGGACAATGAACAATTTCCCTTTGACCGTTATTGCAGTGGCAACATGGTATACACTTGGAGCAAGGGTGGCAAACGCATGGTTTTCCCAGACGATATTGGATTCCCAATTCCTGAAAACGTTGGCGTTAAAGAATACTACGCTTTAGAAGTACACTACGACAATCCCCAAAATCAAGTTAAAACTTTTAAAACCGGAGGAAGGATTTATCATACAGACAAGCTTAGAACAATTGATGCTGGCTTAATGGTGGTTCAGCACAATACTCGAGTTCAGCTTACCGTTCCACCCAAAAGCGAAGATTTTGTTGTGGCGGGTCACTGCAGTGGAGAATGTACACAAAATTTGCTGCCTGAAACGGGAATTACAGCTTTTAATGTTATGTTGCATGCACATTTAACCGGAAGGAAGATTAAACTAAGGCATTTCAGAGGCGCGGAGGAGCTTGAGTGGGTAGATAAGGACGACTTTTACGACTTTGATTTCCAACAGAATAAGCAGTTGAATAAACCTAAGAAGATTGAAAGGGGAGATCAGCTTACTGTAGAGTGCAATTATAATACTGTGGGGGTTGAGGGAGACATGGCGGTTATTGGAGGATTAAGCTCGCATGAGGAAATGTGTCAAGCTTGGGTTTTCTACTGGCCTAGATTGGATATTAAAAGTTGTGGCAGTTACCAGGATTTGGATAAGCATTTTGAACTTTTGGGAATTACTGAGGCTAAAGAGTAAGATAAGCTTTATATATAGGCATTTATAATGGATATATTTCCAAATTTTTAAAACCGATATATTTCCGAATACTTAGAATCGATATTATCCAAATATTTAGAATCGAAATATTTCCAAGTACTTAGAATCGATATGTTTTAAAATATCATATTTATCTTGTTCTGATCTTTTAGAGTAGAATCTAGCTTTCCCGGTGGCATTGAAGAATATGAAATTGTCAAACCCGACAATCTAGCCGGTCCTTACCTTGAAAGCGTATCAAAGAAGATTGACTGGACTACAGAATTGAGAGAGAAGTACCAACAAGAAAAGCGCTTTGGGGAACAAATACCAGTTTGCAGTGGAGGATTGAAAAGACAGATTAAATTGGCTTTACCGGTAAAGTATCCTGAGAATTTAAAGGAATACGTGGCTCCAACTGATTGCCCTGCGGTAACGGATCCACCTACTGATCCCACTACAACGCAAAGTGAGGAGACGAGTACAACTCCAAATGATGGCACTACAGGAAATAGTGCCTCTACGGAAAATGGTGGTAACACAAGTCCGGAAAGTACTGAGACTACAACAGAGAGTAGTGGAAATGCTTTAAAAATTACTAAAGTCTTTGTTTTCTTTAGCGTTCTCAGTTTCCTTCTGATGTAAGACAATGTATTAATTCAAAATTCAAATTTTTAAAAAATGTCAAGTTTTATTGATGAATAAAGTATTTTCTATCGCATAAATTTAACCAAATAATAATTACGAAACTAGATAGAATATTGCATAACTTTGGTTCAAAATGGGAGTATCAATCATAAATATCAAATAAGTTATAAATTGCCATAATTTCTAACATACTACGTACAGGATTAAATAAAAGATAATAAAGACTAGTTGAATATCAATGAGTCAATACATTGCATAGGGAACAGGACCCGATTCCCCCGGTAAACTTGCCCCCGGACAATTTTCCCTGGACAAAATTTCCTTGGATGTTTTTTCCTGCGGACATTTTTCCCCCGACACACTTTTCCTTAAAACGGACATTTTTCCCCTGACAAACTTTACCCCAAAACGGACATTTTTCCCCCGACAAATTTTTCCCCAAACTGGACATTTTTCCCCGACACTTTTTCCTCCATTACAAATCCCACAACAGTCTATTGATATTGGTAGTGGGTAAAAGAGACCAGCCAAAAGAAATATATGAAATGATCAATGAAAGAAGTAAGCATATACCACAGAATATTGGCAATGCAGTCTTAAAGTATTAAACTTGAATGTTTACTTAACATCTTGTATAATTCTAAGCACAAATGTGGGTGGTTATTTTGATTGCTGACTTTGTAAATTGATTGATTTTCAAAAAGACCAAACACAGTTTGTGCATTTTTCATTGCAAATAAATTCTTAAAAAATATGGAAAAAATTGTCGAGGAAAAATGGGTCTGAGGAAATTTTTGAGTAGGGAAAATTTGTCCGGGGAAATTTCGCTGAATTGGCAAATAAAATCAGGGGAAAATTGTCCAGGGAAAATTTGTCCAGGGAAAATAGTCCGGGGATGAGTTGTCCAGGGGAATTAAGTCACCAACCCCATTGCATAATCAAATACATCGTTTAGATCAGCCGAACTACATTTCTTATCAGCTCATTTGTGCAAACGTTTTATTCAGGTAATGTTATTGTTACTGTTTGATAAGCGCTGATCTCTGTCTTCATAAATCACGCGACCTAATACTTGAAAAATTTTTAAAAACGACGCATAAAAGCTAAATAGAACATTCTTGTTTTGTATCCTTAAAAGGACAAGATTTTTCACTTTTAGATTTTGCGTCTATTCTGGTGGATATAAATGTTTCAAATAATGATAAATGAAATGGAAATTTTTGAAAATCGTTTTAAGATTACCTAACTTCGACCTTGTAATTGCCTTGCGTACAACAAATCTATCAATGTCAAGTTTGTTAACGTCATCGTCATCAATTGTCAATCCAGTCCTAAGCAAAACCACAAATAATTAAATTATTTTGTCATGTAGTGCATGCATGCATTTCGTGTGTTAAGCTATTTGCCACTGTCCAACACAATACAGTAGGAAGAGTCAATCAACCTATTTCTTACGTAACTCCATGTTTCATTGTATCCCAACGTGTTCCAAACGTTTGATAAAAGTGACACAAACAAGATAAAGTCAATAAGAACCTGTTATGCACAGTTTTTCAGAAAAACATGTTTACTATTGTAACATTTCCATTCCAAGTGGGTGTGATATATTTGTTTAAGCTCAACTGGTCAATCGTACGATGTAATTGATTCAGGTATAAATATCGACGAGCTTAAATCACTCTTAACCATTAATCCTAAAAATATTGAAGCAGTAGCATTGCAAGCTTTACTGCCTTGAATATTTTTCAAAAATGAAAACTAAATTTGTATTTTTTGCGCTTTTTGTTGCCAGCTTATTTCAAGCTGGTCAAACTTCACTAATTTATGGACGTGAAGTATTAGACCAAGATGGAAAGTACGAAGTTAGTTGGATTATTAATCCCGATACTAAAATAATTCATTTTAACGTCAGTGCGGAAACCAAGGGATATGTAGGATTTGGTTTGAGTCCTAATGGAGGTATGGCAGGAGCGGATATTTTCATTGCGGGCAATCATGAAAATGGCACTAATTACAGTTCGGTAAGTATATAAAGCCAACATTCTAGAATCGTTTCAAAATTTGTAAAAACTTTAATAAATTTTTTACCATTTTTGTATAGGATCGTTACGCTGAGCAAAATGAGGCTCCAAAAGTGGACGACTCGAAAGATTGGTTCCTTGATAGTGCTGTTGAAACCGAGAACCACACCCACTTGTCGTTTCACCGTCTGCTGAACACGTGCGATGATAAGGATTTTGAGATAACGGTACTTTGAACCATTTCCATGTAGCTTCAATATATAATGCTTATATATAGCTTGGCATTTCAGATTTAAATGAGTGCAATAAATACACGTTACGCCTTAAACTGTTCGTCAATCAGAATTTTATTGGCAACTAGTTTCGCTTAGAAAATGCTTCATCAGGCCGATTCTGAAAAGTGCATAATGTTAGCACTTTGTGGGAGAAAAAATATATTGCACTGTTGTGCTTTCGTCATTTAGGTAAAAAGTGATAATTAACATTTTTAATTTATTTTTACAGGACAGCACAATCAGAATTATTTATGCACTTGGTGCTTCAGACTATATCAACTACCATGGAGCCACTCGCAGAGGTACAAAGTCTGTAAACTTCTACTTGACAAATGAGGACGATTTTCCCAGGGACGAATTTACTAAATTGGATATTACGGTGGATTATGAGATGCCAGCAGAACATACAACTTATTGGTGTACTATTCATAAATTGCCAACTTTTGCTGAAGCTCGTCATATTGTAGCTGTAAGTCAACGTCAAACAAGATATTCCTAAAAAAAATTCTTTTATTTTCAGTTTTCTTTAAATTTTAGTGAAAATTTTGTAAAATTATTTGTTATAGTTTGAACCCATTTTGGAAAACCCGGACGCCTTAACCCACACTCACCATTACATTTTCCACCGCTGCATAGCACCCGAAGGTCAAGATCCCGATACCTTATTTGGACCATGGACAAGCCACCCAGGAGACTTATGCTACGGCCAAACCAATGCATCATTCCCCTTTCATAATTATTGTAGTGGTAATATGGTCTATACTTGGACCAAAGGTGGAAAAGGAATGATTTTTCCTGATAACATGGGTTTTAACATAACTGACGATATAACCAAGCCAGTTTATTACACCTTAGAAGTTCACTATGACAATCCCCAACGACTTGTAAAAAAGTTTAAAACTGGAGGTAGAATTTATCATACTGAAAAATTAAGAGAAATAGAAGTAGGTTTAATGGTGATTGAACATCATACTAGTGTACAGTTAACTATTCCTCCTTTAGCTGAAAATTATGTTGTATCGGGTCATTGTAGTAGCGAATGTACCAAAGAGATTTTACCTGAAGATGGAATCACTGTTTTTAATAGCATGTTGCATGCACATTTAACAGGCAGAAAAATTAAATTGAGGCATTTTAGAGGCGAGTTGGAATTAGAATGGGTGGATAAGGATGACTATTATGATTTTGACTTTCAACAAAATAAGCCGTTAAGTAAAGAGAGGCAGGTTTTTAAGGGGGATCAGCTTACAGTAGAATGTACGTTTGATACTAGTAAGGTTGAGGGTGGATTGGCGGTTATTGGGGGATTGAGCTCACATGAAGAAATGTGTCAGTCGTGGGTGTTCTACTATCCAAGATTGGAGAACGCGGCAATGTGTGGTAGCGAGCAGGATTTGGACAAACATTTTGAGCTGTTTGGAGTGACGGAGAAAAAAGAGTAAGAAAATTAAAGTATTTTTGAAAAAAAGTTAACTTGACAATTAACTATAATTAGTAGTTAATTATAAATAATTACTAAAATTTTATTTTTTTATTATAAATTAATTTGCAGAGGAGAGAGCGAATTTCCAGGTGGACTAGAAGATTGGGAGATTGTAAAGCCTGATGAACTAGCTGGAAAATATCTTGATAGCATCAGCAGAAAGGTTAATTGGACTGACGAGTTTAGGGACAAGTATCAACAAGAAAAACGATTTGGAAATCAAATTGGCACTTGCGGAGCTAGAATGGAAGGAAATGGAATTAGAAAGTCGGGAGGAGTGGTAAAATATCCGGAGAATTTTAAGGAATATGTGCCGATAAATGAGTGTACCTCTCAAGAGTCAGAACCGACCACCGCACAGGACAATAGTTCTACCAGTCCATTAGATAATGGTTCCTCTTCACAAGATGGTGGTTCTACTACTCCGCAAAATGATGCTTCTACTACGGATAGTAGTGCAGTTGTTACTCATTTTAGTAAATTTGTTCTTCTTATTGGTATATTCAGCTTGTTTCTTTGATTAAATGTAATTGGTATATATTATAAAATATTGAAATTTCAAGCAAGCAAATAAATTTTTAATTTGAAGATATTTTGTATGTGTATATCTCATTTTGTCATTTAAGTTATTCATGCCCAGAAAAAACAAAACTATATTTGCTGGACTTTACAACTTTGAACATTGATGGTTTTTACGGTTTTATTGACATTCATGTACGTACACGTTTTGACCCGTAGCTACCCTGATTTTAGCAGGACTGAACATGACAAAAATGGACAAAGTTAGAACTCAACCTGATTCAGTTTGGTTGAGTTGAGTAATGTTGATAAGCAAACAAATAAAACATTATATGCTGCTCTTATATCAGTTTTGTATTCAGAGCGTGAATGAAATGTTCTCTTAAGCACGCCTTCAGTACTCCATTAAACCAATCAAATACATGACAGCAGATTTATTGATAACTGTGAAGATTAAAAAAGCATAAACAATATTTTTATTCATTAGATTTACTCATTAAAGAATTCAAGAGAAATGTTCAAAACTTGCAATTCTAAAGGGAAAAAATTTATTTTAGACTTTCAATGTCTTTGCATTTCAGCCAATCCCTGATTGATAACACGATTATCTGCTAAACGACCGTGAGAACTAATTTTTTAAAGAAAGCTATCGATTTGTTTTTTACGACTTTAGATTAGCTTTTTAAAGGTACATTAATAAGTAAACATTTCATAGCATTAGTTTTAAGTAACAGGGCAAAGTCCTTGGGATGCAAGCTTGGGATATAAGCATAATGCCCTCCGAATGTGCTGGCTATCTCCACTTTTAAAATACACTAATAGGACAAAATATCAAATTTTGTTTCACAAAAAAGGTAGAATACTCACTTATCCCTGGAAAAATACTCCCGGATAAGGGAGTACTCGAATTTTTTACCTCCCATAATAAAAGTCGTTAATCCCAAAGAGAAGTACAGATTTTCCCAGGACGAAAAAGATTATCTCTTTCAAAAATGTTGTGGTCTTAAATATGTTTACTAAACGATTTAGAAAATTCCAGTTTCCATGTTTTACGATTCATTTGATATATTCAATATGGTTACCCGATAAGTTTATTGTCAATTCAATCAATATATAATGACAATTAGCTATTTTAATTTTACGAAAGGCAAACATTTATATTGACAACTTATCAAAAGCAAACTTTACAACCGCTTTGTGTTTTATCATGTTTGCGTGATTTGCAGTATACATTTCAGCTTGTCAGCGTTTGTTAACATGTATCATAACTTGTGTCTTTCTAAACATTCATAACTTTCTAAAACTAGCGTTGCAAAGCTTTTATTCTGCAATAGTAAAAATGCCAGATTGTGTGTGTGCATTTATTGCTTTAATACCATACAAATTTATTTGTTTTGCCAACACGTAATCCGTAATGAAATAAATTACAAGTTTGTCTTGAAAGAATTCGGTTTCGCCACTTTCCCGCATTTGAGTAAGTGGTAACATGTTTGCTGGAGTTCAAACGATGAATGATAAGGCCACACCAGACATTTAGTTTTAAGCTGCTTAAACTGTCAGGTACATTAAGCCTTAAACATTCAAAAGGCGGACGAACTTTTTGACACTTCAAATAAATTTTTGGTTTTAAAACCTCAGCTCTGCTTCCCGAGTTTTTCTAAAGCGTGGCATAAATATTAATTACCTAGTTATTAAAAATGAAGCTTAGTGAAGAAAGATTGCGACACGTTGCTCCAAAATTGCAAAAATAAGCAGATGCATACAAAAAACCTGTCCATTAAATGGAATTAGGACATGGAATTCAAAACATGCTTACTTTTAAAGTTAATTCTAATGTGAGACAAAAGTTAGTATTTTGTATAAAATTTGCATGTGACGTTGCAAATCAAGTGTACTACAAGTGCTTTAAATCTAGTATAATTGCATAAGGTTCTCTCAAAAAAGTCGCGTTAGTTCTTTTCTGAATGAATACAACATTTACAGTAAGCTTAACAAAATTCACTCAATCGAGTTTTTTGTGACAACCCCATCGATGTCGTCTTATATTAAATTCCGGGAATTTAATTCCCGATTAAATGTCTTGGCGCAACTACGACACTGAAATTTTCTCAAATGTGCACTACTAGACAAGTGTGTAGGTGTCACTTTAGGAAATCTTTGCAACAAACCCTTTCTTGCAATGCCCACAGGTAAATGGCCATTCTCCATAATGATTTCTCAGTTTGTGTGTTCTTCAATGGCTGGATCGTGAGTACAATTTATCGCATATGTCAAAGTTGAGTGTGGTGTAGGTGCACGTCTGTACGACAGAATGCTGATTCAAATTACTTTTTGCATGGAATTGCTTCTTGCAAATATTTCATTTGTAAGGTGTCACTCCCAAATGCCGCCTTAAATGTTTCTTCATGTTGCTTTTTGTTTTGAAGAATTTTGTGCAACGTTTACATGAATATGGTCGTAATTTTAATTGCTCATTGCTAAGGTGTACATTTAAATTAGACCATTATGAAAAGCAAGCGTTGCAGGTTTTGCAAAAAGCCGGTTTTTTAATAATGTGTAAATTTCAATAATCAAAATTCATTTTTGCATGTGTGAGAGCGCGTATGAGCGTCCAGCCAATTAAACGTGCCAACATCTTTAGGGCATAGTTCACACTTAAACTTGTTTTAGATCTTCGTCCTCTGTATTTCAATTTTTCCCAGTTCTACTGAAGAGAAAGTAAACCAACGAATGCGAAGAGAATGCTTTGGAAAACAGAAGTGGAATATAATTGCTGATTTTGTAAAATATCTTCAAAATCGGGACTGAAAAATTGGTTAATCTCAGTTGTGCTTTTGTTACTTACCACATTTGATTGTGAAACAAATTACTAGTCGTGTTTGTGACTCTTGTTACAGTTAACCCTGAGGGGATGTTTTGTGGAACGTAAATTTCATGTACGATTTAGCTTTATCTTTAGAACCGTATACAGTATTTAAAAATATGAGCAAATGCAATGTGGCTAAACAATTAGTAATTGATTTATATTAGCAGTCTGGAGGCATTGTAGCCGCCCGACTCAAGAGGAGACAAACTACAGCAACGACGAACAAAGTGTTGAGTTCTTTTGACAAGCCGTTGCTGAAAAATGCAGGTGTTGCGGGATGATCTGCGCAAGTAAAAAAGATAACAAGGTGTACTACTATATGCATGAAAGGAAGAAAGGTAGCAGAGAACAAAGAAACCTTTGTTGTGACAAAGGGTACTTGTTATCATCGTATCAACGCTCCATATCCGTAAAAGGTAATTCCAAGTCGGCCTTACAGATATTCTGTGCTATTCACCTTTTCTCTCACACCCATACTCAATCATATTTTATTACCCATGAAAAAGCAATAAACCACAAACCGAAAAAATATCTGAATCTGGACCATTTTTTGGGAAATCACAAGAACTTTGTGTTTTTAAGTTTACAGGTGATATTTTATGAAGTGAACCATATAAAAAGTAAATTCAGTTAGTAATCCAACATAAAGTTGAGTCTTGATCAACTTTGAAATAACTCACAAGACTACCGAATTAAGTAAAAAGGGTATAGAGTCAATCATTTACAGACTAAAGAGCAATTTACAACATAAACATGAGCTGCCAAAAGGCAAACCATAATTATTTTTCCAGTACTTACAAATCTAGTCAGTTGACAAGGGCCCTGACTGAAATTTATTTAAAAATATTCTACTGCATTATAATCTTGGACGTAGCAGTTAATGATGAAGGTATTTCCGAAGTAAAAATAATACATTGTCCCAACCAGTAGAACAATCTTGTAAACATTCTTTGCTTTGTAAGCCAAAAAATAAATCTCAAATTTATTTGACGCACGTTTCTTGTTCTTCTTATTTACTTACTAATCTCTAAGGTCATCTCTACTTATTTATTATTTATTAAGAAGCTCCTGAACCATTACTTCTTCTCAAACGACGACTTTTGCTTCCTATTCCACTTTCTCCAGTTACCCCAAACCATTCACAAATTTCCAAAAATGGTTTGTCAAAGGATTTGTGTGATACTGTGCCAAGCTTTACATGTTCCTGACCATGAAGGTAAACCAATTTCAAAACAATTTGAATTTACTATTTATTTTTAATACCTTTTTTACAGGAAATAATATTACCTGCAAATACTTAAATTTAAACTAATTTGCCTCTGCAATATTTTATCACTGAACATATATGCATGTATGTATGTAGTGGTCAGATAAGTACTTTTAACGTCACTTGTCAAAATGTGTATGACGCGTTGGTGTAAAGAATTTACATAAAAGGACTCAGAAATTAGACTATAAAACTTTATAAGATTTTACACTACCTGCGATTCTAGCATATTATGTGAATATACAGGTGTGCATGCACAGTAATGAAAGCTTTTCACCTTTTCTAACAAGTATATTTCATACAGAAAAGAATCCTACTTATGTATGTATGTTGAAAACCTTGTCATAAAACATATAAAAAACTAGGTTATCACCAGAACCCCTCATGGAGTTTAAAAATTTTTATGACTTTATGGAATCGGAAGATCCCATTAAGAGCCCATTCAAAATGAATCAAGTCACTTAGAAAGACAAAAAGGTTTTTGGTTTTTGTCAACACAACATACAATCCTGCAGTTGAGAATACCCGCATGTGTCTGTGCTCATAAGTGTAATATTACAGTATTGTGTCCAGAATAAACTTGTCTCCAGAATATACGACTGCTCTTTTACGTACTTCACCACAAAAGGAAAAAATAGTTGTTAGAGACGGTGTATGTTGCTAGGCTGTACACGGGCCAAATGAAACATTCAGTGACTAGCTGCTGACTAGGTAACACACACAAACGTAAGTATACCCAAATAAGGAGCATGGCAGGGGCATTGCTCGAGTCCCACTGAAATAATACTCACTTATAAGCGCACCATTTCATTTTCATTGTTGGTTATATAGAAACCTTAAATTAATTCAACATCAGTTTCCAAATTCTGTGATATATCCAGAGAATATTTCGTGGCTAAAAGCTTTCCTTAGTGTTTTTTGAATACCAGAAAGCAACAGGAAATTTTAAGTCTTTTAAGTGACAGTGATGTTATTTTTTAATAACTATATTTGCCAATAAAATTTGTTCACTGAAAACTCTTGAAGTGAGTTCAGTGATTTTATGTAGTAGGGCCAAGAAGGAATTACAAGTCCCAGAAAGTGTGAAAGGTTTTTTTCAAGAGGGCAAATTTGATACAGTGTATTTGTGTTTTTATAAACAGCAAAACAATTTCTTTCCAAACTTCAACAATTTTGTGTAACCAAGTTTGAAAATGTGCGGTTAATAAAAAACAATATTATTATCTTCTTAATTTAACAGTTAATGCACATTTATGCACTAAAACTGAAAAACCTCAAAAGGTTCTTAAAATTGGACATTTAGTCGGACAACAGATTAGACAGGTAAGTTTGTGTATCCTTCAGTAATAGCTATTCAGGACAGCAAATTGTCAATGCTATTAAAACTACAAGCTACATAAACTGTCTAAACCATTATTCTGCTTTTTTATCTATGTTGTTGTTTTTTTTAAACTGAATAAAATTAATATAAATAGATTTGTAGTACTACATTTAAACCTTCGCAAAAATTGCCACGCAGTTATTTGCAGGTTAACGTACAAAGTTGTAAGTGCACTATGCACTATTATAAATTTTCTGCTCTAATTCTGATGTGGAAATTTAAAATAACAGCCAGAATATATGGATTTATAAAACACTTTACTAAAGTTGCAAACAGCAATCAAACACTGAGGTTTGGAACTAAGGTTTTCTGAAGAAACTAATAAATTTCAATTTGGTTTTAATTCTGAATCTAACAGGGGTCACCTCAGTACATCTCAAACGTAGTTCTGTCATTTACATCCAGTGTGAAGAGCTGAAAAATGCAGACAGCACGGCTGTTTTCGCAATGTCCTTTCAAAATGTTAGGATACAAATGTTCCTTTTTTGTAACAGACGAGGACATATTTCAAAAGGACTTGGAACGTCGTTTCCAAATGAAAAAGTTTGAGTCGTTTGCACTTGATTTGGTCAGAAGAGCCGATAAGCCAGAAATGGATAAGGTATTTTGATTTCTCTCCTTAAAATACATTATATTAACAAGTCTTTAGCCATCTTGTATAATATTCTAATAAGAATGATTGAGAAGTAGCAAATGCAAATTTTTTCCCCAGATCCTTGAGCTCAATGCAGCACGCCACGCCCTGCAACGCCCAGCAACGAGGATGCTATTTCATAAAACCATAGACTTAAATTGGTCATGGAGGAAAGCTAGAGAAATGCCAAACAACTTGGGTAAGTAAACAAGTAACGCAGGAATAAAACACCAAAAACGTATAATCTATGATTGTTTTTTTCAGGAAATGATGAAGAGGATGAGAACCAGAGACAGACCAATCAAAATCTTCAGTCACACCTGGTTAGGTCTTGTTATGTTGCTGTAGATGCAAGGCGTGATGATGTTCTTGAGCTGCCAGATTTAGAGAAAACGGCTATAGTTTGGAAGACAAAGGGGAACAATGGAAAGGGAAAAAAAGACCAGATTGTGAATCGAAAATGCAGAATTTGTGGTAAGTTTTAACATCTGCAATGGATTGTCGCATTATGCAATGTAATTTTAGCGTGCCAAGTTAACAATGGTATAAAATTATCTGCTTGCATTTTTAAGGAACTGTCTTGAAGCACTCGTCATCTTTCTCAAGACATTTAAAACAGCACAGAGGCGGGTACTATCGATGTGTTCTGTGCAAAAAAAAAATTTCTCGTCCAGACAACCTTAATGCACACATTTTTGCTGTCCACGGAAAAAAGTAGGTTTTCTAGGATTTGCTAAAACCAATCTTTGCTTGGAGAAAGTTTTGGGGAAAAGAGTTAATGATAACCTTTATAGAATACGTGAATACTATATAAGGCTTACAGGTTATGATACACAATAACCATAAAAATAATTGTATTTGAAAAGAGGCAACATAAAGTTGTAATGCAGACAAATTTCTGCACTATAGTGACCATGAAAGATGAAGCAAAAATTGCACTGAAATCTTCACTAGTGTATAAATTTAAACATGTAAAATGAAAAGTGGAATAATTTCCATTAACTATAAAAATATCTGTATGAATCCAGGAATATATGTATATTTTAGCATTTATAACCACTAATTATTGCCTGCTTGTTAAAGTCCAAGATGTTGGTTTTGTTCTGTTGTCCTATATAAAAAATTGGATGTGTTAATTGCTTAAATTCCACTTGCATTTTGAAAGAGTTTAAATGAGTTAGATTTTTTGTTTGTGTACTATACAGAGTTAAAGGAATTTGAAAGGTGTATATGTATTGTAAGAGCAAGCTCTTTTCTAAATAAACCTGTAAAGCTACCTTTTACATATCTTGTTTGTTTCTCTGAAATAAATGCTTGACTCATTAACCATAACGTGCTTCTACTTGTTTATTGTTGTATAATTTCATTTCAAAGCTAAGTCGCAGCAAATGTAATAAGCAATTTGCATGCAAATTTGTATTTACTAATTCCAGGACAGAACCTACTCTTGTTTTCTTTGTTTGCAAAATTTTTCAGCAGAATGTGTTTCTATATTTCGTTTTCACCCATTATATAAGGTACATGTATTATACAAGTTAACAAAAGCAAGCATTTGTTTACTATTAGTACACTATCAGGAAAGCTGGCAGGGCAAAAACAGGGTGTGTGTGTTACGATAATGTACATAATATACTATAATTAATAGTTTTCTCCTAACAGTATTTTAGTTGGTAATAAATTGTCAAGTTAATGGGACAGTATTTGAGACTGATGATATTGCCTTGATTTGTTAACAAGTTTTGAAAAAACTTTCCATTTATTTAGCAATCATTTTAATTTGGCTTTTAGTCTTTATGTGTTGTTTGGCAGTGTTGATACCATTATTTGGATTATCTTTATCAAATACGAGGAAAATAAGAATTCCACCACTAGACCACAAAAAAAGTGTTCATTTTGCAAATCTTTGATATTCAGCAAAGCTGAACTAATTTTACATTTCGCTGAATTTTTAAGGTATACATAGCTGTGACAAAACAAGAAGGTTGCAAACATCAATTTATCTTGCGTTTTTACACACATAAGTTAATGCATTAAAAGGCATGTGATTGTTTGCCCTTCAATAATCATTATTACACATGCGTTTTATTATGCCTAATCCTCACGGGTCAAAAAGTTAATCATCATTAGCCCTTTAATGATTTTTTGAGGAATAATGAATTAGTTTTACAAAAAGTATAAATGCTTGCTTGTGTGAATGATAAACACGAGTCTAAAGTTCTTTGTTTTTGTATGTCACTCGTGTCCCAAACTATATCCCAACGAAAGAATCCACAACCTTTGAAACCAAACAAAAAAATTTATACAAAAAAATCCACAATGCCATAATTATCAAAACTATCAAGATGTTTGGATTTCGAATCGTATTTGTATATTTACAAATTTAAAGCAAAGAAAATCTCTGAATCAGCAGTAAAATGGCCAGCAAGAATCTTGGTCTTAATAGGGAAGTTCAGGGATATAATATTGTAGTAATTTCTATAATTTATTGTTTCGATGTTGGATTTAGATACAAACAGAAAAAGAAATGCACTAAGGCATTGATGAAAGAATAAATAAGTACGATTGTGAAATTCTAAAATACTTATTTCTGAATGGACTGACAAAAATATATTTTTATTCCTCAAAAAATCATTAAAGGGCTAATGGTGATTATTTTTTTGACTCGTGAAGATCAGGCATGATAAAATGCGGGATAACAAAATATTTTCTGAGGGTCAACTGAAAATATCCATACCTGATATAGAAAAGCAAGTATTTACGCTTCCGAAAAAAATACTGCCTTGCAATTTCCTCAAATGTCTAATTTGTACATTAAGTAGTAATTAGGATTGTAAAACGCAAAGTCACTGAATGACAATCATTCAAGGTAATCCTGATTAACACTACTGCTACACATATAATGAATAGATATGACCTACTTCAAATTTGTTTTTGTTACCAAATTTTTACATTTTAAAATGTATTTGTTTTTTTCTCATTTTTTACAAATTCAAATATACAAACAAAACATTGAAACTTCCTATTTTTAAAATGCTAATCATCGAGTATTTTTATTCTTTGTGCTTCGTCTTGATGGGATTTGTATTAGTAAATTTTGTGATTTGCACATGTACACCCAAAACTGACATTATGGATAAAAAAATTTCAATAATATATTCTTCCCTTATTTTAATGCAAAGATTAGGGATGCACATGACTAAACACTGAACAAGTGAATTATTAAAACGACCCTAAAAACATATTACACAAGCTCAGCTCATCTGTAGCCCCGTAGCTCACTATTCAATTTAGTTGTAGCGTACCATGTTGAAGTTGTTGCTTTATGATTTATCACCACAAAAATCACACATCATACGCGTCTCAAAAACAAGATACCTTAATCAAGAACAAATTTTATTCCACCATTTAGTCAGAACAGAGCAAGAAACAAATCACTACATTTGTAGAAAAGTTATTCAGTAAGGTTGGCAAATTTATTATTCAGCTGTTTACAATGACTGTGCTAGTTTCTTTTGCTTTGAGTTTAGTTATCTTTGTACGTGTAGGTATTCTACTATTTATTCAAAAATTACGGAAAACTTCTGAATATTTCCGCAAGCGTGAAATACCGTATACTGGTGCCAAATTGGGAAGTATTTTCCGACTAGTTACATGCTACACCAGCTTAGTTCAAGTGGAACATGAATTGTATAGGGACGCATTGGCAGCCAAATCCCCCGTAGTTGGCTATTTTGACACTTCGTGCACTCCCGGATTAATTATTACTGATTTGGACTTGCTAAACTGTGAAATGGTTAAAAACTACGACCATTTTCTGAATCTGACCTAACCAGTGTAAACAAACGATTTGAATAAATATTTACGCAAAATGCTAATGTTAATGCAGGATGATCAATGGCGTCAAAATAAACCAAATAAGGTCCTACGTTACCAGCAACAGAATTAGGAAAATGTTTCACATTTTTAATCAAAGCAGTGAATGTATGACTGTTTGTTTAAAAGAGCTAATCGTTTATCCAAATTGTACATCTTTGGATGTTGACTATATTCAAATATTTTCAAAATATACACTAAAATGAATGGCCGGTTGTGCTTTTGGAATTTCCAGTGATAGTTTTGAAACACAACCAGATCAGCTTTCAACTTTTGAACGGATGAAAAAAATATTTGGATTTGATATTAGCTTCAAGTTTTTCCTAAAATTTATTTTTGTTCTTGGATTTCCAAAATTAGCATGTTTTTTGGGGGTTGATATGCTTGATTGGGAATCGCAAAATTATTTTGCAAAAGTTACTGAATCCCAGATAAAAACACGAAGGAAAATCGGAGAAGGACGAGAAGATTTTCTGCAGTTGATGTTAGATGCGCAAAAAGGGCTGCTAGAGAAGAATGCCGGAAACCAAAAAGTTATGATGGGTGATGAGTTGGAGCCAAATTTGTTAACGGAAAAGAACCATGACAAAACTGTATTTGATGATGATAAGATTGTGGCAAATGCACCGAATTTTTTAATGGCGGGAAATGATAATATTCAGTCGTTGTTGCTGTTGCAAATGCAATATTTGGGGTTATTTGGGGTTCTGGGTGACCAAAAAAATTAAAGAAGGAAATGGATGGGGTTTTGGATGAAAATGGAGAGTTGAGTTATGAAAAGGTTCAGCAAACGGTGTATTTGGAAATGGTTATAAATAGTGGGCTCAATAGCAAGTTGGGTTAAGAATGCTTGAAGAATTAATTAAAGTGGAATTTGTAATTTTTGGAACTATGAGAATTATGTCGCCCGCACCAAGAACTGAACGACTTTGCATACAGCCTTTTACTTTGACTGGAACTGGTATTACCATTGAAAGGGTGAAGTGCTCCTTATATCTATTTTTGGAATTCACACTGCTTCGAAATATAAATTTATTCCAGAAAGATTTAGTTCTGAGAATAAAGCAGGACGAAATGTATACTTGTTTTTGCCATTTCCCATTTGTAAGAAGCCATCGATGTATTGTTTATAAATTTAGAATAGTTTTCTAAGGGTACATTAATAGGTATAACTTGCACATAGCATTAGTAAAAAGTGACCTAAAACCAGTTTTGATGGTCTTTTCCATTTCTGAGCACTTCGTCAAAATTGTTGTATATTATGTATCTTTTAGAATGCGATTTTAACTTTTTGACATTTTGCTCTTTCGTTCTAGTCCCGGAATTATCAGTACTGGCAATAGCTTTACGCCAGTCCTTTTGGTTTACATCCGGGTCTTAATATCAGTATGACTATTCTTTTCCTCAGTTGATTCAGCAGCTTTGGTATGTAGAGCCCAGATTGACTTCCACCAGTGGTTTCGTTTTCTCCTTCTGTTGAGGTTTTTTCTGTGCTTTGTTTTTGGTTTCCCTTAGAAGTTTTCTATGAATTGAATCTCCTTTAAGTTTCGAGTCCAGAACTAAAGCTGCCTGTTTTTAACAAAGTAATGTTTAAAAAAGCACACATTTTTTACACTTTGTTTGTGAATATATACATTACAACCTCCAGTGTCCAATCGTTTCTTATCATTTTTTGTACCGGCTGTAGTTTTAGCATTCCAGCTATATGTCCTAGCATATTTTCCCGTTTGACGATTTTACTTTGTTTAACATCTTTATTGCCAATTTTAAACTGCAATTTAATGCGTACAAAATTAGGCAGAAAGGAATAAATTTTGCGAAAATAAGACATTGGTTCTACCATGGATTTTTTTTCGCTTCGACCAAAAATACTTTCCTGGAATACGCACTAGCAGTGCATGTTGAAATTAAAGTTGCCAAAAAATATGTTAAAAGGATAACAGGTGAAATTTTGAACTTATGCTGCTCCATGACGACGCAGTATTTCGAAAAATTTCTAAAGGATTTTTAGTTTGCAGAATGGCTTAGTGCAAACAGCAGGTTTGCAACAGTAAAGAGAATGCAAAGCACTTGAAATTCGAGATCCTTTATGTAACTTAACAAAGAAAAACTTTCTAAAACCCATTCCACAGTTTGCAAGTTATAGTGGGCGTACCATAATCTTTCTTTTGTCGTAAAGTTAAATTCGATCAATGCGACAAAAGACTGTCATTAACATATTAATAGTATCGTTTCTTTCTCGAACAAAATGCCGTTTTTATTGTGCAGTGGTTCGTTTCGTTTAATTCTTTTCGTTCGTATTATCTGTAAATCAAAGCATTCTGAAATAAAAAATAATAACCCGATAAATTACAAAAAACATCTGAAGCTTGCAATCTTTATTCTGGGATCCATCGTGTTTTGATAAAGCCATGTCCAACCTGGTGGATTTTGTGATGTCTCAAATCCCACATTTAAAGTTGGTGTTAGCGCCAAAGTGTAAAGTGGACAGTTTTCAACAAGCAAAATCAAACTGGTTAACTGTAGAATAGTTCTCATTCTAAGTCTTTTACACGCACACTAAAGCACACTTGTTGTTTAATGAAATGCAAAATGGAACTGAATGTATGGTGTATACGATCTAAGATCTAAAACCATAACGAACAAGGTAACAAGATTCTTATGACGTACAATGATACAGATAAAATAGCTTGAAAAAAATTGCAATTTTCCGGATGTTATAGTGAAATCCCTGACGCATCATTCGAATTGGTCATACACAATTTGAAACGCTTGTTCAGCCACTTGCTTCACAAGCATTGAGAATACAACTTGAAAAATGTAAATAATCGAGTGCTAAGGGGCTAAATTTTAAACAAATTACAAGAGCATGCAAAAACGGAATAATTTCTTGCAATAACTGCAATGTTCTCAGTTATGTATTTTATAAACGGCACAAAATGGCCGTAGGATTTGCTATTTTTGCACGAGTTTGGCCAGCACAAAGGACGAACCTGTACAACTGAATGAGTGCCAAAGTGGATTTGTAAAAAACAATGTTATTCTTTTAATGTAACTGATTCAAATGCTAATATAGCAAAGGCCAAATGCTTAGCAGAATCTATAATTCCTGGAAAATTGTAAAGGCAGAAGATGAGAGCATCTCGTTGACAATAGACAGATAATAAATTATGAAACGATGTTTCTAGTTTGCTATTTACACTAAAGATAAGACAACAAGACATGAGTACGTTCAGTTAATTTAAGTCCAAAGTTATTATTACTATTACTACTCGCACAGCATGCTTCCTTCCTACAAAATCAGTGTGAAGCACAAATAGCATTAAAGAATACTTAACAAACAGCTATGTAAGAAGAGCTGTCAATGGTACTAAAACATTTCAGCTTTGTTAACTGTTTCAAGTTTTAAAAAACATCCAAAATGATCATGGGCACGCACCAACACTTATTTTATATATAAATATAAATAAAATAATACTATAGATTACAATATACTTTTGTATTGAAACAGAAATGCCTGATTCAGTTCCTGAAAATTCTTACCATAGCAAATATTGTCAATAAGTTATCGTCTGATGTATTGACAACTTCACGTTTCCACTTTGTATGTAACTTCTGAAAATGTGTTTACATAGAGAAGCTTTTGCTCGCCGAGCAAATCAGTTAAATTGTTGACTAGTTATTGGTATCAATTTTGCAAATCAATATTGATTACTGCCTTTTTCCTTTTAGATATTGGTATACCGATAATGCAATTTATGTAGAATAGCGTTTGATGTTCTGGCACACATAATGTGTCAAGTAAGCTATTTCTTTGAAGTAATGTTAACGTGTTTTTTTCATGACAATAATATTATGCTGAAATAAATTAAAGTTGGCGATTTAGTGGTTTTAATAAGCAAGTCAACACACTCACTTTTAAGTATAGGGAAAATACATATTCACAGAGGATTTTAGAAAGGTTTATATCCTGTTTTATTGTTTCGTTAGTTCTTCACGGTTAACGTTTGGCAAGTTCATATACGACTTGGTCCTTTTCATTGTTTTCAGTGTTTATTGGTTCCTGTCGCTTGATTCTTTTTTCGTATTATCCGTAAATTTGCACAGAAAGAAGTGAAGCTTAACAGTTCAATAAACTGCAAAAAATCTTAAGCTTACAATTGTGTTGCTGGAGTCAATTGTGTTTTGATAAGGCCATGTCCACCTTGGCGGATTTCGTGATATTTCTGATCCCACATTTGTAGTTGATGTGGGCACCAAACTGAGTAGAAAACAGTTTCCAAAAAGCACAATTAAAATTGCTATTAGCAGAACAGCCCACATATCGAATCCTTTACGGACACATTAAAAGCACACTTGTTGTTTATGGAAAATGCTAAAGCAAACTGGCTGTATAATGTCTACGCAATAAATTTCAAATTGCATCGAGTAAGATATTATTCGTATGACTCAGAAATAAAAATATCAAAACAAGCTTTGAACTAATTGCAATCTCCTGGGTTATATTGTGAAGCGCCTGATGCGTCATTTGCATTAGTAATATAAAGGCAATATTTTATTTGTCAGGATAAAATCGTTGGTTTCCCGGAAATTCTAGGCATACTCTCCGAAAAGTCAAAAATTAATCATCACTCTGCAGAAAAATGATTTTTTCCGGGAAATGAATTATTTTTGTCATTTTATTTAAATTTAAGGTTCTTTTACAATATAGCAAATACGATTATCAGTCCTTCTTAATGCACTACTACACTCCTTTTGACCACTTGGTACTTTTTAGTACCTAATTCACCTGTCATCGTCTCAGAAGTCATCTCGAATTTATTTTGTATAACAGCGAGAGCGACAACATACATGAAAAAATAAGACTCCAAAAACCAGAACAAGTACAACCGTACTCGAAGAGATATATATTTTTCAAATGAAATACGATGTACATGAAACTCGCTATCTACAAAATCACTGAGAATGATTTAAAAAATTTCATACACTAAAGCCACAGAGTTACTAAAAACACGCAACTCTATTTGACAGTGACTTTTTAAAATCTAGCACTGCAACTGCTGCTATTTGCGCATTAGTAATCAATCGTTTCACAAGTTTTGGAAGCATGTCCTTTGTTCTCCAATGCAATGAAATATCTTCCACAGAAATTAATACTCCTTTCCACTTTAATCGTTTTGCAATGAGCTCTACACGCTCAAAACCTAAATCAGAATCTGTATTACCCATCTTACTTGTGCTAGTTCTGACATCCAGTCAGAGACTGTAGTTTCTTTGCTCAACAAAAATTTGCATCTAATATTTGGTATGCTAATGACTGTTAAATTTAAAAAAGATGACAAAAATAATACATTTCCCGGAAAAAATCATTTTTCTGCAGAGTGATGATTAATTTTTGACTTTTCGGAGAGTATGCCTAGAATTTCCGGGAAACCGAAGATTCTATCCGGCAGAGAAATTACATGCCTAATATAAACTCTAACACGCATATTAAGCAGTCTGCTTCAGAAGCTATAAGAAAACTGCTCGAAAAAAGTAGGTAATCGAATGCTAAGGGCTAAATTTTTAGCAGATGGCAACAGCATGCCAAAACGGAGTATTTTTTTGAAAACTATAATTCCACAAGCTTTTATTTAATCCTAACGTAATAGTGATGGGTTTTGCAATTTATGCCAAAAGCAGGCCAGTGCAAGCCAAACACATTCTATCATATAAAATTGTATATAAAGTGTGTATTTTTTATTCTAATTGATTTTCTTCCCTACCTTTACATTCAAACTGCTGTACAAATCCCGCAAAAAGCATGAACTTTTATTTACATAAAAAATGAAGCAATCAACAAATTCATACCAGTCAGTAGGCATTATGGCAACCTATAAATAAAAATTTCAGTATATTATTTATATGCTTTCATTTGACCAGCTCTATTGTTGAATTATAATTCGACTTAAACAGTACACGCATTAACCAAATTGTACCCATCTTACAATGGCATATCAGGGTTTAAAATTTGATTTGACCAAAAATAGTAGTCATGATTCCTGACTCAGGAAGATGTTTTTTGTAACGCGACAAGGTTTTGACCACAGAACTCTAAATCGATGGACGAAACAATAAAAACAAAACAAAACCATTTTACTATGTGCCTAATTCACAACTGCTAAGAAATAATTTAAATATTGTCAGTCAGTCATATGTTTGTCAGTGAATTTTGGTGGCTTGCCTAACAACAACCTTGCATCGGTAATAGGTTCTTAAAATGTTATAACATTCTTGCATGAATTTTTTATGCCTGACGCTGGGTTGTGCATGCATTACATATTTTTTGCTTGATTTTTTTCTGAACTTACGTAACCATCAAATTGTTTGTAACCCGCATGCAGCATAACCTTCGATAATGTTTTCACAAACTTTTTTATGAAACTTTTGTTTTCGGTGAATTGAAATTCTGGACAGAGACCCACCTTGTCTTGGTACTCAACTGATTTCCAGTCATATGTCACTAAGAGTGACAGCTACCCAATCAAGTATTAGTTCATCTTTTCATTTGCTTAGCATCAGTTCCTTAACTAGTAATCACAACGTCTTACAGGCTAGAAGGTGAACACATTCATGGTGAAACTCTGTTGGGTTTCACATTACATAAACATTTTATACGTACATGTGTGTATATATTAAACGTCTACATTATTTTTAAGCATGACGTTGCTATTTTGAATATAGTTCTAAAGATTTATAATATAGAAGATTTTACAAGATGCTCGCTGCTAAAATCAATATGATAATAAGAATATATAAATAGCTTGATAAAGCCTACAGACTCACAGACACAGACATCTCAATCTACACTAGCTCTAATGCTGAAGCAGCAAGCTAACAACTCAGTCCAATCGGTTAAGCTCATCACCAAAAACGTTACTGTGGTATATTCAAGAGTACGAAGTAAGTGACCACTCTCAGGGAAATGCTTTATGAAATAAGCAATTGCTCCGAGACAAGTATTCAACTCACTACCGTGGAACACACAAGTCAGCATTTTGTGTAGCTCCTGTTGTTTTAGTTGTTGCTTTAAACTCTTTTGTTCTTTAAATAAACAGTTTTTCAACAGAAGTAAGTTTTTAATTTAAAACTTTGGTGATTGATAACACGGAGTGCCTTGCCGGAAAAACTGCAAATATGGGCAAGCTGAACCTGTTGGCAGTTTTAATACCCTTACTATTGTGTTTTACTACTAACTTCTTTACCTCAGCAAACTCATGGAAACCAACTACCGATCGCACAACTGAAAAATTGTAAACTTCACCATTCTAACTATTCAGAAGAGACGGTATGAAAACGCGCTCAAAGAATTAACAAAGTATCCAAAGTACCTCTTATTAATGGGCCAAATTATTCTGAAAATTTACAGTGGAAACGTAAATAATGCCCAAAGTTGCCTATTTCTCTTTGATCATATTTCATGCCCTTCATATGAAACAGGACTTTCCGCATTAGTACAAGAAATGGAAGCACGCAACCATTTGCTGAAACCCCAAGTTTTAGTCGTTGCAAGATATTTGTCCGTTACTGGCTGTAAAGACTCTAAAACTATCAAACAGATTACTAGTAAATTGCAACCATTTGTTGACTATATTATCTCAGTGTGGGCCACTGATATCCGTAAGGGTACGTTTGACCATATTTACGCATTTGGTAAATCCAGCTATAATCACAGACAGTTTGAGGCACTGAGTATGCACATTTCGAAACTGGTGAAACGTTCTATGGACGGAAATATTCAGAACTTTCAAGCAACATTTAAGTTTATTCAAGCAAGTGGTAATTTAGATTTCGACTGGAAAAACGCACTGGACATTGCACAAGAGCTAGATGAATTGTCCAGCGATCATAGTGAAGAAATGATGCTGGTTGCCCATGCTAAATTAGTTTCGTTGGATGAATGGAAGAATAAATTAACCAAAGCCAAGCAAGCGTTTCCATTTGACATGCAAAACCTATTCTGGAACAAAAACTGCACAGTTCAAAATCTTTTCTGGAAAGAAGAACTTTCTGCAGATATACAACATGACTCTGCATTCACATTGAATTCTAATGAGAGTAAGAACGCGTGATGGGGGGCAGCCAAAATTAAAAGTTCTTATATTTCCAAGGTTTTTGCATAATCTGAACACATGTACGTTGGAAATATTCCGCACCAAGTTTCAATGTCTCAAGTTGCCCCATGACGAAATTACAAGGGTTCGAATTTTGAGCATAAAAGAACGACTTGTTGAACCGTTATTCCGTGAGGATAAAGAGTTGGTGACTGAAACTTTTTTGATAAATTAGTCATAGTATGTGGTCTTATTTGTGGCAATATTACGTCATGACCACGCATCTGTAGTTTTTTAGAAAATGTTTTGTCAAAAATCGTGAAAATTTTACGAAATTTTCGAATTCAAACTTCTGTAACTTGCCATGTGGTAACTTTTGAAAATTGGTGACCACCTACAATATTTAATGCTCTATCAATCGCAGAAACCCGTAGTCAAAAATATTTAGTAACAAGGACGCTATGCATAAAATTGTAAGTCAAGGCATTTTCTTGTGTCGACTTGCATATATTCAGAATGAAGTGGAGCTTCGTCCAGACATTTGTATGCGCCAATTAAACGTGTGTTACAAAGCTCTTAAAATGCTCTATCAGCAATGACCTTTATGAGCTTGCTACTGCTTGACCCCAACAAATAGCAACTAAAGAAGTTTATAAATCCAGTTTGACAAAAATGTCCCGATTTTACAAAATCTTACATAACTTTTCTTGAAAATTGAAATTTTAAAAAATGAAAAAACACCTTTTTCCACAATTCATGACGATCATTTTGACACCTTGATCAATAAAATTGGACGCGTAAATTGCGAGTGGTCAATGAAAAACTAAAGCCAAATTCGCCAACCTCGCCAAATTTTTAAAAATTTGGATTTTTTCAATTTGTGTTCTAGAAGCCTAAATTTGCCTAAACTAAAGTTAGAATGCTCCAGGTACACAAATATATAAACATTATTTGTTTTGTGTGCCAAAATGGCAAAAAATAAAACATTTATACGTAAAACAGGAATACGTATTGTTTTTTGTCCATCGGATTTGTAAAATATATTTACTAATAGGAATTATGAATACAATTCATCACTTGAGTTGATATCTGCACTAACTCAAATATTACATTTGAAAACGAAATCATTTAAAGAAGATTCTACTTAAATTTAAGTAGGACAGCAATCAAGTTAAAAGCAGCTAAATTTCCAGTAGCTAGATTTCTCCAAATGTGATCGTTGAATGCTTCTTTGACTTGAGTCAAGATTTACTTCCTTTGTTGCTTGCAGGTATCCCCCGGAAAGTGTTCTTGTTATCAAATAGGCAGGCTTGCAATTATGATACATCACAGGTTTCAAAATCCATTCATGCCAATTCTCTGGGTTCAAGCCATCGCATAAAATAACACTAGTTGTGTTGGTTGGTTGACAAAGATACATTGTAATGTTTTGAGGGTTTTGGTATTTAAAGCAGAAATACACCACACTTTCTTTAAGTACGTGTTCTAGTGTCCAATAACTTTCCCTGACTGGGTCATCAGACTCCAAGGTTAATGCAGAGTTTGTCTTTATATCTACATAAAGTTCTTCTCCCCAGAATAGATTGTTAATTGTGCAGTTTTTGTGCCAGGACAGGTTTTGCATATCAAACGGAAATGCAAGCTTTGCTTTGGTAAATTTATCTTTCCAGGCGTCTAAAGAAACTATCTCAGCGTTTCGGATCATTATGTCGCTAAACCAATGAGCAAGTTGCATCAGTTCTTCACTGCTGCGATTGCTGGACCACTCATCTAGCTCTTGTGCAATGGTCAGTGCTCTACGATACCAAAATCCTAAGTACTTACAAGGGAACCGTCCCAGTGGGTACACTCAAAACAGGGTTAAATGTACCAATTTCTATGTTTTCAGATGCGTAGAATACGAATATAGTATTCGTTCGTGTGAATGGACCTTGAAATCCAGTTGAAGGACTGTATTATTATATTTGTACCTTTCGTAACTGACAAGTAAAGGCAGGGAGTGGTAACCCGCCAATTTTCAGGTAGGTGTTTTCTAGACTCCTTTTCAGCGCAGATTATGAATATAATGTCGAATGTCCCGATTGCGAAACCCAGAGGTGATACTTGACATTTGAGTGTGCTTACACTTTGCTTAGAAGAAGTATGGCACATGATCTTTGACCCCATTCTCTCCAACGAATCGGAATAAAAATCAAAAGCGTTCTTCGGCTTATAGTAAGTCAGTATTTTACACAGCTTGAAAGAAACAAGCCGTTTGTTTGCAAGATTTTCTCTACTCAAGTCCTTATTCACTACTGAGACAGCATTAAAAAAAGGAATTTTCGTGTTATATACGTACTTTTTAAATACAGTCTTTCAATTGACTTTTTTATGTAAATGTCCATTCACACGAACGACTATTATATTCGTAATCTACGCATCCAAAAACATAGAAATTGGTACATTTCACCCATTTTTGAGTGTACCCACTGGGACGGTTTCCTTGTTAGTTTCCTGAATAAACTTAAATGTTGCTTGAAAGTTCAGCATGTTTCCATCCAAACAACGTTTTACCAATTTTGACATGTGGTCACTCAGTGACTCAAACTGCCTGTGCTTAGAGCTAGATTTACCAAATGCGTAAATATGGCCGAATGTACCATTTCTTACATCGGCGGTCCATTCAGATAATATGTTGTCAACTGATAGTTGTAATTTACTGCTAATCTGTTTCACAATTTTTGAATCTTTACAGCCAAGACGGATATACACCATACAGCGACTAAAACTTGAGGTTTTAGCAAATGGTTGTGTTTTTCCATTTCTTGAACCACTTCGGAACGTCCTACTTCGTATGCAGTGCAGGATATATGATCAAATAAGAATAAACACGTTTGTGTGTTATTTTCGCCTCCATTGTAAATTTTCCGAAGAATTTTGTCCATCAACAAGTCGTAGTTGGAATCCTTTTTTAATTCATAGCGTGCTGCTTCATATCGTTCAATTGTGGCAATTTCGGTAACGCAATTAACAATCCAGTCGGTGGTTTGATTTTTAGTTGTGCAGTTAGTACTTGATTTAGCTGAGATTAATGAACTGCTCACGGTGAGCAGCAACAAGAAATGTAAAATCAATTTCAGTTCGGCCATGTTTCACTAACCTTGATATGCAAAAGCGACTCCACAAATTTTCCAATTTTAAAAAAGTTCGGAATGTTTGAATATATAGAAACATAGAATAACACTTTGGTTTCGAAAAACGCATTAATACGTTATGCAGAAGCATCCTCAAACGCGGGAAAACATAATATTTCGTTTTTTTCTTCTAGAGTTGCTGTGGTAAAACGTACTATTACATAGATTCAAATACTTTTTGAAAATGGTAAAACGTAATATTGTGTTGCCTGAGCTCTTCCCGCGCAGTGGTAAAACGTACTAATCAGCTGTTCTTTGCACTTTCGTGCACGTGGAAAAACGTACTATTACGTCCGTTTTCGTTGTATTCCAAACAATTACCACGACATGGGCTGAAACATTTTTTTGAAATTCCCATTCCAAGTGATACTTGTTCTAAAGGAATTGCCACTTTGATAGCTTGGCTTCCTCATTTTAATTGCCATGTGGGCTTTCACAACAAGATAATTTTAACGTCACTTTAATGTTTACGCTTGGGATGACGTAATATTACGTTCATCGAGTACGTTCTCTAACGCGGAAAAACGGAAAATTCCGTTCTCGCAATCTGATTGGCTGAATGGTAAAACGTAATATTACGTCTGGTCAAAAACGTTTTGCGAGCGGAAAAACGTATTTATCCGTAGCCCCTTTTCGATCAGCTGAGCAGTGAAGCGGATTTATCCGTTCTCGTATGCCGTTACGTGCCCGTGGGAAAACATATTAGCACATTCGTTTCCCTTGTAATACAAACAATTCCCACGTCAAGGGCTGAACTATATTTTAGAAATTCCCATTCCAGCTGATACCTGCTCCAAAAGAATTCCCACTTTGACTGCTTGGCTTCCCCATTTTAATTGCCATATAGGCTTTCACAACATAATAATCTTAACCCCACTTTAACCACAAAATTGTCGTGTTTAATTGCCATGTGAAAAGGTTAACTACAAAATAGTAATATTTAATTGCCGTGCAAAAGGGATAAAAACAATTTCAGCAAAACCTGGTAATTGAAAAATGATAACTAGCGTGCTTCCCAGTTGTTAGTTGACTGACTTTTGCAATGAAAAGAACATAGTTTAAAAAGGTCAACTTGCATGGACTTATTGCGCATAAAATATTCATGGAAAGAATATTTTACAAAGTAGATTTGGTTATATCAAGTCAAAGTTCATGTTTATAAGCATGAGCAGTTAGTTGAATAACACAGGCTATCTAGAAATGCGGATAAAAAAATATGAATCAGAGAGTCAGGAGTCATTTCTTTCAATAGCCAAGATAGCGTTTGGTAGACAAATAACCACGCTTATTAAATATGTTTACGTAATCCAAAAGTCAAAGAGAGTAAGCGGTCGCCTCTTAATCCATAATGTTGTCATTCCACACTAAGAAAATGAGAAGATATCCAAAATGCCACATAGTTTTTAACTACTATACCAACGTGGTTTGCTTTTATCTGTTTACTTGACCATCGTGGTCAGTTCAGAGATCTGCAGCATATTTAGCTCAATCAATGTGTACATGTGTTTGCTAGTATATGCATCTTCTAAATGTATGTCTGAGTGTTGAGCGAATTTTCACAGAGCAAGCTTCCAATCTGTGGAACCAGTTATAAAGTAAAAATACTGTTAAATAAACTCTGACCAGCATGTATTTAGGAAAAATTGTCAAAGGAAATACAAAACATTTCAGATTCAAAAACTCATTCATATTTACCAAACAGACTAAAATATGATTGGCTTTGTCACAAACTGATCTAATATAAAACTACCTATATATTATGCAACAAGTATACATTGAAATTGCAGATTCACAAATTTAGAGACTGATTCAGTTTTTGCAAATTCAAACTTTAGCAATCAGGTTTTGGAGTTCATTTATTAAATTAATTATCTCTCTCATCTTGACAAAAAATATTCAGTGAAAGTTAAAAATTAAATTCAGTGCATAAATTGACAACCGCAAGAGTTTTTGCACTCACTCTTAGTATTATAAATAAAGATGTCTAGGAAACATGTAAACTGGACAATTTCATCTCTAACCGTTAGCCAATTTAGCATACCGAATTCTGCACCGAAATTTACTTTCGTACAAGTTATTTTACAAATTAAGTTCTAATGCAGCTTGTGAATCTCTTATTTATTTTAAACCAAACTATCAACACATTTATACTAAAAAAACTATTGTTTTATTCACAAATCTCAAAGACTTTCATTTTAACAGCTATGTAGTTAAATTACTATTGGATTTATACAGATAAATGCATGTATTTATCAAATTTATTTACAGAATAATGTTCCAAACGAAACGCAAATCTGTGTTTAAAATCACATAGGAACTTAGATCAATCTAAGCAAAGTCAACGTTTTAAAGACTCTGAAAAACTTGGTATGGAAGTCTGTGCAACTTGACTTTTAAGCTAAATGGCTTACTCAAGAATCATTTACCTATTTTGTGGTTCATTGTCTACATGTAGCATTTTTGTTAGAATGCAAACTAATCATTTCTGCAGCCATTCTAATCTGGTGGGTTGTTGTACGTAAAAAACTCTAAGACTTCTGTCAGTCCTTTTCTCTCAAAATTTTTTTATTTATTTTATGAACAACAAAAATCCAAAATAATGCTAAACCAATAGAATTCAAGTACGTGAAGCAAAAACTGCGTGAATACTTGTTTGAGAAACATACTTTTTCAGCTTGTACGAGAATATTTTGAATTCTCTAAAATTGTAAACAACATTTTTACAACGTTCCTTACGTGAACAAAAACTTTCTGCTTAAGATACAAAGGAAAGAAAAGGCATGCACCCTTTTAGCATTTTGAACATTGATTGTCGAGAAACGGACTATTGAATATAATTTGCCTATATTTTGTGTTTAAATCAAATCTACAGAAACATTCACATTTTTATAGTAAAGTACCCTTAATGCACCTACAGAAAAATATAAAATAATCCGTTCCATTGAATTTCCTAATCCGTTTGCGTTGTTAACCACTGAGTTTCGAAATATGCAGAAAGGATTTTATTATTTTGGAGTGTATGAAGTGCCTACATCCAAATGCGTAGCACAATATTTATTATGTACGTAAAGCATAGATGTGCATACATACGTACGTAGCTATACCGCTTATAAATTCATAACATTAGAGTATCCGAGACTACATGACACGTACACCAAGCAATTTTATTTATATTCATTATTCAATTGAAGCTGAATCCTCAGGAAGTTCATATCAGTAAGTCATGGCAATTTTCTTTAGAACGAATCTGAACGAAAAATTCAAAAGTGTATTTTCTTTAAATACCAAAACCACTCATGGAGGCTGTTGCCGCAGAGGACGTTCTTCCTGAAGAGGTATCCATTTAGTGCCTAATAATAAAGCTTACATTCGATTTTTACTTTTGCTACTTTCTAATCAACTCAAATTTGTGTTTCAGCTTTGGTGCGCTATTTTGAGGAAACTAGCCTCAAACGGAAGTAACATAGTCGAAATACGACCAACCTGCAAACTCTTCCAGCGACTTTCAGAAGATCACACCGATACATGGAAGCCTCCAGTGTTCCCAAATCTGCTCAAATTTCTATCCAACACCGACATACTTCTACTTCGACTTCTTTGTAAATCCTGGAATCACTTTATTGACTATTTTCTTGAGCAACCTCCTATTCTACCAATTTTACCTGAAAGGACGCAGTGATTCAGGATTATTTCTTGCAATTTGCGTTCCCCGATTTTTTTCCGCACCAGAACCAGACTCACTTTTGAATCGGTTTTACGCCGACTTTAAACCAAATTCTGATAAGAATCCATTTATTTCCAGAAGGTTATTCGTGTCAATTCGATCAATCTGCCCAAATGTTCTTAAGTTTTTTAGAAGCTTTTGGTGTAAACTTGAATTTCTTAAAACTTCAATTTATGCACGAGTTCCTTCAAACAAACGCTTCAACAACCGAAATTGCGGATTACATCTGGAATATTCTGAGTTCAGTTCCTAATTTAAAAACGCTAAATATTGTGGGCAGTATGCTTGAGCCACTTTTGCCTACGTTGGAAATTTCTTCACAGCTTGTAACTTAACAGGCATTAGCAAATATACAAGCATTTATAGAAGCTCACTCATTATCTGAACTAGCTGGATTACAACGTGTAGAAATTTGATTCCCATTGATTGTGCCAATTGAACAATCCCTACAATATAAATATGTTTCCAATGTTGTCGGTTATGCAAACACTGGCTTTACAGCTAACTTAGAATTTAACAAACTTAAATATTTGTACTGGAAATTTCATAGATTTAACCAAAATAGTGAGAATTGTTTATTTAATTTTAAGTCACTACATTGCCCCCAACTAGTGGAACTTACCGTTTTTCTAGATACTGAACGTATTTCATGCTATGTTGTTTGTTTGCCGTTATTTTTCAAATATATGGACAAATTCAACGGTACACTTAAGTACCTTTCAATCGGTACAGACTACTTAACTCCACTTTGTTTTCCCAGTAAAGTTTACTTGCCACAGCTAACTAATTTCCAACTCAGTATAGTGGCACTTAGAGACGCAGAATGTATTGATATATCTTTTTTGCAATATTGCACCCAATTGGTTCAACTTTTGTTTCGTGTCAAGAAACGACCTCGGCTGGATCAAGTGGTTGTTGAAAGCTGGTATGAGAATTGGCAGGAAGTAGAAGTGTGAGCACTGGACTGAGAGTCCGGTGGAACAAGAGAAAATTAGTATTGTAAGCTTGACAGCAGAAACTGGTGAAAAAAGTGGGGCTTACAAAAGCAGCATTTGGCAGTTGCTTTCATTTTTGCAAAGTTGCTTATTGATTGTATCCACTGAGATCGGCTATAGTACTTGGGATCATAAGAGGACTAGCTTTTCAGGCAAGGCGCTTCTAGATAAATATATCGATGTTTCGTAAACTGTGAGCTAATTAGAATTTGGATAAGTGCAAAAATAGGTAATTATTTTACATATTTTATGAGGGATTAAATAATGGCACTGTACTACATTTATTTGCAACTGCTTGCAGTTTTATTAGATTACATACTTAATGGCAAGAAAACACATCTTTAGAACTATAGGTTCCAAAAATTGTAGAATAGTTTAAATATTGTGTAAAACAACTTAAAGCAAACTGAAATTTTTTAATGCATGTAAACATTGTGTATTAAAAATCTATATATTGTATACTAATTGATTTAAATGCGTGAATTTATGTTTTAGGTGTAACTGTATAAACAAAATACAAAAGCGTGAGCATTTTGCTCAACATCGGCTTAGTAATGCTGAGACTAAATTGTACAAAGTAAAATAAGGGCTTAACGGATGCTGGCAGATTGACTAAAGTTTTGATTAACTGAATATAAAATTTATATCATAATTACTTGACAACACAGCAATGAAAAAATGTGAACATTATGTAAACGTAAATTCTTTTGAATTTTTTAGTACGCAGTTTTATAATAATGTAGTGTAAACAGTAGCAGGTTACTTTACGATGTAAAATTGCTTTATGGACACTTATATGAAACGACGCAATAATCAAAAATACAAAATATTTATATAAATTTCTCCAAACGTTGGTACATATATTGCATAGCAAACGAGTTAATCATTTTATATTCTGTAATGACTTGAAATCATATTTTAAAACGCACATCAATATTTTCATAATTCAAAAATGTATATGTATTTTCCAGTATACAAAACACATACTTGACGCAGTTAACAAAAAATATTATGCCACAAACTTGTTATTCACTAATGAATCAATTTGCGCCGCAGTTTTTGACATGCTTATAAATAATGAGCTCATTTTAAAAACTACACGATTACATACTCTTTCCACTCCGCTATCGGTGTTATAATAATAGAACCCAGTAAATATTATCTACTTTTCATAGCCCCTAAGAATTATCTTGCTTAACCGCATATTCACTAAATACTGAATGCAATTTTCTTCAGAAAACATTTATTCAAGCTATTTTACATACCATGCAGGAATACCGCTTGTGCATTCGCTATTTATACAAAAAATCAAAACAATTTACACATTCATACAAATCATTTGACTTATCGCCAAACAATGCATAAATACTATTGTTTTGTTATTCAAGACGTTCTTTTAAGCCATGCTCTAATAATCAAATTTACAATACAGACCTAATAAAGTGGTGTTTCCTATAAAATACTGGTTTCCTCAGTTAATGCTGTTTGCTATAAACATTTTCGGTTTATTTAATGGCCCATGCTTTTGTTTTCCAATCTCAATGCATTTACTGATTAAACGGCTAAGGAAATGCAAAATCGGTTAACAAGTATATGTCAATGACATCGCAATTTATTTTTTATGACATTTTCCAAGCAACCGTATATCCAGCAAGTCAAGAGTAACTCTTTCCAAAGATAGCGTTTGGTAGACGTATATCCAAGTACATAGTCCATTAAAACTGTTTACATAATCCAAAAGTCCAAGAGAGCAAGCGGTCATTTTGTAAACCATAGTATGATATAAATCCATACGTGGAAAATGAAAAGATACTCATTATCAAAGATCAAGATGTTACAGAGTTTTATGGCTACTATTCCGAAGCATTGTGCATTCTTGTTGAAAGTAATAAGTGGTATCACTTCCATGTTGTTTGAGGAGCTCTAGGGTTTCATGCATTTTTACATAAAAATGTTCTAAAAGCAGGGAAGTGATACCAGGTGGATGTACCTAACAACTTTTCTTCTTTTCTCTGTTTCTATTTCGGCCCTCCCTCGCATGGTTCTGAGGGGACCAGGAAATCAAGAATTCCAGGAGTTCATACCGGTTAATTCTAGTTTCCATTTTGGAATCACAAGAATTTATCGAGTCTGTTGCATGAACAAGGAAAGTAATACAATGTGTGTAAGGAGAAACTATAATCAATATCATTCGTAGCACAGAAAAGTTGCAACAATCGTCCCCAAATGTCTGTTCAGTACAGTTTTTAACCTTAAAAGGATTATTCATGCATAATTTACCAATTTTTTTGGTACATTGCCCCATGTGGTATTTTTAAAACAATGAAAAATAATAACTGATGTTGCCTTTTTCCAGTGGGTTGTTTTACCCTAAAAAGCTCTATAGACTAGAGTCAGTGCTTGCCTTCCAAGAAAGGTCTTATAACTTCAGCAACAATAGAAGGAATTAATGGGCTAAGCAATAGCATGCATGTACGTGAAACACAAACTGCCTAAATGCTTTTGTGTGGACAATTATATACACTTTCAGCTTGTACGAGAATGTTCCAAACTGTAAAAAAAAATTACAAAACTTTGTTACATGAAATACAATAGAAAAAGTGTGTATCCTGAATTCGTTTTTAAATTTTGAACATTAATAGTCGACAATCCAACTCTTCACTATTTTTGGGTATTCTTGCATCAATTCTGAATCCTAATAGAAACACTGTGTTCAAATGCAATTTTACAGGTATTCATTCAGTGTGTAAAAAGAAAGCTTACAATTACTCTTGATTTGTGGTGGTGGTGTTGTTACCACTCCTCAAACATTGACTTATGATTTGATTATCAAAACACGCTTAGAACAGTAAACAGAACATGTAAGCTTGTAGAATTTGGTATTTTCTTAGTCTTTTAAAATGAAAGCAGAAATGAAACCCAGGTTTAAATGCAAAATGTGTAAAGCTGTTTCTGCCTGCCTAATATTTACCTTCATGATATCACAAATTGCTAACTTTAATGCAGTTTTTTCAAAATAATGGCAAAATGTGTGGCCAATTACAAATATTACGAACACTAAATGTTATGAAATAAAATGGGTCATTATTATCAGCCTTATTTTTCCATCGTATTCCACCCTACATGCACATCGTAACATTGCACGATCATACAGGGAAGCGTCTTTTCATTTTTTATGAGGTTGCACACTTACGCAGGTATGCACCTTTTTACTTTTATTGCTTTCATGTTTCATGCAACAAAAAGCCAACGACCCTTTCATTTTTTCACTCTGGTTTTATAATGGCAATGTAACAATGACACATTTTCTTTTTTCATAATTTCCTCAACAGTCTGCTTAGTAAAACGGTAAAAAAAGCAACGTCAAATATATTGCTTAGCACTATAATAATATTACGCATTCAGTATGTTCTATGGACAAAAAAATGATGACCTTATAACATATTTAGAGGATGCTTATAGTTCAATAAACTTTAATATGTTTTACGCATCTGGCGGGATAAGACCCACATCAAGTTGGGATAAGGTATATCATATCATGAAATTTTGGTAAAATTGCTTTTAATAAATTTGTTGTGTGAACTTGTGTTGTTTAAAAAATTAACAAATTTTGATAGCAAAAAATAAGAACAATTTATCAGTTATTTGAAAATTTGTATTTCAATCAAAATCAAGCAAAATTAAACAGTTCATTTGAAATACATTCGTGGTGAGACAAGAGTTTGTTTGGAATATGAAAATGAAAATGTATTCAAGCATAGCATACAGAAGAGAAACTAAACGTTTTTTTTAGAATTGCAACAATGTGCATAATTTTCATACCAGGATAATATGAGGCTAGTGACTAGCGAGGTAATAATAGTGAGCAAATACAACTGAGTTCATTAAAGCTACAAAAATGTACAAACATCAATGTTCAAAGTTCACATTATTAACTTCCTGCCTGAAGTGCAGACAAGCTCATTGTGAAAAAGCTAAAAGAATATAAAAATTTAAGTACCTAATAAAATCTAGGTCCCCTTGTTTGTCTCCAAAACAGTACTGACTATTTCCCTTATTTCTGTCATGCAACACAGTTTGATAAAAAACAACAAACTGTGGTAGAAAGTCGATAGCCCAGTATAGTGGGGTATTGTCGCTATAAATACCGAACATACATGAACGTTACGTGTACAAATATACCCTTTTCTCTCTTCACCTAAATACTGTATACAAGCAGCTATTCAATGAAAATAATGACAAAGTCTGTCAAGCTGGATGTAACCTACTCTTTCTTCTTCAGTACGTATTTTATTCTCTACCCGAGGTAGTCATGCAGAAATCCAGTTCCCAAGAAATGAAAACTTAAAAAAGTTTACAGAAAAATCTGTAATTATCTGTACGCTACAAAATTTTTAAGCTTGCTTTGAACGGAACACAGTGAAAAGGTTACTTTGCAAAGTTACATTTTTCATTAATTTCTTCATTCAAAAGCAGCATTTTTCCCTTATAGTGTGATAAATTCAAGTTAAAAATAATAAACAAAACTCTTTGAAGGTGATTTCTGTTTACCACTTACAGTTTGTGTGATATGTGACATTTAAAATTGTGGTAATGTGATCAAGTAAGAAATTTTTGTATTATATAAACACCAACTTTTAAGTTTTTGTCTTGTAACATCAGCAACAAACTTTATAGTTCATGTGTACATTGTGTCCATGCTAAACAAATTTATAAAATGTTTTACCTAAAGTAAATCTTGTTTCATCGGTGTTAAACTGCTGGCCAAGTGCAGCAATTACGTTTATGAACTAGATTCATGAACAGCAACTTTTGGCAACTATTAGGTTACGTGTGTTGTCAGAAAATTTCAATTCATCAGTCACCCATTTATCTGGTGCAAAACTATGGCACCGAGAAAATATGTCAATAAAAATCTGCGGGAAAGCGGAAAAAATCCTGGAACAAATTGGCAAACTATAAAAAAGGTAAAAACAGATTTGATAACGTTAATAATTTTGGAAATATATGACAATCCAAAATGGTGTCACTTATTTATTATCAGACTACAAACATAAATGATTACAGTCTGCTGCAGATTTACTTCTTAATTGCTGGAGTAACTGATATGGCTAAAGTCCTCTATAAATGTGGGCTGGCAGTATGAAGAAGCAATTGTACGGATGATAATGAGCACTGACAAAACGAATAATATCAATATAAGGATGCACTTTCAACTCATTTTTGAATAAATTAAAAACAATAATTGATTATCCCTCAAAAAATCATTTAAGGACAAATAATGATTAATATTTTGACGTGAGAGGATAAAGCATGATAAAATGAGGAAGGATAAATATTTTAGGTCGAGAAGTATTCCCCTTTGAATTTGAGAATTTAGTTCGTAGCACAATAATATATATGCAAGCAATTTTTAAAAGCAAAATTTTAAACTAATTGAGTAAATGCATAATTGTTCACAATTGTGAAATACTGAGGAAAATACGTTTCCATCTTTTTAAATTTTAAAGTCGGGGTCCTAAAATATAGTAAAAATTGTAGAACATTTACGCTTCAGTCATCATATATTAAATGAAGTGTACTACAACATTCTTAGCTCTAATAATGGATACCCTCACATTTATTGGCCTCTGAGGGCAAAGATAAGTTATCATTTTCTTCATTTAGGGGGTTGAGGTTTTCTACATTCTCTGCTTCAAAATCTGCTTCTACTATTTTTTCCATTTAATACGGAACAATTTACGGTTTTGTCTTTTTGAAATTAGCACACTGACTAATGTCATGAAACAGAAGCAGATAGTAAACATAGCACATTTTTATTCAGTTTGTATGGAAATAATTTTGCAAAATCAGATTAACGTCGGTGTGAAGCTATTTGTTGTTTTGATTTGAAGGTAGATATATTTATGATTTTAATCTTGTGTGTTGGAGAATTATTGTGGCATTTGTCCTTTGTGGTATGTGTCGTTGACTTCGTACATACAGGTGGCAATAATAAGAACGCCATGATTATCGATACGCGTTCGGGAAAAAAACAAGAAGGAGTGATACTCAAGACCTTTGCTACTGTTATTTTGCTACTGTCTGGGCTTTAACATAGACGTGTATCAGATAAAAAACTAGTAAATGGAGAAAGCAAAATCTAACATACTACATAAATAATTGTTTCTTTTACATGTGAAAAAATGTCTATTTCTAATTCTGGATTCCTAACAAGTACATAAGAAATAGTTTTAAGTAGGTATATGAGCATTAACACGTGCATATGGTTCAACCTTTAAATTGCATGAGGTATTTTGTCCTCATATTTTTATGCATAGTAATATTTCATCTAAATCACAATAGTATATTGACCAAGGCAAACTCTTACTTGTTGCATTTACACCTTAAATGTGTGCAGTCAATTTTCGCGAATGCGAGCCAGAGAGAGTATTTTTCAGAACTTTTATTATAATTGTTCGTTACAATCTTGTTTTACTAATGTTTTATAAACAACAAACCTTTAAGCTATATTGTTTCCCATGACATTCTCACGTTTTCCAAACAAATTGTTTTAACCCCGGTAAATATACTTCTAAATATTAGTAAACCCAAAGATATTACTCTTGGTTTGAAAAATTAGCATTGCGTTTAAGTTTTCAAATTTGTAGAAATTTCAGCTTAAGGTATATCGAATGTGCAAAAAAACAAAGAAATTCATGTCCTGGACAAGTAACAGGTCTTAGAAAGTTAGTAAGGAATTTGAAATGCAGAAAATTACGCTTAAATCACAAAATAAAATTGCGTAAAAACACATAAATCTGTATAATTGTACCTTGTTTATTTGGTTTAATTTAAAAGAAAAACAATGTTCGAGTTGCAGATGAATACTTATTCAAATATGCTAACATGCACGCTAAATATTTCTAGAAGTAGTTGCACGTACAAACAGTGGGGAATTAGTCAGCTTCACTCAAGCGTAACGCAATAATAATGAGGCGGCGGCGGCTAGAGTTCGTAGTTAAGATACTATTTTGTTTTTTATTTTTCCAGATAGAGTCTACCGGAAGACTTAAAATGCAAGTTAATGTCATGCAGGAGAATACCTCCATTGCATCTACTTTGCATGGATTGGACCGAGGGCAATATTGGAAAGACCTGAGATTACAATCCGACGTGAAAGAGCCTTTTAAAACTTCCGACCAGCAGAACATAAATATGTTTTTAAATGTGTTGCTAGCTGAAACACAAACCATATTATCCTGTGGGACGGAAAATATTTTGGATAACCTCAAAATGTTTGTTGACAAGTGCTCACAGAAAACATTTTGGAAGAACCAGATTTATAAATTGAGACCAAAAAGTTCAAAAGACACACTAAAGAAGAAAATGTTGGCACTTTATTCCTTAAGCGGGCGTAAAGCATTATACTATTTAGCCGTAGAAACTTTAGAAAAGGTTAACATTTCTGAAGAAAATCTCGAAGGAATGCTAAACTATTCAAACAAAGTCTGTCAAAAACGAATAGATGGGAAAAAAACACCCAAAAATATTCCAGAGTCCAAACCTACTGACGAACCAACAAAAGAACCTTATAAACGAAATTTGCAATATACCGCAGGTAAGCTATAGATTACGTTGACACAAATAAAAAAAATTATCCCGTCTGCAAAACAAATATCGACTGACGACATGTCTTTAATTGCAGAACCATCAGTAATTAAACCATTTAAAATTCCGAAAGATGGCTTGACTTCAGACAGGACCACAGTAAGGAATTTACCAGGTTAGAACATAAAAGATAAATAAACATAATTTGAGCACAACTTTTGTCATAGAATTAGAAGATAAATGAAATATATTACTAAAAATACCTGCTCTGCATAAACCAGCATTTACTGGATACAAACCAAATATATATTGACAGTTACCACACGGACATTGGTCTTAGCGATTTTTTTTATTTTGGAGGGTTATCCCATTTAAACAGTTATCTTTTTATCGGACTTTCTTCCAGGTTATTCTATTAAGAGGAAGCTCTGCTGTAATATACACGTAGGACGCACGCAGTAGTATTGCAAATAAACAAATAGAAATTTCGATATAATAGTAAAAATAAAACTTGTAACAGCTTTTGACAAACATTTAGAAATTCAGTAAGAAATTGTTGCAAAATAGACAGCTTGAAGATTATAAATTTTTGCTTTGAGATAACTGTCCTCATTCATACAAACGATTTAAACGAAAAAAGCCTGATTTTAGGATAAATGTCCAAATGAGATAACTGTTCAATATAACAATCTTAGATGGAATGAAAACATTACAATATTTTTAGTACGATGTGACTGAATTCTGGAATAGTTAATATTTAGTTTCTTGATGAGTTCAATTGAACAGTTATTCCACATTAAGAAGTTTTCTATTGGAATCTTCAATTAACACAATCTTACAGATTTTTTTACTATTGCAGATGTTCAAAACCCATTCATGAGCAGTCCGAATGGACGTATGACGAGACGTTCTGCGAAAAACGCAGAAAACAATTTGATTCAAAACGGAGAGAAAACAGTTTTCCAGGAGAATGACGAGAAAACATTGTCAGGTTAGCACGTGCTAATTTTTTGAAATTACTTTAAACAGTTGAAACAAACAAACGGAACTTACAGATACAAAACCGGTGACGTAGTTTATTTTTTCTTCCCAACAAGAAGGTATTGCACTTGCAAGTTGTAGAATAAAAATAATTCTAATGGACTTATCACCTGTTACTCTAATTCATCTCGCAAATTTTTAGTCTTTCGATTGACTGACGTGCAAAAAAGAATTTTGAACGAATTTAAATTATTTTGCACTTTTTTATTTTAGTGACACGCAATAAAAAGATAGTATCTCATTTCCTTTCCCACAATATTTCAGGACAATACATTAACTTGGTCAAAAGATATTGAAGTTATTGTTCAGTTGAATAAGAATAATAAATTACTTGAAAGTTTAGATGAAAAAGAGGACCAAGTTGTCTGAAGAAATGTACAAACGCAAAAGTTAAATAGTAAAAATAATTGTTGCTTGATTTACGGATTTTAAGAAATTATTTTTAGAAATTGGAATAATCGTTTATCACTCAGAAAATCTTCTTTGGATAAATGAATATATTTTTTTCCGACATTAGATAAAATAATGAATTTTTCGTAGATAAAAGATGTCTTTATGACGGTGGACAAAAATTTTGCATTCCTTACTATGTAATTGCGTAGTTAGTGTTGTTCACGATCATAGTACTAGTATCAGCGCAGGTCATGATTCTACAAGAGATAACTTCCACTGACACGCTCGAATATTGCCAAATTTATTAGATACACTAAAAAACTAAAACAAACAGTAGTAAATCATAAAAATTGGCACCAAAGATGAATTTTAAGAAAATTTTGAGAAATTGGAGATACAATCCAATCAAAATAGGACTTTCAAATATACCACATCCACATTTGTTTTACCTAAGACAAAGCAGGAAATGCCAAACTCAGATTGCTGGCGTTTCTTTGTCGAAGGTGCCTGTTATAATTTATTCAGAATTACTTTTGTTTAATGGGCGTATACCTCCAGAAAGAATTATTCTAATACTTAAGGCAGTTGACGATGTTGTATTATGGAAATGGCTACATTTAAATATAACTTAGTTAACTAAACACAGTCACTTGTACCAAATTACAACAGCAATTTTTAGTAAAACATGAATATAAAAGTTTAAGTTACAATTATCCGTCTAAATATCTTTTTATACTTGCCGTATGATGTGCCTGCTTTGCATCTTATTTAATTTAACTATATATTTTTTTGTATTTTTTCTGTGCTATTTTCAGGTTGCACAAATCAAACAACCATTCAAAACACTTATGCCATGAAGCTTGTGACGATAGACAACGATTTCATATCGTTTTTGGACTCCACACTGCTACATGATATGCTGAAACCGGAAACTTGGTTGACAATGGATCACATAGATTTCATCTTGGCATTTTTGTCCAAAAAACAAAAGAATATAGATGGCAAAATAACTGTATCACCGTGTTCGTATGTATACTTCAACGATGAAACGGAACATTGGATCCTTCTGCGAGACAGCGAATTGTATGGAAACTACGATGTAATAAATTCAGATACAGGAAAAGCGCAAAATCACATACATCCGCTTTTAGTTTCTGATCATTTTATGTTGCTTTTTTTTAATTGTCACACAAGGAATTGTATTATTTTTGACTCCAAAAGTTTTGACAAATCGGAGAGCCAAAAAGATGATTTTAAGCAATGCATAAAGGAGAAAGTATTCCCAGCGTTTTTTGCAAGTACAGAATTAGCAGAAAGCTGGAATGTAGAGTATTATTCAAACATGCCCGAACAAAACGACGACTGTACTTGCGGATTATACTTGCTTAATGTGGCAAATCAACTGCTTTTGAGGGGATTTTCTGACTTGAATTTGGACACAGTTAAGAGTGAAGACGAGCGCTTTAAGTGGGTGAAAACACTTTTAGAAGAGGCAGGAACAGAAGACGGGAAGCGACTCTTAGCGAAAGCTAGCTCCTCAGGAAACATTCTAATAGACCTCATTGCTGAGGACGCCGACAAAGCCGAAAAAGCTAGAGATAGACGTAATAAAATGCACAAAGCCAAAAACAAATAAATAACTGAGTGATAAAACCATTTAATACTACGTTTTGCAAAAATGAAAAAACGATTAACAGTTACAAAATGAAAGGAAGATATTTTTATATCTCAGAGAACTACTTTATTTGTATTTAGTATTTCTATTAGCAATTTATTTTAAACCTATGAACGAAAATTCTTTTAATTCTAAATGTACCCTATGTTTTTATAATATAATTCTATGCTTAGAGCATTCAAAGTTTTGTAACTTAAAATAAAAAACAGGTTAAGAAGTTGAGAGCACATTTTATGTACATTTTACCATTTTGCTACTATAATAATAAAGAAATAATATAACAATGTTTATGTAATATGAATATTGAAATTGGGACATAATGATTGCAAATCGTTGTAAATTACAATACATTTCTTCGTTCATGCATGGACAATTATAGCTCTGTATATATTTTATTGCCTACGATTTGTTTAGAACATGGATAAGACTGTAAATACTTATTTTCACTTAACAAGTCTTCAGTTTAATTAAACAGAAAAAATGTAGGACTCCAGTGTGCATGTAAGAAAATGCATTATTAGCCCTTATCAAATGTAAAGTTTGAAGAAATGTTCATCGAGTTATTCATTGCAATGTGAAAAGTTGCTAATTTTGTTTCTAAAACCAGAGCTTTTACACACTTGCCGTTCGGTTTTACGAAAGTTCCAAAAATTAAATTCTAAACTGATTCCAATATTTTAAAAACACTGCATTTAGGTTATCATGAACTTTTTGCCTTCCAATGAATGAAACACAAATTTTAAACCAAATCCAAGCTCGCCTAGTTGTCATAATACTAAAAACATGCTAAAATATTAAACCTTTTGGATGGTCTCAGCAGAACATCTGTAACTTTTTTAACACTCAACAGAATCCAACCAAACTTACGCATTTAAACAACTCACCAGGCAATTTACATACAAAGTATCAATATGCTCGGCTAACAAAGGATCATCATGATTGTAGACTTAGATCAAGGGTATGAGTTTTAAACAACTGGTCGATGGCTTATTATAAATTGTGAGTGAACAAAGCTTTGCTTCGAATTTCTAAAGCAATCCGACTTTTAGTGCAAATACTTAACCCAAACTTGCAAGTCAACTTTCTTGTTATGCATTCATTCAGGAGTCAGTATGATATGCGTACATATGTAACTTGAATCATTTAAGTTAATTGGGTATACTTTAAACAAGGCTCATTTGCAAAATTTAGTAGAATGTTTACTATAATGTCGATTTGAAATACTTAATTCATTTAAAAAGGAAACATTTTCGCGTAAATCAATAAATTGCAAGTGTAAAATGCCACTGTGCAAATAAGAACTTTATAAGAAGAGCATTCGGAAACATTCCACTGCATTCACCCTACCCTTGGATGAAGTTACCACGCATAGAAATAGCTTTGCAATAAAACAATCTCGTGTTAAATTACTATGGGATGAAATATTAACGCGACGAAAAGTTTACAATTAATGAATACTAGAAATGGAATATTACTAAACACATCTTCCCTTGAAGTGTACCGTGTACCTATAGAACATATAGGTACAATTAATACGTTTTTTTCTATTCAAGTTCACCATTTCCCAAAATCCTACAATGTATCTTTGTCGCCAACATACGCAACAAATGTTACATTGTGGAGTGAACGAAATTCTGAGAATTGGCATAAGTGGAAACTTGCGCCAGTTATGTCGCCAAATTGCGATCCTGCCCTTTGATTTGGACAAGTTTTTCTGAGGGCTACTAGCAAGCAACGAAGAAACAGAAGGCTGAAACAAAGCAAACAATCATTCAGGGATTGCATTTGGATAAATCTAGCTTCTGGGTAGTTTGTCGGCAATTCAAAACAAATACAACCTTCTATCCGTGGACTTGAAATACTACTATTAGCTAATGTTACTAATGTATGATTCTTTTCTAATTTCGATACTGTTTTTGAATAAGAGACATAAAACGTGTCAAACATGTTGTTAGTTATTGGAGTTCTATGAATGCATTCAATGCAATGAGTTTCCTTGAGATAATAATTTGTAAATCGGACCTGTATAAATGGTAGTAATTATGAACTGGTGAAACTTTTTTTATCAAATTTTAAAAGTTCAGCATTTCTTGTTTTCTAAACCTTCTGGAAAGGAATAAAATGCCTTTATGAAAAAATTCTTTAAGTTTGATGCTATTACTCGTACCATACAATTTGTTACATTTTTCTGGCAGCTTAGAACACTTCCAAGCAGAAATATTGAGTAAATTCGAAAACTAATTTTTACTCCAATGTAAAATAGGTCAGACCAACAGCACAATTCACTTCAACGCCACTGAAAAAAACTGACGCTATGTAGGCTTTGGCCTAAATCTAAATATCGCAATGAACAAAGTTGGATTGGTAGAAGTGCCAAAGAGATTGGAGGATATACCCAACTAGAATCTTATAAAAGAAATTGGCTATCTTAAATTCCAACGATATAAAAGTTACTGTATATTTTACACGTCAAAAAACCCCAAAATTTACTTTATAAGCTAAACTATCCATTTGGTTTAAACTGACACCATGCGTCTTTTCTACGCTATGGGTAAAGCCGATAATATCACATACCACGAGCAACAGCGTGGCTCCAAATCTGCCAAATTCTGCTTATCACACCATTCTGAACCACATTCCACAAAATCTTTGCACAAGGAGATAACCCACACAACCCCGGAAAAAATCATTTAATATTTATTGGCATGTATGCCCATAGATTAGCCTGAGAGTGTAGGATTTGCTCAAAATTACATCCCTAACAAAAAGAATGCTGGGCTTTAGAATTATACTACGACAACCCAAAAATTCCATTGCATTCCAGACAAAAGTTATTAAATTCGGAGGTAGAATTTGAATTATTTACTATTCAGATATTTTAAAGGAAATAGTAGTGGGATTATTGTATGTGCGTGGAGAATTTTACTGGGGTGGAAATAACAATTCTGCTAAAATCGAAAGATTCTATTGTAGCGTGGCACTGAAGCTCGGAGTGTACGCTTATCGCTTTCGACAGGCAGCATTCAGATTCATAATATTTTTTCCTGCATTCACATTTAGCTGAAAGAAAGTTACCATTATGGCATTTTAAACAAAATAGAGAGCTAGAAGTTTAAGCCAAGGTTAATAATTATGATTTTGATTATCAGCAAATTAGGGATTTTATAGGGTCCAGAACAGTACATCCAGGGAATCAGATGACTGATGAATGCAGTTATAAAACCGTTTGCAGTGGGAGAAAGAAAAAGTGTGAAGTAGAGAGACATGCGAGGAAAAATGCGGAGGATTCTGGGGATTCGAGAAAGGTCAGATAGAGAAAATGAGTAATGTTCACGTGCAAAAAGCAACGTGACGTTCATTTAACTTTGATTGACATTTGTATTGAATTGACAACCAAACAATATTAATTTGAGATCTGCATGATCTACATACATGCACACGATGTTAATTTCACGTGATAGATTAGTGTTCGGTAATTAAACAAAAAGCTGTATGCTTGCTAATAAAAGGACGTATTGAGAAATAATATTGAGTTGTTGTCATATATATGGCTTGTATAAAATACTATTCATTTGTAATCTTCTCAACGTCAGACAGCTTTTGATAAGTAATGAGAAATAACTTGTAAAGTACAATGGAGGCAGAGGTTGTTGGGAATTTATCAAGGCAACAATAAAACCCTGAGTCATACATGAAATCAGTCGTTATTGACGGTTGGTATGTACGGGAGGCTTAGAATGTGATAAGAGCCTAATTTGTATGAATTGATATATTACAATGGTTCACTTATATATTTTACAAGCGTAATAAAATGCTCGTTAATTTATACCGTTTTATAGCTGGACAGTTATACAGGTACATTTTATTAATGAAAAATATTAATAAGAAAAGAACAGTTCGAAGCCTACAGCAACAAGGTGTGAACAATTGTTTGGTAAAACATATTTGTTTTAGGATAATAGCAGGACAAGCGTTTACAATACTTATATTTACCCCACATAGTAAAAAAAGAAAACAACAAGTAGGTAGGGCAATGTAAATAAATCAAATAAAAAGATAAAATGTACATTAGTTGCTTACACGCAATAAACAACCTATCCCACATTTCGTACATAAATCATTCTTATCTACATCTTAATACATGAGCCCGATTGAACGAAAATGAAAGCAGTGCGCAGTAAAACCCTGATGAATTTTTTGACGTTTTTGTTTGATCACGAATGCTGTTATATATAGGCTCGATGCCAAAAAGAACGCTTGTTTTAAAAATTCAAATTTCATGCCAAACCAGAATTAACTTTATGTATTAAAATGTGCTTCATTATATTCATATTTATTTTTTATCTATTATTCAGCTTTTGATTGTGAAAGTTTTATTAGTTTGTCTTAAAAAGGGTTTAACGGATGCAAATTCTCTAACTGTGTGAAAACCTCAAAGAGCCAGAGGTGCCAGTTTATGGGTGACTTACAAAATGAAATGAAATATGGATTGGTATAAATTATATTGTAAAACAGAAGAAAATCTATTTCAAAACATTAACGTTAAAAAAGTCTAAGAAACTATGCTTTATTAGAAAATGACTCCATAATAAATTTTCAATAATTTGGGATATAAATCATCCATCGTCAGTTTTTTCTTCATTGGGTAGAAGTTTTAGGCCGAATTAAGAAAACACTGCGATTTACAACTGGTCTAATAAATCTGTAAAAATAAACAAAACACAACAATACAACTTTAGATTTTCTGAAGTTTTCAGACGCCACAATAAATAAAATTATTGATTTAATTTATCCATTTCTCACCTTAACAAAATAAACGTCCAAAAACAGAAACCATTACCAATATCGGAGCTACAATCAAACTCCCCGCCCCTCCTTCAGTACTCGAAGGTTCCGTACTTCCAGTGCTATCAGGGCTTGTGGCGCCACTAGATTCCCCAGTGGTCGTTGTATCATCCGTGTTTTGGGCCATTACACATGCCAAAGCCACCAGACCAAAAACCAGTAAAATTCTGAAAGCCCTCATTTTCTAGAATATATATTTTTCTTTAATCAAACACTTCACTAGCCAAAAAATTAGAAATGTTTTCAGGTAAACAGAAATCGGCAGACTGTTTCTCGATATTTAGCCAACGTACCATTTTTATACAGATGGTCTTAATACAAAAAAATGCAATTAAGTGTTATCTTCAGTTTTCCCACAGAGAGTATCAGTAGCTTTGTCAATATCCAGACCATTCTGGATTAAATATTTGCAATGCGGATAAATTGGCAACGGACAAGTTATTATCTTCATATCACCACAGAGCCATAACATACATTAGTCATTTGTGCTGACGTAAAACACGGACGTATTGCATATTGCGTTGCAGAAATACAAAATGAAGATAAGCTGAATATTGTGTTATGTCGCGTATTAATTGGGTACGGGGATAAGTTGGTTGAAAACAATAATGTACCAGCTAATTTGTTAACCGTGACAAGGTTTTCCCATTTCCACCTAAGTGGCTTTAAAGGTCATTTAAACACTGGATAAATATTAGATTGGGCAGTTATGCAGTTAAGCTGTATGATTGGTATTGTGCGTTGGTTGAAGCTACACAATCAATTAATATATTTTGATTAGGGTTGATCAAAGATTATTGATTGTTTGGCAGACTGCTTTGAGCTGTCAATTAAACAATTATTTGATTGGCTGGCTGAAAAAATGCAACAAAATGATAATTTTTTAAAAATAAGTAGAGCAGTATGGTAGAATAAATCAGTGAAGTAAGGTTAGGAAATATTCAAACTTTTTAAGATTTTATTTAGCATTTTGTTTAAAAACCTGAATTTTTGAAAAATTGAAAAAACCTGGCTATAATTATGGAGTGTTTTTGTATTCTTGACTATTTTGTTGATAAAAACTGCCAATCGATAATATTATTATATGCTGTACGCATACCTGAGAATAAGCTTATTGACACAATGGCAAATATCAACTATACCAATTCACATATAAAACATATTTTCTGTGTAAATGTTTACATCATGGTACTTTGATTGATAACCTAAAATTATGTGAGTCGATTCATGGAAGGCTTTGGAACTTAAACTAATTCCTGAAAGTTTGTCAATTAAGCACAGGGACAACGGACATCAAGCAACTACGCAGTAATCTATAAGTCAGGATTGTGTTAAAGAAAATATTAGTTTATGGAGTAGACGTAATCAAGTGTGTATTATTTTGAATGACTAATAAAACGTTTTGGTGAATCATCCATCATGCCATTGTAATACTATTCAGTAGGAACGACCGCTTTAAACACTGAACCGTAATCTTTTATTCTTTATGTACGTAAGCAAAATAACGTGTAGGTAAAACTGACGTTTGACATAAGCTTGCTTGGAAACAAAACTTCAGGCATGCTGTGATAATATCAAGTAATGTTTAATAATGAGTCACCATTTCTACTGACGCTTTCTACTGGACCATCGTTAAATAAATCCGCCATTTAAAATGAAAATATTTATTCAGCAACTCAGATCTTAACGAATAAAACAAGTTATTCCAGAGGACATTGCACTTACATAGTCAAATAAGGAATCATTTTATTTCTCTTTTCATTTTCAGAATCAATTTATTTAGCAGAAGAAAACAAAATATTTCATTTTACATTATTTTTTATGTTTAGTATGTATTTCAGATTTGAATTCCCTTGAATGTGCATTGTTGCTTCTGAGAGAATTGCAATGCTAGAGTGAAACTTGTTTTAGCACTAGCAACAGATTGCTTCCAACTTCAACGAAATTGTGGGATCATATACCTTGCAATTTTTTACAAATAAAGAACAAACCCCCTTAAACCCTAACAAGGTCGGACATGTCCTTATCACAACAATAAATTAAAGCAACAAGGTTGTAATATCTAGAAGCTTTTTATAATTTATTGACGTTTTAAGCTTTTTATGTCAGTACAGTTTATACGTTTCTGCTCAAAACGCTAGAACAATTTTTTGCTTATTAAAATTTGTTAGTAATAACATTCGCCGTTACTATATATTAAAGTAATAAAATGTTATAAATTAACAGGCAGTTTATTATCCTTAAAAATATACCAGTGTAATATCTACATTCATCCGAACTGGGGTCTTATCATTTTCTATGCTTGCCGAATAATATCACGTCAACCGATTGTTTTCATATGACTCAGGCTTTTACGCTTTGATACGTTCCTAGCAATCAATTTGCTTTGTATATGCCAACTAATTGCTATTTGCTTTTTACAAGCTGCTTGAATTGGGGAAACACAAAAAAGAGTTATCTTGTATATAAGCTATTTATCTATATGGTATCAATTCGTGGTTTTATTTCTATATAGTAGTCTATCACGTGATAAAACTCCCTTCTGCAAAATATGTGGGCCACATTGTTCAACGTCATAAATGTCAATCAAAATGAAGGAAAGGTGGATTGATACAACAAAAATGAGTTTGTGCACGTGAGCACTACTAATTTGTGTTTAAACTCTGCTTTTCCGCTTTTAATGCATTATCATTTCGATTAAAATGCCATAAACTCAAACTTTTCAGAAATTTGAAAAACCATAAATGTCTTAATGCTATAACTTCCACTTATGTCATAAGCCCAAAAACCTTATTATAAAAATTCTCAATCTTATCATCTTCTTCAAAAACATCCATCACTTCTCCAGTAAATCATAGTCGTGAATATAAATTGAAGAGTGTATGCAACATGCAAATAGTTCATTTTTGCATTTTACACAATCAACAGACGTACTTTTTGTGCGACTGGAAGGAACGAAAAGCTATCGTGAAAGCAGATACCGAGTCATTAGAGAGGTTTAGATGTCCAAGCATTCGTGCAAAAGTTATTCTATTTGGCATTCGCAAGTCGCCCCGAATAACTTTCTGAGTGCAAACAAGAATGATTTGGCATTCACAAGGCTCTCCGCGAATACCTCGGTATTCATTCCCAAAGTCAACGCTTTGCAGTCTCACGATGCCCACATTTTCAAAAAAATAATTCTGCGAAATGGCCGCTCTGAGCGTCGCGCTCATCAGATGTTCTTTGTTTACAGTAAACTGCATACAATGAACATCTGATTTGTCAGCTGGGCTTGTTTTTGTTTACGTTTTTTAAACTTCCGTCTGGCTCATGAGACTGATCTCAATTTGCCCGTGCACTGTGAATCACGAGTGAATGAATCACTCAAAATCTAAACCAAAAATCGGGAATGCCAACATTCACTCAAAAAATTCTGCTTGAATGAATACCTAGCCAAGAATGCACGGCCATCTAAACCTCTCTATTACTCATTACCGGTAAACTTGCGATAATACATAAAACAAATGCTGCAAATATACATATGAACCTGTCTTGTATAAAAACGTATAGTTCTAAACAGGCCGTCAAAATAAATTAATTATTAGCTGCTAGGCTAGGCTTTTTCAGAGAAGCTAATTCAATGTGTGTCTGTCCTCAGTCTGTCTGTGTGCAAAAATGACGCGTCATATTTTTATTTGTTTAGAAAAAAATATTGACTGTTGCAGTCTCTCGAAAACTCAAAAATTTATTTGACTTTGGGCAAATTGAAACCGCATGTAAAATAGAATGCATAACTGCTAACAGTTTTGGTGTACAAAACTTGGTAATTTATTTATAAATTTTTTCGGATTGTAGTACTATATACCAGCTTGTTCAAGTTTAGCTCCATAACCATTTACCACCAGAAGCTCTGTACTGCTTGTTTAGAACACGTCACGTCCACCTTAGGAATAATGTAGTTGTTTGGTTTGTAAAATGTAGTAGTTTTAGTAAACATTTAATTTTATTCGATTTACTATTAGACGCAAAACAAGTAGATCCTGTATGCGTTGCACAAACCAACAAAAAATTTTTTTGTACGGCGCTTTACATGGGCAACCATTTGTCCTTCTGAAGTAAATTCTGATATCACTGCATTTTCTGGAAAAACAAAGTAGCAAAGGTACAATTTAGATAATCAAAAAGCAACGCCTTTTTGATTACGAGAACACTTTCCGGGGCAATCAATAAAGGAAGTGACCAATACAAAAAATCGAAGCATTCAGGAATCACACATGAATAAGTCTAATTACTGGAAATTTTTAGCGGCTTTTAAATTCGGATTTTGCTCTACTTCAAAAGAAGTAGAAATTCTGTAAACGATATGAACCGGTAAAATAATTGAACCTTGGAAGTACTAGGCAAATTTTGCACTGAAGTGGAAAGTTTTCATGTATAAGTTTGTTTAAATGAGTGGGTGTGGGTAGTGTAGGCTTTGGCGCCATCCACTAATGACGTCACTTAAAAATCGCTATTTTTCGGACCACTGACTGACACATGTCATTATGCTGTCACTTTTTAAATTTTCCACTGACCCCACTTGTCATGTCACCTGAGGTTACGTGAGGTCATCTGACACAAATTGGAAATTCAAGTTTTAAGGATTGATTATGACTTGTTTCAGAAGTTAAGATTATCTATCTGCAAACTATTTTGTTGTTAAGTACCCTTCAATTCCGTGATTAGAAGTTAGTGTTATTTCTGAAAAGCTCAAGTACATCGTCTGTAGGTTCATTGGAGTGTGTGAGTGTTTGTAGTAAAGAAAACACATATTAATTCCAGGATAATGTTGGCCTTAATTACAGGTTTCAAAGCAGAAGCCATTTCTTTCACTTTTAAATGTTTAAGTTGAATAGTTTGAATAATGCTAGAAGAAAGCCAGACTAAACCGGTACGAGCTTTAGTATTCGAAGTCTTAATCTGAAACACAGAAATAGCTATTACATATTAAGTTACTTTAAGATTGTTCTAAAAATAATATTTTGGGATATAACACAATTACAAAAAGGATAACCATGTTTTTCTTAAAAGGAATTCAAAATAGGATATTTAAATCTTTGGTGGTACGATTAGTGACGTCACTTTTGCTATTAGCCACCCACCCACCCTTGTCACTATTCGTCACTGTCACTGAAAGACCACTGACTGACCCTAAAAAATGACGTCATTAGTGGATGGCGCCTTTCGCTGAAAGCTTCTCTGACACCGGGAAAACTATGGTGACTTGGTACTGTGCAAAATTATATTTTCAAATAGAAATGTGTTAACGTATTTAATTTTACTGCGTTTGTGGACTTATATTTAAATTCTGTGAAAATACATATGTGTGTTGATTAAAATAATCATAATGGATGGCAATTTCTGCGTTGATTGCGCTAACTTAATACATTATCTCAGAACCCAAAAGCTGGAGAAGAATAGGCTAGATGTCGACCGTAGTCAAAACAATCAAGCACAACGGAATATTTACTGACAAAATTGCAATAATTTGGCAAAATGTTGGCAGTCAAATGGCAATGCAGTTGCTGTAAAGAAGCTGAAATGTTTATACAATTGAATAAATGTAGCTTATAGAACAAAGGTCAAACAACCTTGCATGTTGAATTGCTTGACATTGTTTGTTGCATCAATACGTAGCTAGATTTATTTATGCAAACGTTGTTTTAGCAACCTAAAAACTATGTAACATCTTGGCCATATCTTCAGTATTTTTAGCGTGGACCTACTTGAGAGGAGAGATAGGAGGTTATAACTAAACTTGTGCTATTTTAATTACGAAGCACGAAGTATATCATGTTCCATTTTCCAGCAAAATACCATTCCTTCTGTTCCAGTTTCAAGCAGAGAGATACGTTCCTGATAGTAACAGCGGTACAGTCAAACAACTGCTTTGTTTTCCTACGGCTTACGCAATTACATTGGTGGCTGAATAACATTAGCTTTCCCTTCCTATTTAGTTACTTCTTCCATGAAAATTACGACATTGAACGGGTTAATTAACGCTTACTCACTTGGGTTATACATTACGTAAATGTATTTAATGTATGGTATGTGTTTTGCATGTCAGGATAAAATATTGTTGACTTTATGCATCTATATTGATTAGCAATTTAAGAAAATATGTGTCATTCAACCAAATTATTTATAATCATGTGTCAGGGAAGAAAGGAAGCACAAGCGCTAAACTATTCAAAATGTTAAAATTTCTGTAACTTTTAGAATTATTAGGATATTTGGTATTTTACATTTGTATAATGAGAATGGTGATTGGCTTCCAAAACAGCTTAATTTCGTATTCATTAATTTCCAAACTCCAGCTTCAATTATATTTTCAAATTACTTTCCAAATTTTTGAAAGGTTACTTAGATGTCCATCGAAGGTGCTGTGACGGGCTAAACTAATTCAAAAGACATGACATTATCTTATTCTAGGGAGGATTGCAAATCTTAAAAATATTTTGCAGTAAGTACGTAAAAGCCATCCGTAATCAGCAGGTACAAGAAATTCAAGTGCTTACGTAAGACTGAGCCGATAATCTGATGCAACCAGTCGTAAACAATCAAATGTAGTTTATCGTCATTTCTTATTAGAGCTTAGAACCTTCTTGTTGCACATCTGAGAGTGACGTTAATGTATTTTGTATATTGTTACCCAGCCCAAGCTGATGAAGGTCAAAGCGTGCATGCAAATGCGACAGAAATACTTTTGCAGTATCTTGCGACATCGTTAAAACGGTTTTGTTTGAGACCAGATAAAGGTATGACGTTGTGTCTGATTTGAGAATATAAATCCTCAGAACAATGACCATTTTCTACTAGAAGCTATTTCCTGCAAGATCAAACTTACAAAGGACCTAACTCCAGTCCAACAAAACATCGTCGCGTTGCAACGTACGCAGGACCTCCTCCTTCGTCTCCTCCTGCTAACTAGTTTGGCGTCTCCGGGCAACAATGGAATTCCGAACGAACTACACTGAAATTCTTTTTCTAATCACGAGTTGTTAATTTTGTTTGTGAAATCAATAAACAAGCAAGATTCACACCAAGAGATGTAGATTAAAAGCGCCTTATTTTCATATTACGTTTTACCATTACTTTCATAAAAGTATTTTAAGGATGCTACAGACTGAAACTGTAATTGAATTGTATAATGGGCCATAATGCATAACCAAAAGCAAGTATAGTACTTGTAACACATCTTCCAGATGAAATTAAATTTACGGTTTATCAACATAGACATTCTAGCTGACTAAGAACGCTTCAATATCTGAATTATCTTATTTACATTACTCTTTGCGCTTATATAAACATTGTAACAACAATTTTCACTTAAGCAAAATTTCATAATTTTTATAAAGCTTTCACGTAATTAATCCAAATTTATGCTGCTTGACAGGATTTACAAATTGGTTTACAGAGCAAATACATTTACTATTTTACAATCAGCTAAGTCCTCTGACCAATCTGTTGAAGTGCATTTAAGTTATTTTAAATAAAGTGATTAATGTTTGACCACCACTTTACTCCTTTTTCATTTGCAAATTGCAATTATATTCTAAAAGCCCAAACAAATATTTAATTTTATCTATAATTTAACTTTATTACACAAGCTAATACACCGTTTCTTAAAACGTCTTTTGAAACAATGTTTCCAAAGGAAATACCAGCCACCAAAATGGAAACCAAGTTGAAAATTAATTCCACTTTTAAATTTCATTTCAAGTAGTAGCAGCAATACCCCTAATATCCACAACAGACTCAATACCATATAGATATAAAGCAAATGTTGCAATTTGATAAAATCCCCCGTAAAAACTTCAACATCCCGTGCTAGCCTCTTTCCCTGTAAGTTCTTCTGATATGTAGTGGCATGCAATGCCCATTCATTCCATTTGTCATCTAGCCCACCTACCTTAATCGCTTTAAAAATCCAAAGTATCCACTGTCTATTAACAGAATAGGCAGCAAAATACACTTGTTTTTTGGTTAGTTCTTCTGACAGCAGAAAGCATCTTCTGGATTCATCCTCAGTTTTTTTCTTTACCATTTGCTCAAGCTGTAGCAGATATTGCACTAACCATTGACCATTATCTAAATACAAGTGCTGGGTGACTAAAAAGTTTGCCACTAATTCTAAGGAATAATTAGTCGCATTTTGGTAAACTACTGTGCTGTTAAATAAATGTGACAAGCCTCTGGTTTCAAACTCCTTGTAAGTCTCCTCCCATTTAACTGGACTAAAGTGGTACAGGTAATTGGGAAAAAGTATTTAATACTTTGCCTCTAGTGCTTCTCTCAACAAATTGTAAGGCTTGTGCTTAATTTGCATGGTGACACAACTTGTGATTATATTTGAAATAAATTAGTAACCATACTAACCAGGCAAATAAATTAGATTACACGAGACCTTCTGTAATGTAGAGTTGCAGACGTACCTACTAGTGGCACCTCCACAACAAAAATATCCTTCAAATTGGGTTTTCTTTTTTCAAATATTATTGCTAATACAAGCACAACCAGAACACAGAAGATTATACTAAATGCACATTTCTGTTCTATTATGTTCAGCCAAGAGTGGAATCCAGTGTTTAGAGCAAACCAGTTTTCCCTTCCTGTTGCACAGTAAAACACAGATTCTCCGCTGACCATTTGGAAAATCAGTCCAGATTTTAGATAAGCAAAACTTTCAATTTTGTCACCAAAGTTGGTAAACATACCAGCATAAAGTATAAATTGTTGGCTGGTTTTCCCATGGCTTATTTTACTGGTGGATTTATACCTTAAGGAAATATTCAATTGTTTGACTAGAACAAACATGATTGCATCTTCTGCATAGCAACTGTTTACCAATGTTACAGTTTCATAACAGTTTGCAAGTAGGGGAGTTATCTCAACTACGCGATACTCTGTCACTTTTTGATTTCCATTTTGAAACAGTTTTTTGTGCATCATTATCGGGCTCATAATAAGTTTATATAGTTCAAAGTTGTCCAGTGTATTCCATATCTTACCATTTGAACACAATCCAAAGCAATAGTAATATATTAAAATGGGTGCTTGTTTTGAAACTATTTGTACCAGAATTTTTAGTGCGGGTAGGCTACCGTCAATTTTCCTAAATGAAATGTTAGGCGTGTAGGATTTTCTTGTTGAATGTGTGAACATAAACACTGTTTCCGTACGAAGTCCAAGCTGGTAAAAAGTTTTAAAAATGTTTAACTGTTGTGTTGCAACGGGGCAAGAATAACTGCAAGAGGTTGACCATACTTGGATTGACGTGTTATTCCAATGTCAGTTTTATAAGTAGAGTTAAAGCAAATTGTGCACTTTAATGTTACAGTGTGAATAGGAATGCAAGAATAATATATGCTTTTCCATGCTAACAGTGGCAATCAAGTTCACTAGCTTTGTAGCAAAGTCCAGAAACGTTTCCGTATCACACTCAGCTTCAATTTTGTTACTTATTCTTGCACTGGGATTTAGAAGAAACGCAGAACATATATTGATCAAAGCACCAAATACTATACAGGAAATTAGATGTAGCATTTCACAATTTTTGTAAAATATTCATTCAAACTGAATCCATGTAGAAATTTGCTAACTTTTATTTAAAGCCTTTCAAATCTGTCGAGTTTAAAGAAAATGATTACTACTTTTTAAAAACAGCTCCTTCCACTTTATATTAATTTCCAAACAAAGCGGTGGTCTAAAGTTTAAAGCGATACTCAATATTGACTAATTTTTTTTCAAGACTGAATATACATCCAAAAGTGCAAACTTGTCCTTGTGCTTATAAGGAGTAAATAAAGTGATCAGCAAAATATATTAATCATCTCATTATTTATTTTTGTAGGAAAGTGGTGTTTTAGGTACTGGCAATTTTGTAAAAGCTGTTTAACCAAGTCCACTACAAAATAGGGTGTACATATACTCATTTTCACGTGCTATTTAACAAGCTTTTGTCCTTGTCCATTTCAATTCTTAGCCAATTCAAAAAAAAACTTCCAAATCCATCCAATTTTTTATAAACTAGCAATTTATTTAAACATTTTAACTTAAAGCCTTACATAATACTAATTTAGTTAATTAGCTTACATATAAAATTTACACTTGATATATAAATCTCTAATTAACCAACTTATTAAAACAGCCTGTCTGAGTCACACATTCATTTTTTCTCAGAAAGCATAATTCACAATAGCCCATTCAATTTTTCTGTCCTTGCCAAACCATTTACTAAACGCCACGTCTTCTTCTTTCAATTTCACAATTTTTCCCCTTTCCACACCTATTCATTTAACCATACTTTAGCCATTCATTTTATTTGAAATATTTTAAACTTTTTTTCAATTTATTTTAAAATGACGCCCCCAAGCGTCCTTCTATTCCTAGTAGGGCTACTGCCTTTCTCCTTTTCCCGGAGGATGCCCACATCCACCACGCCACCACATTCTTATCCCCTGGGCTACACCCAAATCGGTTACCCCAGCTTGACGTCACCTATCTCCCCATCCTCCCCACGTCGTCATAGCAACAGTAACGTCATTCGACCCCACCCCCCAGTGTTTCCCTCATCCCCTTGGACACTAAGCGGTTATCCCCCTTCAAAAGGTCCACTTCCCTTTTACTCCAATTTGGGTCTGCCCTCCACCTCGGCCGACTACCCTGAGATAATGGACACCGGTGACCGAGGGCGACGCGGACTTCAAGCACCTTATGGTGGCGCTGCTGAGGAGGTGGACGATAGCGAGCCCTTTTATGATAGCGGACCATCGCCATCGTCACCGCAAAACTATCCGGGTGCTTATGATGACGTGGAGCCATCCTACTTTGATCCGGGCCAGGGGCAAAGGCAAAGAAGAAGTTTTGACTTTGGACGACCCTCAAGCGGCTTCCAGTTCCATGAACCAGCAGGTGGACTGGGACGATTTGGCAGGTCAAGTAGGAAGCCCAAGTATCCCAAGTACACCCCGGAGGTGACGAGCAGAGGACAAAGTGGACCACAACCAAATAATTATGGACCTTATGGCTATGGCGATGACGACTTCGGACCGGAAGTGGCTCGCGAACTGAAAAGGGATGAAGGTGAGGATGGACCTCAGCGAAGATTTGGAGGTGGATCACCAATGCCCATGGCTAGGGCACGGGGTGGACCAAGGCAGGAAGTAGCGGACAGTTTGGAAGAGGAAATTGTGGCCAGGGCGAATTCGGTGAATAGTGGGCCAAGAGGGGGGCAGCAGATGATGATGGTGGGGGGCGGGGGTGGACCAAGAAGAAGTGGACAGGCGGGTGCGGGGTGGCTAAGAAATGCAAGGATGGGTAATAGACGGGGTGGAAGGGGAAGGGGGCCAATGGCTTTTGGAGGTGGACCCCGATTTGAGCCAGAGGAGCTAAGTGGACCAATGGCGGGTGGGGCTAGAGGTGGGGACATGGGCATGTTTATGCCGGGGGGTGGGCAGCAAGCTGGTAGAGGGGGATATTTTGGAGGGGACGAGGAAGGGATGATGGGTGGAGGACCTCCAAGGAGGAGAATGGGGGGAAGGAGGAGGATGAGGGGAATGTGGGGCGGAGGTGGACCGATGATGAACAGAAGAAGGGTAAGATTTTTTTCTAAAAAAATTTGGGGGAATTATTTCTAAGGGGGATTTTTTTTGGATTGATTTAGAGGGAAGCTCCTGACACGTACATTAACTCAGGACCTTATCCAATCCTAACTCCAATGGCGGTACAGCTTCCTTACGGAGAGGGGGAGGGTTATAATAGGAGAAAGAGGCAAGTTGGAGGGGATGAGGAGATTTTGGAGGAGGAGGATCCTCAAGTTTACCAGCTGGCCTTGCCAGAGCCCCGGAGAGTAGTCAGGAGAATTATTAAAAGGCCAATGTTGGAAAGTAAGGAAAGACGATTGAGAAAGATGGAGGAGTTAAGGGATAAAAGTGAGGAGGCGGAGGGGGAGGGGGTTGAGGAGGAAAAAGAGGTGGATGCCACTGTAGTAGCGCCTGCGGAAGAGGTGACCACGCAAACGGCAACGGTGGAAACGGTGACCGCAGGAAATGAGCAGGGGACTTCTGAGGCCACTGGAGTGCCGGGGGAGGAGGCAGAGGAGGAAAGTGGAAAGAAGGAGGATGAGGTAACCACTGAGGAGGAGGTGATGGTGGAGTCCACTACAGAGAAGGAGGTGACTTCGACGGTGAAGGAGGTGAAGAAGGGGAAGGAGAAGAGGGGCAAAAGGGAGGGCAAGAATTGAAGGAGGGGAGGGGGGAGGAGCGGGGGATTATTTAATTAATAGTGGTTGCTATTATTACAAAGTTGTGGTGTTGTTTTGTAAAGGTGTTTATTCCCGAAAATAAAAAGTAAAATTATTAATTATTTGAGTAAAAATGGAGTAAATTAATTAAAATAGTTGCGTGTGCGATAGTCTTAAATACTTAATTAATTGGAATGATAAGTTTCCTCTAGGTTTCTGGAAGACAATGACATCTTGTCCATGTTGTCCATGGTCACCTCTCAACGAGAATCCGGTGGAGCAACCTTAAAAATTAAAATGATTGATTATTTCCTTCAAAATGTCATCGATTTTTAATTAAAATATTGACAAATTGACAGTTTACCTTTTTTCAAGGATTTCTTCTAGGACCTTGCATCCTCTTCCTTAGCACCTCAATCATCACCACAACCGCCAATCCCCCCCAAACATTACCCCATTTCCATCCCACCATCGCCGGAACAAAAATGGCCAAAATAAAGTAATAAAATTCGTCAAACTCTAGCCATCTCCTCCACCTAGGCCTCTGAATCTCCTCCAAATCATTTTCCTTTTGAAAATCAAGCGCTTCAACCGCCTCCTCCACCTCGTTCTGCTCCAGGTCCTCCTCTTGCAAAATCCTGGCCACCATTTCGTCATCGTCCACCTCCCTCCCAAAACTCCTCCTTTTTCCAGTGTCCACCTCCATCCCCTCCTCTTGATACATTTCCAGAGCTTCCCTCCATCCCACCAAATCCACCTCACAAATCACACATCCCCCTGGACCTTCCCCCTTCGGCAAACAATCCGCATGATAGCCATGACCACAATCCACCTCAAAAATCGTCTGGTTCCTCCTCCTCCTATCACACTTGACACAAGTCTCCTCTTTCTTGTCCTTGGTCACCTTCTCCTCCCGATTATTATTGTCCACCTCCAATCCCCTCCTGTCCACTAAATAAACCACCTCCCCCATTTTCAACCCGTAATCCCTCAACTTCCTCCCAGCTTTTAACTGATCCCCTCCATAAATCAGCCTTTGTCTTTCCTTCACCAGTCCACATTTCCCCTCCGCTTTTAACTTCAAAGCCTCCACACTCGTCCCCCCGTCCACCTCAACTTGCACTCCGTCCCCTGAACATCCCCCGTCAATAAATTCTAGATTTATCCAAAGTGGCCACCATTCCACAGTTTGCGGTCTACAATAAATCATTAACGGTTTAGTACCAGTGACCAAACTTAACAACCGTTTGTCCACCTCGGAACGTTTTAAAAGTCTGCCGTTCCAACGGACAAACCAACTTTTGGGCAGGCTTTTCACTTGGTCAACGTCACAGAGCCAAACGCGACATAAAACTGTGGAGTTTTCGGTGTCGGGGGAATAATCCCTTAATACACCGTTATAAAAAGCCATGGTAACCGTTAAAAAATCGTCACCTTAAAAAAATGGTCAATTTCACTGACCACCTGACCACTTGACTGTTGATCGTCATCTGTTCTGGCTTTCGCTTTTTTTTACACACGTCAACTTAACCAAAACAAGTTCTACGGGGCTGTCCACCAGAATTGTCACCGAAATGTAACCTCTTTTTTCAAAATCGTCATCATCGTCCACGATTGACGATCTGTCCATTTCCTCCATCTTCATTTCCTCAGCCAGCTTTTAATTCCGATTTTCAACGGAAAATTAAATGACAATTTGTAGGAACGGCCCCTTAGACAGCCTTACGTGTGCTTGTGCTGAGCGCTGATGACGATGATGAAGATGACTCAACTTTCAACGAACAAAGCGTACATAAACGCTGCCAGCGTTGCATGCAAATTGCGTTGCTGTTTATAAGTTAGACGGTTAGGGTGATAATTATTAAATAGAGATGATAATTACTGAAGCTAATTAATTTTGATAATTTTTCTGATGAAAAGCTGCTGATTTGTAACAGGTGGTTTGGGTTCAGAATTTTTTTTGGATGGATTGATAAAGGGGTGGAGTAAAGTAGTAAAGTATCGCGACAAAATTAAGACTTTTAACAATTTCAGTTTTATTTTGATGCCTAGTTTACTCATTTTAGTGCTGATTTTGATAAAGCCTTGTACAAAAGTAGCGTGCCAAATGTCATGGGACCCCAACCAAAAGCACATGCTTTTTAAGGGTTCCTTCACACCAAACGCAACTCACACAACCTTCCATAAAAATTACCCAGTTTTTATTTAAAACTCATTTAAAATCCCAATTTAGCCAGTTTTCTAACATTTCCACCAATTTTGTGGTTCTTAGCTCAACTAAGTTTTTCTGCCGCCGTACTTAATGAACATCCCTTTTTCTTTCAAGCTGTTTGTTTTGGTGCTCAGTCGGCTGACTTGGCTTGGCTGATGAAGAAGCCGGCATTCTAGCTATTTTTCGGATGAAAAAGTTGACCATTTAATTGATGGAATATTTCCCAAAAAATTAACCAGGTAGTTAGTTAACTGTTGCGGAACCTCAAAAAAGTTGACCAGTGACCAAGGGACTGTGTCCAGTGTCCCAAGCTGAATAGGTAAGTGATTTTACAAATCGTCAATGACGATGGACCATTGATTGCGTAATTATTTTTTAATTTAATTAACGTTCCAGGAAAATGGGTGGACGCCAAGGTGACCACCGCCGCAAAGGTGCCCGTTACTCCCGACCCTTGACCATGAACACCTCCAACTATCACCAATGTCGCCTGTGCCGCCTTTCCTACCAATCTGAATCCGCCCTCAAGCGCCACTTCCTCGAAAAGCACAGCGCCACCGTGTCCAATCTCAAAAGTGCCCGAATCTCCGGCCCCGGTCCAAAAAAAGCCAGTTGTCATTGGAATTGTGTCAAGTGTCACCGTAAATTTAAAACGCTTCAGGGGCTGGTCATCCACCAGCGTTTTTGGCATCCTCAACCAAAGCCCCAGAAGAAAAAGGTGACCAAGCAACTTCCGGTGACCATCTTGGACAAACAACCTGTCTTAAAATTACAACGACTAAATAACATCCCCGTTAAAACTCCTTGGCTACCCAACCACCTCAACTTGGTCACCGAACCCGAACTCTTTCAAAAACTGACCGGAAACCTAAACCAGTTAAAAGTCAAGTTAAAACGGTTGTCATCCGCGACCTTGCTAAGATGGAGGCGAATTCCACCGCCATCGTCAACAGTGCCACGATTTACTCAGTTTTTGGACTATCTCGGATTATCCCACTTATTCCCTCCAGTTCCTCCAATTCCTCCAGCTCGTCCACCTCCTCCAAATCCATTTCCAACTCAAGTCACCACTCCAGCGCCTCCAGGAAGGCCCTCCGGACCTCCATCAATTCCTCCACAGGATTCCAGAGCTGTCAATTTCTTCCTGACCATGGGAAGATATCAACCGGACACTCCACCGTCGTCACCTCCTCGATCATCGTCACCCCCTCCAACTCTTCAGAACCCGTGTGCTCAATGTCACCTCCAATTTCCCTCCAGCTCTCAGTTAATCCAGCACGTTGCTCTGGTCCACTCTCGTCAAGGTCAGGAGTACAAATGTCGCCTGTGCCAAACTCTGTGCTTGTCAAAGGTAAATCTCCTCCTAAATTTAACTCCAAATTCCCCTCCAAAATATTTTCTAACGGTTTATTTTTTTGTCCAACAGACTATTTTAGTCCAGCATTTTATGCCACCGCAGTCTTGTCCTAAGATTAGCTCCATGCCACCATCCTCAACGCAATGCTGCCTGTGTAACTTACGATTCTCCACCAGAGCCCTGCTTCAAGACCATCTTGCCAATGTTCACGTTTCCCAAATGATTTGTTAAATTAATTAGTTAATTAACTTTGTACTTGTTTCCAATAGTTTACGTTTCTTAAATGATTTGCTAAAATGGTTAATTAACTTTGTACTCGTTTTTTTTTTCATGTAAAATAAATGAATTTTTTGTATTCTTGTAAATTCTAACTACTATTTTTCTCCATACGTGACCAAAATACAATTTGTGATTTTATTTTGTAATTAAATTGAGTAAAGAATTAAGTCAAGAGGCAGTAAATACTTTTGGAGGCGATTGATAGTTCTAAACAGTTTGAAATAGAGGAGGACAGGACGAAAATAAAGCTAAAGGTAGATCAGACTAGGAGGAGGATGGAGGTGATGATAAAAGTAGGTATTGGAAAAAGTTAGAGCAATAATTCATTTAAAGTAAATGAGAATTTAAACATGGTCGAAGTGCTTCCGAAAAAGACGAAATTCGGGATATATATATTTTTTAAATTAGCAATGATAATAGACTATTACCCTTTTTTAAAGTGTGATAAACTATAATTAATTAAGCAGAACATGGAAATGTTTCGTTGACTTTGGATACTAAATTGTTACATGAGAAATTTCAATATAAATAATTGTTAAAATAGTTAGAAAAACGGTTTCCAAGAGTTTAAGGAAACTTTCAAAAATAAAATAGGTTTGCATTTATGCACAGAATTCTCCTAAACTTTGTTTCAGTTTTTTCAAATGCTAAATAAAACGTTTCTAAGCAAAATGACAATGATAAAAGATTACAAAGTTTAATGCATGAAAGATTACTTACGAAACTCAACTTTATTTTCAGAAACGTTAAGAATCTTAAAATTTCAAATACGTAAACAAGACAGTTCAAATTACAACCTTAACCTGAGAAGCAATCAATTCTTTTGTTTGCTTAAAACCTTTACTGTTTTACAAGGCCTGTTGTTCATGCGTTTTTGGAACTTGATTTAGTATCGCTTTAAGGTTACCCTCTAATTTCAGTTCGGCTCGAGGTCGTTTTAACTGAACAGCAACCGCAAGTTTGTCATTTCCTACAGCAATTTGTGAGGCACTTCCTCTGTTTAGTCCAATTATGGTTACTTGTGCTCCCGCAATGTCTTGGCTGGGTTCTTCCTGAGTGGCTAGCCCAACCAATGCACCATTGTTTTGGCTGTTTAAACCCAGTAAGCCTCCCAGTAAATCATTACCCATTACACTACGTTTTTCTTTGGTATTCTGAATTTAAAATTTAGAAATAAATTGAAAATTCTAAAGCAAATAAGTAAAAACTTGAAAACGTTACCTGAGTTTCGGCAGAGAAGTCAAGGTTGTCAAAGCCAATATAGCTTCCTTCTGCTGTGTTTAAGGTTTCAAGAAAGGTTAATAGAATAAAGAGTACCAAATTTGCCATAATGATTTGGCTACTGAAAACGGGTGAAATACTGGTAATTCGGAGAGTTGAGATTTCATTAGAAGAGAAACTGTTTATTGGTGAATATATAACATCCATTGTTCAAGTTTTATATATTAATATTTAGAGCAAACGTTACTTGCAAATTGCAGGGACGACTAAAAACATGTTACACGTGCATTGCTTATTTAGCAGTTTAAATCATAAACTAGGAATAGTGTATTTATACTGATTTGACACATTTTACTTGCGCGTGCATGGTTTCCACGGTATACAGAAAGAAATACATATACCTATTATACTAATTACAATGGGAACAAATTTTCTTGCATTCCGGGAGAAATAAAATAATAGTAATGGTGGCATATAACGTGAGATTTAGCTTCTTTTAACGTTTTTGTAAGAAAATATGTATTATGTTGCATTACCAAGTATTTTACAGAAAACTGGCCACTTTTTTTAAAACATCTTACTAAGTATTGTAGCACACCATAAACTGCAAAATTATCCAAACCTTCAAATGTGTAAATTAATTTTGCTATTAATGTTCTCTTTATTACCAACCTATAATTACCTTTCACAGGTGACGACTTTTCAACCTATGTGAAAAATTTGATGCTTTAGCGAATACTTACAATTGTTTTTATCATTGTCTAAAGTTTTATCCTGACCTGGAGTGTTGAATGCAGAGACATTTACTTTTCTTTAGCGTAGAGTGAATAATTTATGTTAAAATATGCATTGCTGAAATGTGGGAGGTCTATGAAATTTATTTTCAAGTAAAACAACGTAGCCCGCTTCCGTTAAAGCGTGTTAGATTTTTTTAAGATTTCAAAATTGAAGCAGTGTTTTTAAAAATATGAAACACTGAAACAGCGGAAACCTATGATGATTTTTGAAACCAGACAAAACAAACGAAAATATTGTACGCAATTAGGCATAACAAGTTTGGTTAATATCTATGTGTTGGGAATACATAAAAGTGGGACAATTTCTTAACCGGATTCTAAGCAGGAAATCGGGGCAAGATTTAAAAGTGATTGACAGTCCTAAGCAGTTGAAGAAGGATAAATACGTAGACCATTACAATGATAAGCAAAGGATAGGTGGAATAGTATTGAACTTGGTTCTGAGATGAACGTAGATAGGCAATTGGTGATTGCAGTGAAACGAAAAACACTTGGAGTTATTTTTTGAGCAGAGGCAAGACCCGCATTTAAAAGAAAGCCTTACCATAAGTGGAATAGACGTACATTAATTTTAAATGGATAAAATTACTCTAACATAATATGCGAATAAATAGCTAAATATTTGCTATAATTTGCATGCAAGAAAGATATCCAATTTTATTCAAAATAGAAAGAGTTTAGAAAATTTGATGTAAAGAAAGTCACTGTTTTAAAAATAAGACAGACCGTAGTTGCAACCGAAGTTGGTAAATTGGGATACAAAATGCCTAGACGTTTTACTGTCTCTGTGCTTTTTGTAGGACTAATGCTTGCAGCACAAGTCTCTGGGTTTCTGGGGATAAGCTGTTAAAATTAATTTGTTTCGTTTCCTCAACCTCCTGTTGTTGTTCCTGCTTCTGTTGCTCTTCCAACAAACTCAAAACAAGTGCTTGTTGTTCCGGAGACAAATTGTTAAACTTAAATTGTTTGTTTTGAGGTGTTTCTAGAGCGGCTACAACAATCTGAGGTTGAGATTGTTTGTTGGTCTGTTTGTCTCTGATAATAACTGGTCGTGATTCGGAATTTACGGTCTCCTGGGGAAACAGGTTAAGAGCGATACCTTTTGTTTCATGAGAATGCGAATGTTGTGAGCCTCCAAGCAATTCAGATAATACTCCGCCGTCCATCACACTGCGCTTTCTTCTAGCGTCCTTTTTTAATCAAGAAGCTATATTTCAAATTTAAGGTTTCCATACAAAATGTTTAAATTTATTTGTAATAAAGATTACCTGAAAGTTTAGCAAAGTTTCCACAGAAATACCATCGTCACTTTTTTCCAAGTCAACCAGGGAAACTGGACTGGCTTGGGCTGGATACATAGTAGCCACAAAAGCTAACAGAAAAAAGAATTTGGGAAATTTAGCCATTTTTCTGCAAATTTTCTACTTCGTTCAAAAACAGTTCCTTGAAACTATTCAAACTAGTACTGACCAAGGTATTATATGACAAGAGAAATATTTAAAATGAAAGTACAAGAGCTGATTGATATTGAAGTGGTTGTATGTTAACCTTTTTATACCAGAATTCAGAGGAAACGTGAAACAATATTGGAACCTGTAATGAGGACGACGAGGAAAACGTCGACAATATTTTAAGCTGGGCTAATATTAGCGTACGTGTAAAGTGTTATTTTAGCAAATTTTTTACAGAGTTGGCGCAAAATGTGGGCGGATAAAAGAAACTATGTCAAAGTTATATTATATCCTTTTATTCTCTGACATCTTACAAGCCATTTTTACTGCAAGTTTTAGGAACTTTTACACGCGCGTGTGTAATCCATTAACCCTATTTTTAATATATAGGAACAAAAGTAAAAATTAATATTTTATGCTTGTGGTGACATAGTGCTTAAACCATATAGTGGGCGTTTAATTGATTGAGAAAAATGTTGACGTTAAGTTTTTTGTGCTTTGCAACTGCAGCATTTTATGAAAAGTTAGTGTTTTTTATTTGTGCGCATTCGATTGCAATTACTATGGTTTATTAGGATATTAAGAACAACATAATATATTATCGGTTACTTATTATTATTGACATGCAAATACGATATGCTGTAGAGTACGGATTATATATTTAGCATAATATGCCATTTACCATGTTCTAAAATTAGGTATGCCCAGCAGAACATGCTTGATTTATTTTGCGGCTCATTACTTTGCTTACCAAACAACGAATTTGCTAAATAGTTCAAAAATTGAAATAACAAAATATTGAAAGTTACAGAAACGTTTTGCAACATTCGTTAGAAATGTCGCTGCAAAATAAGTGATATATGAATAAATTTTCCTTGGCCACAATTAATTCCAAAACTTTCATAGAATTTACTAGTGAAATGCGATTTACATAGCAAATTATCCAAATTGCTAAAAAATATGTACATGACATGCAATGAATAGTATTTTGTTCTATGGAAAATAATTTGGTGCAATAATCAAAAATGAAAATAGATTTTTTTGCATGCAGGATAGACAAAAGACATCCAATTTTATTAAAGTTGAGAAAAGAAGAGTAATAATTTAGAGAATATTATAGAATATAAGACATATTATTCTTTAAACAATAAAAGGAAAGAGTAGAATAGAATAGAATAGAAGAGAAGAGATTACAAAAAAGAAAAGAAAGAGGAAAGTAAGTAGTTTGAGAATTTGAAGAATACGAAAAATGAAAAATAAGATTTAAAATTATTTTGTTTCTTTTACCATGCCGAGTTGTAACCATGTAAATAAGTCATCTATTTTACATATGAGCCACTAACAATTCCAAAAGTTCTTCATTTGACATATCTTCAAGTTTTTTTTCTTGCGGAGATTCATCATTTTGTAACAAAGCCTGTACGTTTGCTATTTTTGCAGGCTGAAGATTTTGCTCTTTGTTTAACGCCCCAGCAGCTATTAAAGGTTCCGATGGGGAGTCCTTGCTTACACCGTTCAAATTAAGTAAACCGCCAAGTGGAGCCTTTTTATTTTGAATGCCATGCTCTTTTAAAACGTCTAATTCAAGTGCCGAAGCCAATGAAGCTTTATCTTGCTTAAAGTTTGACAAACTATCTGTGGGTAATAATCCCAACTGAGCCACTTGTAGTGGCGACTTATCACCCTTAACGCCTTTCACACTATCTAAGCTCAACATTCCCAAAAGTTGGCCATTTTGACCAAGTATGGCCAAAGTACCACTTTGTTGTTCTTCGTTTTTCTGATTACCAATCTGAAGGTTGTCTGCTAGAATGCCAGGTCCGGCAAACCCTTTTTTGGAAAATAGCGCAAGATTGAGCTTGTTATCTTCTGGTTGTCCCCCTACAAATGATTGGTCTGCTGCTGATAAGCCAGCAAGGTTTTTTGCATCTTTGTTACCTCCAAGAACCCGTGCTACATCAAGAATATTTGCGCCGCTTAAGGTAGATTGGGATCCTTTTGTGCCGCCGCCACCGCCGTCTGAGCCACCGTAAGAATACCCTGAGCCTCCGCTGTAAGATGGATTTCCACTGTAGCTTGGACTTCCGCTGTAGCTTGGGCTTCCGCTGTAACTTGGACTTCCGCTGTAGCCAGATCCTCCACTGTAGTCTGAGCCGCTGTCAGTCATTGCACTTCGTTTCTTTCTGGTGTCCTTAAACTGCAAATGCAAACAAAACACTTAATATACTTGCTTAAATAACTTAAAAATATAATAATAATTATTTATTAACAATCAAGCTTACCCGTGCTTTTAGTAATGTTTGTGAAAAATCTGGAAATGATTTAAAATTCGCATCTAGAAACTTGTCAATGTCAAAAATGTCGTCCGAATTGCCTTGTACTACGTAAAAGGTGGCAAAAAATGTTAGAAGGAGAAAGGGACATAACCGAAGGGGAAATGTTGCCATGGTTACGCCTTGCAAAATTTCTTTAGCTCTTTTCTTCAAGTGTTTGTCTTACGATAGATTACTGGATACAAAGACAAACAGAATGTAAATGATGGATATGACAACTGAAGTTGCACTTCTTATACAAAAAATAGAGGAAAAATTGAATCAATATTAATTTTTACCGTGAAGCACACTAGCACACGCGCGTACTATATGTTCACAAGCGTGTAGAATAAACATCATTTACTGTTTTTAATTAATTCCGATCTGGTTTCTTAGGTTTATAAAGAAAGCTTGCAATATTGTTGCTTTGTATTGTAATAAAATATGACACGCGCTAATATTTAGTTCATTTAGTGATAAATTATATTGCTGATTTGGTAAGATCTTGCACACTTACATGACTCATGGATATTTTGTGTGTCAATTGATAAAAACAACAACAAAAACTTTGTATAGTGAAAACTTTACACTTGTTTGCTTTGTTGTTGTTTTTGGGCGTCATCGACTTCCAAAAGAAATTTTTACGCATAGCATGCTATTTAAAAACACAAGCGTGAATTTATAATTTGTTTATGTGGCAATACTAGTAGGACACTTTATTTAGTAAATATACACGTGCGTAAGAATAATTCAGTTTGTGGATGATGCACGTATGATAAGCGAATATATTGCACTGATCGGCTTTGTTCTTTTCTATGAGCATTTTAAATTGTTTTTATTGAAGCTTTATTTACTTTAAGCATTCTCAAAAAATACAGAAACACATTGGCAGAAACAAAATTTAGCATAATTTGTGCTTAACTGGCTTCCAAATGGACATAATTTATATTAAAAAGCTGGAAAATCAGGTTACAAAATGGGAACATAAAAAGTTTTTAAAAATGAATGTAAATCTGGCCCTCAGATAAATAATTATACAGTTTATTTTCTCTTGTATTTAGTATTGAAAAAGCAGCATAGCAAACCAACTGTCTGGAATATTTTTCCCTGTTGACTGATAACATATTTATTGCGCCAAAAAGTTTGTCCCACAGAATACTACCTATTAGATGGATGGAAGCTATTGGATGGAATCTATCACTGGCTGCTTCTATGGCCGTGATTATACGATTATAAAATGCGAATGCGGCAATTAATTTTTCCTACCTGTTAAAGTCAGTAATCGCTTATTGAAGTAATGGGTTAGTAGCGTGAAATAGGGGATAAAAGGATTTTGAATTTTATTAGTGTTGGTGTTGATGGTGTTACGCTTGATATGTCAAGACCTATCAACACTTTCCCAAATATTTTTTATTCAATGAAAGATTTATGCAGTGTATTGTAAAAATGCTTTTTGGTAAATATGGTGTGTCTTTTTAAAAGATATGTTTCGGTTTTATCAAAAGCAATCATGGTTATTCAGTGAACTGTACAAATTTACAATTTTACTGGGCATTAGGAATGTATACAAAAATATACAACATTGAAACATAAAGATTATTATCAAGCTATGGTTCTAAAAACAAAATGCACATGTTTGATTACGATACTACAAAATCCCAACAGTACAAAAAAATTGATCCTGTCAAGATGCAAAACTGCGGCGGCATGCACTGCGGGTAAGCAGTTTCCAGATAGGTATTAAACATGTTTTCCTGATAAGTGCACGTTAAGCTTGTTATCTTTCTGTCAACCTACTTTTCCCGATTTTAAATACTCAGGTATGCCATACCCACATTTTGATATAATAAACCAACATTATCATGCTGCTTGTTTGTCTAACCTGAAATCAAATTAAAATCAAGCAAGGTTTTGAAGCACACAGATATATATGAATACTAATACTAATACTTTGTTTCAGGTTTATATTCAGTTTTTAAAAGAACCGGTGAACAAGAATTAGTAAATTTTTCCATTTTGTAGAATATTTTGCCGTGCTAGCTTTATAGACGACCTTTGAAAACAATTGAGTTTCGAAAATGGCTAACTCTAAAATTTTGCTGCTAATAGTACTAACCATCGCTGTATCAACTATCAACAGTTTCCAGGTTTCCAAACCTTCGTCTTTCAATCCCCCATGTGGCACAGAATTCACAGCTCCTTCAGGCAGTATTCTCTACAAACCTCTTGAACAAGTCAATCCTTACGAACGATGTGCTTGGATTATAGCTGTTCCCGGGGCAGTAAGATACAACATCAATTTACAGTACTTGGGCGCACCAACAAACGAACCTGACAGTGGACAGGAACTAACTCTTACCGGAATTGCTCGTGGCCCTACATTAACAACTTATATGCCGTAAATTTAAACTTTATTTAAATTTACATTTCAAAATTTAAATAAAAATGTTGTTAAAAATTTCAGCAATACAACAAGCACTTTTACAATGACCAACACAGCAATAGTCATAGTGACGTTCCACTCTAGTGAAATCGGCGAGACTGGAAGCACTGGATACGCATTGCGTTACGACATAGTGAAACGTGACACCACTGATAATGCAGAAAGTCGCACGCATCATCTTCTGGGTCCAAATATTTTCAGATTTAAGTATCCCGTTAGTGGAACCAACTATCCAAATAATGACCTAGCCGTTTTTGTATTTTCTACCACTGGGACACATCATCCTGGAAAACCAAGTGATTTGCTTTACGAACGAAGTGGACTAGACGACTACTTACAACACGGGAGATCTTCTCACATCATACATTTATAATATAAGTGCTCCAGAAGGAACCAGCAAATGGGAAGAGTATGGAGCGTAAGTTATATCAATGCTTTCTGGTTAAATTTACAAATAAAGTAGGTTTGAAACTATTTTTAATGATATTTATGGATTTTTAGAAAGATATATTATAGCACAGCTACGCGTAAAATTCAACACGACGACATGACGCTGCTTATATTTCAGAGTGATGCATCAAGGGTAAGCACCGGCTTTTGGTTTTCTTATATGTCGTGCTGAGTTCAAGATTTAAGGACCGTTTGGCCAATTGTCAGTGTTTAAAAATTTTAATAACTATTATTACTTAAAGTTGCCTAATTCTACAAAGCTGAAATGTATCATTTTGAAAGAATCCATGCACCAAATTTATTTTTAAAAACTATACAATTGGCAATTTTATGTTTATTTAGTTGACTTAATAAAATCCCAACATTATAACATTAAATTACGTTTTGACACGTCATTAAATATAATACTGTATAAGTAAACCTGTTGCTAAGACAATGATTAAATTCTTACAAGCACTGTTTGTAAGAATTAAGCAATATTGTGTATTTGTGCGTTTGCTTTCACGTGAGAAATTTTCACAATGTAGAATATAAGGTCACCTGAATTCTACGCTTATCAAAAATGTATCCGTGACCCGATTAATTGTTTACACATTTTTAATCACATACATTATTAAACAAACAATTGCAAGTCAAATCTGTTTTTCCAGAAAGGTGTGTCAACTCGAGGTCATAAGACTTATCAGAACCATCCGTCAATGCGTGTGAAAGATTTGGGGCATGACATAGTTCTAAAAACATATCAAACTTCCCAACCTTAATTTCAAATTGACGTCTTCCATGTCATTTTCGCTTACGTGGCCATACAATTCGTGATAATACTCCCAGTTTTCAAACTTTTGAAAAAGCCTCTCAAAAATGGATTTAAAAACTATTGCCTTATTATGTATTTTTGTTGTTGTTTCTACCGCAACAAAATTTGAAGACGTACAACACCCAGCTATTGTACAAATTCTAAAAAATTCCAATCCCCAAATTGACCCCAATGCTGAAAAAACCAACCACCTTCAAAATATCTCCCCAGATGCGGAGAAATTCACCGGCCAATCGAAGGGGGCATTTTTTACAAACCTTTTGAGCAAGTAATGGACATGGAACGCTGCGTTTGGATAATTGGTTCCCCTGGTGCAGTTGGATACACAATAGACGTACAATTCCTTGGCGCTCCTACAAATCAACCCGAAAGTGGACAAGCTCTTGTGTTAACCGGCGTTCAATTTAACAATCAAAGTGAACCACTTTTAACCAGTTACCAACCGTAAGTGCAAAACTTAATTGCCACAAAATTTATTTAATATTTTATATTTTTTTAAATTCAATTTATTTTACAGAACGGCAGCAGGCATGATCACAATATCAGATTCCAATATAGTCGTGGTAACATTCTATTCACCAACTTTAAACAACGCGGCCAGTTCCGATTTTGTTCTGGAATATACCGGAATTCAAGAAGGAAACATTACAAAAACGTCACCTGCTTCAGTGCATAGCATAATAGAACTGTCAACTTTTAACGTAAAATATCCTGTGGCTGCAAACTATACCAATTTAGAGCTTGCTGCGCTGGTGTTCGTTCCCAAAGAGAATTTTTACACAAATGTGAACAACATTTTTTACACTACAAGACTAGGACCAAACTGCACAGATTCCTTGAATTTTTACACGCTTCGAACTGAATTGAATGCAGAAACGGCTGTGTGGCAGCATCAGTATAGGTTTGCAAATTGTATATTGAATTATAGCTAAAAATATTATATACCCAAATAAATTTACAATATTTATTTTCAAATAGGATTTGTGACGATGTGGACACTGAGATGATTACAAGTGAAGACATTATGCTGATATTGTTTCAGTCGGATGATGCGGAGGTAAACTCTGGTGTCTGGTATTGGTTTAACAGTTGCTAAATTTTGGAATAGTACTAAGTTCTTAATGGAAAATGATGCATAAATGTAATACCTGCTAACAGTTTTGCTTAAAAAAAGCTTTAAACTCAAAATTGACAATTATATATACATGTAATCATAACCTAAAACAATAAAATAAAAGCAGTATAATCAGTATGCGTTTAAAATTGAACTTCATATATTTGAGTTCATGCACATTTTAAATTTTCATTCAATGCATGTTTGCTGAAACTTGCAATTTGTAAGTTTCAAACAAATTGCATAATATTTTGTAGGAATCCACCTTTCTAAGAATTTGGATAAAAAGCTTCCATTTTGTTGGCTCTGTTATTCAACCCATACCCATAGCATATATTTTACACACACCCAAATTACCATTTCCAAAACATGAAATTAATTTATAATTTTATTTTTTGCTCCAGATGCACTATCCGTTGGTAATGTAATTTTTATGCAGGACGCGACCACCTCGAGGTTGGTACTACCGCAAAGGCAGCTCTCTGTTCCAATACCTGGAACGGCAATTGTATAACCGACAAAGAAGATAAGAACATATATCAATCTCCAATAAATATTCCAGCTGCTATTGAGCATCTAAAAAGACCAGGTCATCGCGATATATATTCTACCTGGACAAAATATACCAAGCCCGAAAATATAGTTTAGTAAATGGGCTTTTTTCTTTTATATGTATTTGCTACCTCAGTTTGTTTTATGCGGTTTTAAGAGCGTTAGGTGAGTATCCCAACTTGCAAAGAAATTCTCTCCACCGTGTTCTAACCAGTTATAAGTTTACAGTATTTTGAGTTACACCTTGAAAATAAAAGTTGTTTTCTGTTTTCGTACCAGATCTTGCAGTAAAATAGTGACACGGTGTCAGAATTTTGTCCCCTTTTTAAGTTTCAAAGCTACGTTTCCATTATGCACATATCAAACAATTCTCCACGCCATTTTATTATTCGTACAAACCACCAACTGTATTTATTCTACCTTACATGTTTGCCAGTGTTTCCTAAACAAAAGTATAAATTACATTACTTACTCATATCATCAAAACAAATAATGAGAAAGGCAAAAGTCTCCATTCAGTTTTAAATCACTTTATACTGTAATAACAACAAGAATAAAACCCACACCATAAAAAAGTTTAGTAACGTTTCTTTGCAAATTTAATTTTTAGGCAGTTTTTTGACACATTAAAAAACGTCTTTCTACGTTCCAAAAACAACAAGCCAATCATAATAACATTAAAAGGGGGGTTTTCATGTTTCTTAAAAAATGTTTCATCAACAAGCATGCTTAGTGCACGTATTTAACAATTATTGTCATATTATGTTCGACATAAAAATAATGCAATTAGTAGAACCATTAATTTCAAAAGTTGAAACTAAAAATACCACCTGAAAGAACTACGGCAATAGGTTACATTTTCTTTTTTTACTTAATTATACCTTGCCAAATTTAATTTATATTGATTAGCAGCTTTGCAAAAAAGAAATTCTGGATAAACTTTGTTTCTCTTTCTTATAAATTAGATCACCATTTCACACGCAATGTGGTCATTAGAGCTTATAAACAGCACGTGTACTCATGTATTTAGCCTTTTTATATAATTTCAACCGATTTCAGATATATCTGCATTGCAGAGCAAAACTTGTAAACGGGAAATGAAAAGTTTTTTAGCTGCCAACCCGTCATCCAGTTCAGCTCTGAAACCAAAACAAAAACAAAAGTTGCTCCCATAGTAGATTATGATTATTGCTTGTTTGCGTGTGAAATGCTAGAAAAAAAGATGAACTGGTATAATATAAAGTGTTGTGTGTTTCAGCACAAAACAGTGAATAGCAGGCACAAAGGCAGAAACGGAAGAAGCAGTGTTGTGGTTGAGCTTGAGTGAGTTGCATGAGCAGTGCGGTCTTATAAGCGTTTAGTGCATTGTAAATTCAATAAAGCGAAAAAATCCAGTTTTTGATATTTTCTTGAATATTTTATTTTTTGCGCAAAAATTAGTGAATACTGCAATTACAAAATTAATAATATATTTAAATCTTTACTTATCTATTTCAGTTGCATGACAATAGCAAACAAAGTGTTACATTTTTTTGCTGGTTACTGAACCAAGTCAAATAAAAGCGAAACCAGTGGAGCGTGGGATTTTTTGTGCACTTGATTATATTGCACCTAATAAGTATATATAAGAGCAAGTGCGTTTATCTATTTTTAAGTGTTTCTTTTTATGTATGATTTATAGTGTTTTGAATGATTTTAAAGGTTATGTAATTTTTAATGTTTTTGTATGTTTTATGTTACAGTGAACAAAACAGGATTTTAATACGTGGTCATGGTAAAATGAGCTCAAGCTTTTAGAAGTGCGGATGCAGCTGAAACGGAAAGTGAATCTGTTTGTGTGAGCGGAATACTAGTGTTAACGTCAATATGATTTAAAGCATCGTCTAATATTAAATTTTTATAAGGAATTTAAAATGTGCATAAATTTATATAATTGTAGGTTTCAAATTTCTACTATCAACTTATTTTTTGTTTTTTTTGCAACAATTCCTCTGAACATATTGACCGGAAAGAAAACTTTGATAAGTTGAGATTTCATAATGGAAACGATTGAGTTGAAAACTCATCCTAAAATTTGCTTTTTATTTACTGGACAAGGCAGTCAATATCCAAACATGGGAAAAAGTTTATACGAAACTTGTCCCGTGTTTCGGTCAAATTTTGACCAATGTAATTTTCTTATTCAAAACATGTACAATGTTGACATCCATTCGATTATTTACGAAGATTCTAATGAATTACACAAAACTATGTATAGTCACTTATCAATATTTTGCCTTCAATGCGCTCTCCTCCAAACCTGGAAAAGTTTTGGAGTCCAACCCGACATTGTTTTGGGCCATAGTCTTGGAGAATTCTGTGCTGCTGTGGCTTCCGGTGCTTTAGATTTACCACAAGCTTTAGAATTAGTAGCGGAAAGAAGTCGGTTAATAGAGCAATTGCCTCCGGGGAAAATGCTGGCTATAAAATCGGATCAAAACACTGTAGAAATTTTACTTGAACAATTTTACATTATAAATCCAGGGAGCTGGTTAGATTTTGCAGTGATAAATACAAATATGCAGGTTGTGCTAAGCGGAGAAGTAAAATGTATACAAAAATTTGCAGACTTTATTAAACAGGAACAAATTACCAGTTTGGAGCTTAATGCTAATCACGCGTTTCATTCAAGGCATATGGACTTAATTTTTGATGAATATCAAAATGTTGCAAAAAGTTGTAAAATGGATAATATGCCACAAAAGTGTAAATATATTTCCAGTGAAGATGGAAAAGTAAAATTAAATTCAGAGTTAAATACGGAGTATTGGATTAGGCATACAAGACAAACTGTAAATTTTCAGGAAGCATGTAAAACTTTAATAGAAGAAAAATGTACAATTTTTGTGGAATGTGGGCCGCAACCAATTTTGTTAAATTTTGTAAAAAGTAATTTAAAAGACAGTTTAGGAGCAGATCATATTAAAAAGGTGTTATTTTTACCGTCGATTAAGAAGAAAGCTAATGATTGGAAAACGATTTTGGATAGTTTAGATAAACTTCGCGCTAATTATGTATTAATTTTGATAAAATTATAGGTAAAAAATCTGATTTATTAAATTTGTTGCTAAATTTGAATAAAAACTACAAATTTTTACAAATTATTATTTTCTACCAATTTCTTAACCAAACTTATACTCGATTTTAAATACAACAGTACATTAATCATATGCGTTAACACAAAAGCATAATAAGTCAATCTCGTACTCTTATTTAATACCACCATATCCCCACAATAAAACGCAATCGGCTTTAAACTCCGAATTTGCCTTTTTCTCCATTTTCTCTGAAATGCTACTACACTTCTAGGCCATTTTATCTTAATAGCTTTATAACTAATTTCATAACAGCTTGCTAATTGCCCATAAGCAAAACTAACAATTCTTAGGCTAATCGGTGCAAAAGGAATACAAACAAGATAAACAATTAGTGGGAACATTTTCCAACCTAGAAATAAGTTTACGTGAGTGGCTACAATTAAAATAGCCACAAAAGCAAAAAATATGCTGAGACCGGATCGATAAATGTGATCACGTTTTAATTTAAATAATTCTAATTGTCTATAAAAGAAAATCGAAAATGGTGTTAATTTTTTCTGAGCTAGTAATTTTAACATAATTTTAAAAGGACACCATTGATTAAACGCTAAAATAGCCATTAATGTTATAGTTCTTCCAAATTCGCAAATAGCGTATAAAATGGTTACTGTTTTAAGCACAAATATTAAGTAATGGGTAAATGGAGATAACAAAGTGGTAAAATTTGGATAAATGTCAAGTATAATGGTGGTAAATGGATCGATTTGGAAGTAAATTAGAACAAGAGGAATTATAAAATTGTTTAAAAGGACAAATAGTAAGTGGTAAAATGGAAATAGGCCGGCGATATCAAAGGGTTGTCCAGTTTTGGCTTTTTTGGTTTCTGGAACAAAGTTAAATTTCAAATTTTCCAAAACTTGCTAATATTTTTTGAAATTTTTGAAATAATTTTTGAAAACTTTGAAATTTGTGAAAATTTGAAAATAATTTATGAAATTTTACAAATAATTTAAAAATAAATTTTTTAACTCACCTGCAATTATAGCTTTTAGATAGATCATCCAACTGACTTCTTTTACCGAAACATATTGCCCAATTCCTAGTCTATTTTCCTGTTTCAATTTCGTCATCACCGATAGTTCCAGTTCTATCAACTCGCTAACCGCTTTAACCAACTCTTCTCCAAACAAAATAATAAACATATTCATTAAAAAGCAACCTAAACAAAAAAGTGACAATCCAACAGCAAACAAAATAGGAAATATATTGTGTAAATTTAAGAATCTTTTTGGACCAAGTTGAAGCACTTTCAAAAATTGGTATAATCCGGGTAAAATGGTTATCCATTGAGTTACAAAAATGTTAAAATAAAATGGGAACAGCTTTATGGAATCTGTAACAATTATAAAGCGATTTGTTACAGCGTCGAATTGGATTCTGGTGGGGTACATGTACAAGCCAGTGACTTTGGTGTGAAATTGGGCCGTTTTGAAACGTAAGACGAAAGACATTTTTACAAAAAATTTATATAGCAAGCGTATTTTTAGCTTAGAAGCAAGGTAGCTCTGAGGGGGAAAACAGTAAAGTGGAATTTATTAAAGCACACGCATAAATTTGGCCGTGAAAGCTTCCGTTTATGCATAATGCTATATTAACATTAAATTTAAAATTGTAGATTTGTCAAGGTTTTTGGTGAATTTTGAATGTATAATTTAGTGAAGGGACAAGGCTACCGGAACTTCTTAGGAGATAATTATTTATCGAAAGACGAGTTGACTGATATGTCAAGTACGTACTTATTCGTTACATAACGTAAAAAAAGTTAATCGTTTTAAATTTTATGCGATGGCCAGAACATCTATTAAAAATCAATTCAAAACAAAATTTTGGTGATTTTATAATTTGGCGCACATTTATAAACCCTACTGAATTCCATGTCGTGTTTATGTTTGCAGCGTGCAATGTGGCTAATATTTACATTGAATCACGCTTATCGGCCTGTCGGATAATTCGGTAAATCAAATTTTGTAAGCGTAGCGGTGTACTCTGCTGAAGCCACACTAGTGCAATTGAAGCGTGTAAGAAAAACCACTAGTCCGTAGCTTACCGTTGCAAAGCTACTCAAGCTATTTTTATAGTGGGTAGATAATCTATCATGGTTGAGGTGGCATTGTAGCTAATTTGGTATAATTTATGGGTTTGAAAAACTTTATTAAATGTATATCAAGTATATGGTTTTGTGCATCAAAATATTTATTGAACTTGCATATAACGCAAACAAAAACAAAAAAATCCGTAAACATTTTTTATGTGAGTGAATAGTGCAAATTGAAAGTGAACTTGTGTGAATAGAATACTAAATTTTAATACAATATTTGATTGAGTTTTTTGGCATTACAAACTTCACTAGCTTCCTGGGGGGTATTTCCACTGAACCAAAGCTTGATTTTGAAAGATTACATAGGTAATAGGCGATCAGTTTGTTATTTTGAATTTGAATGAGTTACATATTAATATACAGGTATCTAGATTATTCAAAAAATAAACAAAAAATATCTAGCGTCGTAAAAACTGCATTCAAAATAATCATGTAAAATATTTTTTACAAATATTTATTTTATGTTTGGGTCATTGTTCCACAGCTTCTTCCTCTCCTTTTTAAAAGCCAGTCGCTGACAGCAATTATAATCCGCGTGTAATCCACTGGTATAATTACGTATGATTCTGACACGAGCAATTTTCTGTTTTAAAAGCCTTGTAGCTTCATTAGTCATCTATTAGAACACCAAAAAATTAAAGTTTTATTCAAGTCCATATCAAATCAAACGTAAATTTTAAACCAAACGGAATAAAATATATTCAAATTACCTGTCTTGAAACACAAGCTTTTAAAAATCGCAAATTCGGCATTTTCAAAAATCCTTCGAGCACCGCCTTATCCGTAAACCAGCCTTCGTGACAGTTACAATCCATGGTAAACTTTTTCAAACCTGTAACATATTTTTAAAAAACACATAAAATTTGAATTTACTTTTTTTTACAAAATTTGAAAAAATAAGAACCTCAAATAAATTCACAAAATTTATAAAAATTCTATTAAAAACTTGCAAATTTTACAAAACGCTATAGAATTTTTACACAATTTTCCAAATTTTTTAGCAACTTTAACCTTTCAAATTCAGAAAATAAGCCGCTGTAACCGCCTGGTCCGTCACCACGCTCCCGTAGGTCACCCTAATCTCCTCCAACTTCGGCCATTCCTCACAAGCCAATTGAAAAGTCGAATTTGTAAAAACCATTCCAAAAGCCTTAACATTCGGCATCCATCTCCTCAGCGTGTACATACTTCCAATTCCCAGGTTACTCTCCACAAAAAATGTTTCCAATTTGTCCATTAGCATAACCGGTTGTTTCGTTAACAAATTCCAACATTCCACCGTGTTTGCCACCACGTCCACAGAACCTTCTTCAAAATACCGTTTATTCGCACTGTCCTTTGTGTTGATCATTAACTGTCTTTTTTCAAAATTTGTGCGATTCATAATCAAAGTTTGCAGGTTGGGTGTAAACCGTAAAAAATCCAGATTGTCAACGACGCATCCCCAAAACTGAATTTTGGTTAAAGCTTCCATTTGATTAACAAATGGAAAGTTATTCCAGTTTGAAGCGTAGTGCAGATTTTTCAAACTGATTGTGTTTTTTGGAGCGGGCACGCGATTTATTAGTTGGTCTGTGATGCAAATTATTTCTAGATTTTTTAGATTTTTACAACAGCCTTGAAATATGGGTACAAGACAGTTGTCTACAAGAAGCTTTTCCCATTGTATGGTTAGGCTTTGTAAGGGGAAATCACTGGAGCGAAAGTCTTTTAGGTGGTGGAAGCTGCCGGAAGCGTGGGATAAGTCGAAGTGTTTCAGGGGCCAGGAGAGACGGTGGCGACGGTGGACTAGGCTGTGATTGTTGAGGAATTCGGAGAGGGTGAAGCGGCTGAAGGTATTGCTTTGTTTGATGGTTAAGCTCTAAAATTTATTTAAGATAGGAAAAACTTCAAAAACTGTTTCAAAAATGTTCGGTTGTTAAAATTGTAAAAACTGAAGTTTTAATATTCAAGAGGTTACAAATTTGAAATCTGATAAAATTGTCGGGTTTCAAAATCACATAATAACTCAGTTTTTGATACTTGGAATTTGACAGGATTTTGTGTTTTTAAATTTAGCAAGAACATTAAATTGGATATATGGAAATTGCTAAAGTCTCAAGTTTCAAAATCTTACAAAATATCAGGTTTCAAATATAAAAAACTGCAGATTTCAAAATTTGACAAAGTCTCCAATATCAAAATTTAACAACATCCCAGGTTACAAAATACGACAAAAGAGGCAGCCTTAAAATTCATTTGACAAATTTTCATTAGTACTTAATTTAAAAAATCTCCAGAACGTTAAATTTAATATGTAAAATTTAGTGGAATCCCCGGTTTCAAAATTCGAAGATCGCCTATTTTTGAATATGATCTTATTTCGAGTTCCATAGTTCATTATTTTACCGTACTACAACCTATTGAAATTGCCTTAATGGAAAATCTACACACTTTTGAAAACTTATATAATATTCTTTACCACATACCTCAATACACGGCGTATGCAAAATAAAGCGATACCACCCCAGCGTCATAATCCCATCAATCCTCAACCGTTTCAACTGTCTCAACTGCTTCTCCACCGGTGCCAACTCCTCATAATTCCTCGTCTTAGGCAAGAACGTATTCCCACTTAGCACCAGTTCTTGTAGGTTTTCACACTGAAACACAATCTCTTCAAACTTTTCCGCTTCACTGAAATTACACTCATTAATATGCAAATATTCCACTTTTGGTGCCCCTACAGGCCCAAAACTAAATTCCGGCGGGATCACTGAACTATGCACTGGGTCAAAACTGGGCTTCCAGTTTTTAAGCTTGTACATTGTATAAGGCTTTGAGCCCAATTTCCCCACTTTGCTTTCATACCGGTTGGATAACTCGCTAATGGATAAAGCAGTACGCAATTTGGTGTTTGGAGAAAATGTTATAATGGCAGATTTGGTCCAAACTTCGAGTGAAATATTGTGCCAGAGAGAACACACCAGCCGAATGTGTTTCAAGTCGGTGAATGATAGCGTGCCGGATGATAGCACTTTTTGAAGTACCTATTTTAAAATATAAAGTTTGAAATTTTTTGGAAATTTTTTTTAAAAAATTCAAGAATTTTTGAAAATATTGGAAATTTGGAATTTTTTCTAAAAAGTTTTGAAATGTTTTTGAAATTTTCTGAAATTTTTCCCGAATATTTGAATTTTCTTACTATATGATTTAGCAACGGATTATCCTGTTCCTGCTGCAGTTGCGGTTGAAGTACGGGTAACGGTTGGGGAAACGGTTGTGGTAACGGCATCACCTTAACGGCCTCCGCCCTAAGCTGAGAGAACGTTACCATCATGGGCATTGTGAGACTTTGCGTAAGAGCCTAAGCTCTACAATCTTCTATCCTTCACTGTACACACCCAAACTGAAAATAATTCAAAATTTTGTAATAATCTTGCTAATTGTTTATTGTTTATAGCCAGAAAAAACAACTTTTTGGCGCAAAAGTTACTAGGTTAATAATCTGTAATTAAAAAAGAGTAAAACATGAGCATCAACAATTATTATGTTCCGCTATGACTTACTATGTGCATCACTGCATACCTGTGAATTTTTAGAATCAATAACAACAAGTGATAAAATGTACCCAAATTGTTTTAAAATAAATAAAAATACAAAATGAAAGTGATTTTGTAAAATCTTATGTAATTTAAAATACTATGTAAAATTGGTATTGATTTTTCTGTAAAAAATCACAATTTCTTGTTGCGTAACAAATAAATAAAACGTGATTTATTTAATTTTTTATAAAAGCCAGCGATAAAATTTCTGTTTTTTAATTGAAAGATTACCTACGTAAACCTATATGATTATTTAAAGGCAATTAAACAAATAGTAAGTTTGGTTAAGCAATGTGTGAACTTGTTGGTATGCAAGTTTATCAAAAGTGATAAAATCAATTTGAAATTCACACATGAGCTATTAGCTTATTTCTCACGTACAAAATAAAGCTTAAGGCATATGTTTCTAAAGTTACGCTTGAAATGATTTACAAGTTTAATAACCACAAATTAAAAAAGTACAGAGTGCATTTAGTAATCAGATAAGTTTATATTGCTGGTTACAAGCCAAAACTGGTTTTTAATTTTACACTGAATAAATCACCACGTACAAATTATTGTTTGAATAATGGTACTTGTTTTTACATTGAGGTTTTATCGTTCGATTTTTTAGTGAACTCGGCGCTGAGTTGATTAGCATGCCTGGTAGAATTTTTGATGTTGCTTGAACTAATGTTGTGCATATTTTTTAAATGTCGTGGGATCTTATCAATCTGGAGAAACATTTTGTAAATATGTAATGCAGAGTATTCCTGGTATTTTTCGCATTATCTTGTTGGCGTAATCATATTCGCCTTTTTTGCAGAGTTCGTGTTGACTCATGAACATAAACTGATTGATGAACTCATGAACCAAGTTGTTTTTTGTTTTGTAATCAAAATAAGCTGTTAAAATCATTAAAACAATAATGTTATGAATTTGATAGCTTCAAATCTAAGCAAAAATTGACCAAAAAATATTTTAATTCATTCCAGTTTCCACGTCGGTACATGTAGTTATGCGTAGGTGCATTTATTTACAGTCTTATAGTTTATTTTGATATTTTCATAAAAATCATGAACTCTGGACTTCCTTTTTTGAATTTGCTCGCATAATATACCACTCTTCCTTTCATTCAAACTTGACCTGAGAAACAATACATTTATTACACAAGTACAGAAAAGCCAGTAAGCATTTTGCACACCATTCAATCTAAAACCTTCAACCTGAAACTCAAGGTCAAAAAATACTTGATCCTAAAATTCACTTTCAGCTGAACATTATGCCAACGTCGTTATGTACCAAATATGTTGATAAATGTGAATGAATGAGCGAAGCTTAGGTTATGACGTAAATTGTTGAAACTGTTGTTGTCGTGGTTACCTAAATGTGAGAAAAACAGGAAAACAAGTAGGCATTTTTACTTGCACTTTCAGTGAAAACGAACAAAGCACTTTTTTGATAATGCTGAAGGGGTGGTATGCTATAAACTGACTTGTGTAAAACCCTTGCCCTTCACCAAGGCCGTTTTAGGGTATGAATCTGAAGCTTGCTAAAGGTTCATGAACAAAGCGTTTCTTGTTTGTCAACATCTCTGACAATTTTTTTCTCCAGAAAAAAAGGCAAACATACCAACAAGTTCAGAACCCTTAAGTCCTTGAAGCTTCAAAACCCTTTTCCTGTGAATTTTAACTTCTGTTGTTGTTTACTGCACGTATGTTTGTAGTATGACGTACTCTAAAAGAGTTCGTTGTTCTCCCAAATAGTTTTGGAGGACACAGTACTAATATATTGTGCAAGAATTGCAAGGGTTTAGAGTCAGTTATCATCTGGAACTGAAATGGAAAGTTGAAAGGAAAAGTGCTCTTGTGAAAATATATAGGGAAATAGGTTGAATAACAAATTTGTTTGAAGTTTTATATAATCTAAGATTGAAATCAGTGAAAACCCGGGTTTTAAATTTTCTTTAGAAATATATTCAGTTTTTGTGAAATTATTTGGGTGTGCTTTGAAATTTTGGGAAAATGACGAAAACCAAGCTTCACCGCTATTTAAATCAAACAACGGACAAGAATGCTGCTCCTGTGCATAAGGAGCTTAAGGATAAGGACGCTAATGTTAACCAGCAGATTAAACAATTGCGGCTTATGATTTTGGGTAAAAATTTCGTAAAAATTTACAAAAAAAATGAAAAACAATTTTTGAGATTTTTGACAAAAGTCTGGTTATTTTTACAAATTGATAGAGAGCAACGACCAGATTCTAAAAGATTGGCGTTTTACGGACGAATTCCTCCTGCGCTTTATTAGAGGACGGAAGTATAATCTGGAGTCTGCTTTGGAAAAAGTAAGATTTTAAAAATAATTTTGTTTCTTAAAATTTACTACATTTTTTAAGAATGTCCATTTTACTGCAGAAAGTTTAACAAATTTTATTTAGCTTCACAACAATGTCCACTCAAAGCGCATAATGTACCCTGAATTCTTCGCGGCTTTGTATCCTAGTGCGTTAAAGCACGTTCTGGAGAAGAAATCAATGCGGATTCTAAAACATCGAGATGCTTTGGGACGACAGATTTGTATTTTTAGACCAGGTTTTATGATAATTAATTTTAAAATTTGTATTTTTTAAATTGTTTAAGTATTTTTGGTAAAGTATGTTAATATGATATATTTTTAGAAATGTTTAACCCGAAGGAAGTGAATTTGGATGATTTGCTCCGTGTGCAAATTATGGTTGTGTGGGAAATGATGAGCTTCAAAGAAACGCAGTTAAATGGATTGATTGTGATTGTGGATGGGAGTGGATTTTCCGCCAGGCAAGTGAGGGTGCTGACGCCGCATCATGTGCAGAAATATGTGACTTTGACGTTGGTAAGTAGAAATTGAATCGAATATTGAAATATTTTGAATTTGAGTTATTTTGAATTTTGGGTTATTTTGAATCTTGAGTCATTTTGAATTTTGAGTCACTTTGAATTTTGAGTCAATTTGAATTTTGAGTTATTTTGAATATTGTGACGTTATTTAGAATTTCAAATTAAATGTAAAATTAACTGCTTGTTTTTTCTTAAAATTTCCAGAAATGCAGCCCAGCACGCATAAAAGGCTGTCACGTTCTCAAACTGCCCCACTGGATGAACTTTGCCATGCAAATGGTAAAGCCGCTAATGCCCAACAAAATTCATAGCCGAGTAAGTTGTCGTAAATTATATCCTAATATACCATATTTTTTACAAAATCGCATAACATTTTTTTGCTCTTTTTACTTTTTAAAAATAATTTTCTCTAGCTATTTTTGCACGGCAAGGATCTCAGCGTGTTTTACAAATTCATCCCCGAAACCATTTTGCCCGATTGGTTAGGAGGAACCCTGTCTGAAAACGAGGCTTGTGATATTGCCTTGGAAAACCGGATACTGGACAAGGATGATTACTACAAGGATTTAATACAATAAGTGCTATTGTTTTATAAAAGTGCTTATTTATATTCTGTTCTGTTGCTGAAGATGAACAATATATTCATTCATTCCATTACGTTAACATTTTGGTACTTTAGATTTAAAATAAGTTGGATGTATAAATATAGCAATGTAGTTTCATGGTTGTGTGTGCTACAATTTGGTTGTAAATATTTTTAGAGAGAAGAAGTTAAATTTTGTATAGAGATCACTTTATATTTTCGATAATAAAATTGAGCATAAAGCTCTCACAAAAATAATTAGTGAAACAAATTTGTTTTTTATTCCATGAAAATAGTCAGTCAATCAAACTGTTTACTCTAAACCGATTTCAAATTAATATATTCAACACTAATTGGTTTTTTAATTGAATTTAGAAATGGCATATTTTTCAAACATATTTTCTTGGAAAACAAATAAAGTTGCTGTTGTCGCTACATTGCAAGTTTTGGAAATACGAATTGGGATACTTGGGTAACATGAGATCTAAGATTTTACTAAAAGTACCACTATTTCTCCGGAAGAATTCATTTTTCATTTCCTGCAATATTGTACGTACCTGTGCATAGCCGAAAAATACATTTACAATTACGTAGCAGAAAAGAGCACAAAGAACCGTGAACTTGTTGAATGTGTAAGAGTTATATAGGTAGGTGTATTGAAAGGTGAGAAGGTGTAGAGCAAACAAAAGAGGAGCAATGAACGGCATTGAAAGGTTCGTACACCTGAAAAGGTAAACTTGTGTATGTGTGGGTATACAGCATAATGCTGGCATCTGAGAAAAAAAAAGTTTGGTTGGCGTTGTGAGTATGCTTATCATGAAAAAATGATATAAGGTGTTAATTGGCTTATGCAGGACTGCATTAGTAAAATATTATAATATTGCGTTATTCTACTCCATACATTAAAAAACTGCATTCATGTTGCTGTTTTAATTCTGAAAATACTATAAATCTACAATATTAGGTTCTATATTCATTAACGCATTTTGCAGATGCTTGCCGCTGACAAAAATTTTATGCGCTTCTGGTAAAAATAGTCACAAAATGAGTCCCGATATCCCTGAACTTGTACTGTGCTTTGAAAAGGTGCATTGCGTATAGAAAGGTAAGAACTTCTAAAAGGAGACAAAACAGCCTTGAAATCATACGCTTGGTCGTTTCCCTTTTTTCAAGCGATGTGCATCTGCATAATAATAAAACGGTAGCCAGTAGTTCAGCGACTTTTTCGTTTTTGTAAATCATTTTATTAAAAAAGCGCGTCATCTCCTACAACAACTTAACTACTTACATAATTTTTTAACGGTTATAAGTAATAAATAAATGAAGTATTTGTTATGAAAAGAGATGTTTGAAGCCCGAGAAAATCCCAGCACAAATGCTACTCATCTTTTAACAGCTTTTCCTTTCTGAACCGCTGGCACTTGACCACAGAGTCGTAGAACAGCTTGCCAAACAGGATGGTAAAGGAGCCATAGACAATTTTAAAAGCCCAGATGGAAACCGGATATCTGACACAGTCATAGCCATTTTCTAAGATAAAATAAAAAGCAAATCAATTATTTTTAAAAGGCTTCAGCAAATTGAGATCAGGAATGTCAGTTTCAAATTCAGGGTTTGATACTTACGTTGTAGGTAAAGGGAGATCATGTTGACAGTGAAGCCAATTATCATCTGGGCCAATTGCAAAGTGGTAATTACGTTAGACACACGGCGAGAGATGCGCACTCCAATCGTCTAAACAGATTTGATAAATGAAATCAATTTTTGAATTTAAAAATTGTAATGTAGCAACTTCTAATAAAAATGTCAAGTTAAAATTACCTTTAAGGCAAAATACGGATACATAATTGAGTGAATCCCAAAGTTGAGTACTCCATACTGTCAATGTCACCCCCAACACGAATATTCAATAAGTAAAATACTTTTTAACAATTTAAATGACAAAATGTTTCATGTTTTATTTGTTTTTGTATTTTGCTTACCCAGCGTGCAATAGGCTCAACCAGGGGCGCTATTAAAACAAAACAAATATTTATTATCCCAAAATAAATTAATCTGTAGCTTCCATTTGGAAAAAAATGTTCCAAATTTACTTATTTCGTAGCTTACCAACAGTCCAGACCACCCACAAAGTTACCAAATGATGATACCTGAAAAATGCAATTCTTAATTTAATATTGAACGCATTTTGTTAAAAAACAGTTAATTTGTCCCCTTCAAAAATAAACTGATTTTTCTGTACTAGTAGCCTTACAACAGACAAAAATGACAGAACTTACCACTGCAAAAATATCAACGGACGTTTTCTCAGCACTATGAACACGGTATCTCCAAGCTCCACGTATTTCGAAAAGGCAAACATCATTCTGCAAATTTAAAAATGTAAAACGTCGCTATTTTATTTTTTGAAACCTTTTTTAACCAAAATTCATTTTCTGTTTTACTTACGCCCAGAAAGCTGATGGCACGTTAATTCCTTTCCTGAAAACAATACAAATTTTTATTTAAAATTTTCAGATAAAAATTTCCAATTTTTTAAAAATTTCTTAATTTTTTTTTACTTTAAACAGATGCTCTTGTAGAATCCATTTGGTTGATTAATAACTTGGAAGAAATCCGGTGAACTTCTAACAAATCCCACAATAGAGAAAATCCCCAACGCCATATTCCAGCAAAATAGTGGTCCTTTCAACTCATACGCCGGTTTATTCTTCATATAAGCTTGAATTCCAAAGATGGTCAGAACATAGGCAGCTCCCACGTAATAACTTAACTGCCAGTAGTCCTCGAAGAATTTGTACCAATAGAAAGGATCCAACAGTTCCCAGTCATAATATGGAACAGACGGCGGGTTATCCAGTTCCCAGCCAAAGGGACGCACTTCCACAAGCTTGGTGTAATTTTTGTAGTCGAAACTCATTTTTAAATTGAAATTTCCAAAAGTTGCAAAATTCACACAAAATTTTTATAAAATTTGGCCAACGGTCAATTTTTCTTTTAAGAAATATTTAAAACGAGAATACAATTTAGTGCGACATTGTACCCAGCCTGTTACCAAACCCACACTATTTTACATTTGGCTGTTAGAATATCCCATTTGAAAAATATTTCATAATTTACCCAAAAACGGCACCTGGTCCCAGTACAGTTGAAATATTATATTTTTAGAAAAGGCAACGCACTCCGCTATTGTTTTCTGCATACTGGTATTTACAAAAACGTTTGGATTGTTTGGGTACTTAAATGCATCACGGGTATGCAGATGAAAAGGGTAACTTGAGCATTTCAGGTAAACCCCAAAAAGGTTTTAGGTGCTTGTCTTAGCTCTCAGGCTGAAAAATTGCATTCTCTTTGGTTTTTATATTGACACTAAGGCTCATCATTCTATCATTTTCCACAATACATTGACAGAATGCAAATTGTCGAAAACCTGAAACCTGTCCCGTTTTCTAATCCCATATCCCATTTGTGCATCTGAAAAAAATGTTAGGAGTGAGGTGCCTAGTAAAGTTTTATTCAGGTAAAATAATTAATGTGAACAGTATGAAGTGTGTACCTATTTACATTTATTTCACATTCCAGCCGACTAGACTGTTGTCTTTCTCCATTTTGATAATGTTGATGCTAAGTCTAGTGCCGCAACACAGGTATGTACATGATAATGTTAACGGTTATATGCAGTTTGGATTTTGAATAAAGTGGATACTTCTTTGATAATATATTTTACAAAGGAAATCTTTCACAGAGAAAATAGTAAACTGTTCGAAATTTAATAGGTATAGTGTGAAATATGAAAACCAAATTAAAATTTTTTGCTTTGCTATCACGTCATTCAAAATTAAAATCTGTAGATACATACTAGTGAGAATTGAACGAATATAAAATGTGTAAAGTAGGAATCCAGTGCAAGTCACTCATATTTTAAAACTGGAAATGCATTCACTCAATTAACATTTTTTATCAATATTATAATTGACAAATTTATTTTCACAGCACTCTTCATGCGTTCATGAATCGTTTGTACGTGCCGTTTCTTGTGAAGCCTTTATGCGAAAGTTCGTATGGCGATTCTCAGTGAGTAAAACCTTGCCTCAGGTCTCCCAGAGTGCAATCTTGTTTCTGGCCCGTCCGGAGCTCAATTTGCAAATAAGCTTACACATGTAAACAAATAACGCTACTTTCACCCAATTAAGTTTTTTGGTGAGCAGTTAATGTTGTCAGTGAGCAGTCAAGGTTACTCAATAGCAATTAGGGTTGTTTTACTCGTGGTCATGCAGTATAGTTGGTCATGAGTAACCTTAATTGATTATGAATAAGCTTAATCGATCATGAGTAACCTTAATTATGAATGTGTTCCGGATGGGTCGATAATAGGATTGCGTTCTGTAGAGGTTGAATGCGTTGTGTGGTTCCTGGCAATAACATCCTGGCTTCAAACATCGGGCGCGCGTTGTAGAAAATTCTACTTCTCTCGTTGAGTTGGCACAGCTGATTTTGCGGGCCGACTCCCCGCAGCAGAACCCTCTAGCACCCTCCAGCAGCCTATCCTTCAGCACTTCAGTTTGTGCTGATTTTTAGTTAAGTTTTAGGAAGTTTACATAAACAGTGCAATTTTTAGTTAATCTGAACAATTTTTAGTAGATTTGTTCAATTTTTTACTTAAATATCATGTTCTTGGTAATTTAAGCTTTGGTGCTGAGGCGTTGGCTGCTGGAGGGTGCTGGAGGGTTCTGCTGCGGGGAGTCGGCCCGGAAAATCAGCTGTGCCAACTCAACGAGAGAAGTAGAATTTTCTACAACGCGCGCCCGATGTTTGCCTGGCTTCATATTGCCATGTATACATGATAGGCACCCTGCCAAGTAGAATTTCGTACAAATCTATTCATTTTGCATAAAATTTGTTTAGGCGTTAAATTAACGGGTAAAGATAAATTATATTCACCAAATGATGACACAAGCGACGTCTACAATGCTTAAAAACGGTGTGTGCAAATTTTTTACATTTTTAAATGATTCAGTTTTTTGTCAGGAGGGAACTATTGAATGCTCAGAATTCTCGTGCTAAAGCATTTTTATGGGCCCAACTCATTTGCATATTATCGTTTTATTATTATTATAAAGTTGCATAAAATAAAAAGTGTCAATACATCAATTCCAACTAATTTGGGACAACAGAAAAGCATGAATTTGATTCCTTTTTCGGTCACTTTTTTCTTTTAAACCCCCATTTTACCATATAGGCAACAGCACACCTTCCACCGTTCTCAAAAACACATGCAAAAAGAACTCCAGCTCCGCTCCCCTTTTCAACTTCACAAAACTTCCACAAGTTAACTCATACGTTCTTATCATTCCAAAAACCCTTCGAATAATCCTTCTCTCTCTAACCACAAACCTAATTCCACTCCAGTTTGCTCCAGTCACTGAAAAACTTCTTTCCAAATTTCTCAACATTCTCCAACTTTTTACATGCGTGTTTACCGGAATTGTAATAAAAAAGTAGTCAAAAAATGCACACAGTATTGACATTGTAGGCATAAACCAATACACAATCCAAGGCAGTTTGTGATAACATCGAATTGTTGTCAAATTACAAATTACAAAAAGCACAAAGCCAACGCCCAAATTTAGTCCGAGCAAGTTTGAAAATGGTCCGGATAATTGTTGCGTTGCAAGTTGGAAATATCTGTACCATTTTACAAATCGATAATATTTTGGATAATTCCAGTAGTGACCTGAAAGTGGCACTAAAGTACCCAAAAGTTCCAAACTGGTCATGGACAGTTCAAAGCCATACATTAGAAGCGGATGACATAGTGCAAAAAATCTGCAGGCCTCGGTGACTCCAACGTAGCAACAAATGCAGCGTAGAATAAACTTGAGCCAGAAATATTTTGGTGGAAAAATAAAACTAAATAAAAAATTAAAAGGATCGAGATTCATTAGAATTAGACCAGTGGGAAGTAAAAATTGACCAATGGACATTATCACAACAAATTGCTGTAGCATGGAGGACATTGTGGTCCAAAAGGATTTGTTGTGGTAGGTACCAACGTGTCTGACGCCAATTGTGAAATTATCTGGAAGCAGAAAAAACAATAAAAGTTTTTATACGCACAGCGTATATATGATTTTAGCTGTATGGTGCGTCCTGTCCGTCCGTACCAAATTTTTCTATTATGAACTGCATAAACTTAACGTCAGCCCTTATCTTGACCCTAAAGTTAACTCAAATGAGCTCCTGACACTTTAAAATGGTTTATGACTTTCAAATTAGACCCAACTTGACCCCAAACCTTCAATTTTACTGAATGCGGCACTGACCATCAGATTTTACACCACGAGTCTTAAAATTGACCTAAACTGACCCGGATCCCCAAATTTGACCCAAATTGACACTGAGCCTTAAATTTGACCCAAACTGACCCCCTCACATTTAGTCTAAGCTGACATTAAACGTCAAACTTAACCCAACGTGACCCCAATCCTCACATTTGGTTCAAACAGACACTGAACCTCCAATTTGACCCAATGCGACCCTAACCCTCAAAATTAAGCAACATGTTGCCAATTACCAAATGTTTTCTAACGTTACCACTACCCTGAAATTTGAGTCAACGTGACCCTGATCCTAAAATGTAACAAAACAAACACCTAACCCTCATGCTTGACCCAAACTCTCCCCCTAATTGAACTCAAAGCGATTCTGATTTTCAAACTACACATAACATAACCTTTTATAACCTTTTGAATTAAATTTTCAATAATCACAGCAACACGTTTTCGTCATGCGTACTTTACAACTTTTCCGCAGTGTCATTTTTCTTACCCAATCTAATCCTCAAACTTTGCAAGCACTGAAATCCAGCCACAATTTCTTCTTTCCTCCGACTCAGCACCCATGCCGCTCCTTGAAGAATTGCTAATAAAGCAGCAAATCCCGATGAAAGCACTAATAACGGTATACTCACTTCTGCACTTCTTCCATTTACTATTATAGCTAAACAGGACCCCAGCCCAAGTAATCCAGTAATAAAGAAAATGTTAAAATACCACAAAAACTGTTTAAAACTTTTTGGATTTTCAACACATTCTGAATTCAGTTTGAAAATTTCTTGACTTGTATTCCATTCTAAAGCAAACACGGAAAATTTCTGGTGTTTGCTGAAAAAACGGTCAAAGAGACAAAAAGCGTTGGAGCAGTAAAAACGACAGGAACTCATTTTTTGTGCGATTTCCGAATAAAATATTTTTAGGACAAAAACATGTTTTCGTTTTTGTTACGAGAATATAATTACGACAATGTTTGAAAGTGGACTAAAAACAAATTGAAAGTTATGCAGTTAAATTGTTAAGTGAAATCTGTTTACATTACCTTGTCAAATTTGTTTTTGTACCTATCAATTTTCTGTCCATTTTAAATTTGAACTAATTTGAAAATAAATTGAAAACTGAAGTTTTAATAACTTTTTGTTTTTTGACAAGCTTCCTGGTCTCAATTCAATTCCAAATGGCAATGGTTTAATATTAGAACTTAGTATATTGTTCAGTATGCTTCGAAGTTCGAACACATGTTTAATATTAAGTTCTGGATTATGTTGTATATTCTATTGGAGCATTTAATATAAGCAAGTATTGGAATTAGCAAGAACATTTTTCTGCATGTAACATTTTATTACAAAATTTTATTTGAATATTTATATAAATAATTTATATTTGAATATTGGACTCTTATATAAGAGTCCAAAAATAAATTTGTAACCTTTACACGTGCCTGCTTAATAAATTTAACAAGTTTACTACATAAGATGATCAAAAATATAATGCTTTAAATATTCAAGGTATATTTTGAGCCTGATTGCCTGTATCAAACTATGTAGTTCCAATGTCGAATGAATCACACCAGCGTACTAAACAAAACTACATGTGCAAAAATGCAAGTCTGAATATACTACATGTAAATGCATGCATGTCTTATAAAAAATTAAGTATTTTGCTGACAATTTACTGAATCATGCAAGTAGTTAGATATGCTTACACATAAAGAAATGTCCTATGCTTAATGGTAGAGCTATTTTTAAAGGTTTAATAAACAAACAATAAAACGATAGAGATTTAATGAGTCCTTATTTTCTTGTTCATTGGATAAATATTATGCGATTTATAGTACGTAGTATGTATGTTGCATGGAATGCTGCATCACGCCGCTGCATGTTTTGCATGCAAATTTAGACAGAATAACAGTTTGCATGCCTCCACTTGCTCTGTGAATGATACTTGCGACCGGCACCCATTCTGTTGTTCTTCGTGACCGTTTGGATATAATCTAAAAGCAAGGTGCACTCTAAAAAGACATACATTTGAATAAAATCAACAAGATATAACAGTAATGCGTTTTCGAAAATAAACATATCAGCCCAAGGTCTCCGAAAACATAACTTTAATGTTTTAGTCCTTTATTTCTGTTTCCTGTGACATTGCCACTTCATTTATTCTCAAAATGAGAGTACTTTCTTTTTCAAACACATCAATAGTGTAAGTAACAATTATTGTTGTAAATTTTCAATCATATCATCACATGTCCCACAAAATCTCGGTAATTGATGCCTTGTCCTTTAGAGCGTATGTAATTTGTGACGACCAGTACCTCAATTCAGAACTGAATACAATAAAAAACCAACTTGTGGCTAACGGGTACCCAAAAAAGCTTATTACTGAACGTTTCCAACGAATGAAAATAAGAGCAGCAAACTGGAATCCAAATGACAAGATTATCCAGGATGATAACCTACTCGACCCTAGACCTAGACTGATTTTACCATTCATGGGTCCACTCACCACGGAACTCACTCAGTTCTTACGTTTCATGCTGGACTGCGAATTTGGGTATATTCCGGGTAAAAAGGTAGGCTCCTTTCTATGTTCCCTTAAGGATGAAATTGCTAAAACGGAAATCGGATGTATTTACAAGATTCCGATTCGACAAAGAGGCACGAACATTTTAATAAAATGGTATGTTGGAGAAACATCCAAAGCACTGCAAATTAGGATCAATCAACACCGAAAGGATGTACTTAAAAACAGGGAGACATCAGCTATTGTTCAACACATTAGAAAATTCCCTGAACATTATGCAGATTTTGACTCAGCAAGTCCTATTGAGAACGAGCCGAGGTATTTTCACAGAAAATTCAAGGAGCACTTGTACATAATCAGTAACAATACTATCAACCTAAACCGAGGTTTCTCCGTGTCATCGATTTGGGATGGATCCCTTACTCACTTCTTGACACCATTACAGGACATATAATTTCCATGCAAAATTTCCAATGTTACCGAATTTATTTATACCGAATCAATAATATATCAATCGATAACCCTACTACCAACAGTCAAGACCTATTGAAAATACAAATCTAGCAAAGAAGACAACACCAGGACCAGTTTCTTGTTAGAGAGGGATCACGAAAACGGATTCTCATCACACTTTTCAAGTTAATGGATGAACAAATGCAATCCTCAATATTTTATATAATATCTTTGTCATGTATTTATATTTCTTGTTTTTCTGTTCAGTTTTTCCTGATGATGGTTATAGTAAATAACCGAAAGCTTGAATAAACATTGTAAAGTTTCCAACATTATGGCATCCATGATCTCCGATTTATCATTACCTACTATCTATAATCTATTTAGAGAGATTTTGTAATCATTAAAACGCCTGATTGCAATTCAAGCAAGCTTGAAACAAAAACATCAGTCTTTCCAGCTTTCTGTCTTTTAATATCACCCAGTCTTAAAAAGTCACAAGCACCTCCGTGACAAGCGGAAAATATTCATAACTACACTACAATTTCCAACTCTATAAAACATTCAGATAAAGAAAAACACTGGAGAAACTGGAGTATCTTGTAAAACGTTACAAAATGTTTATGATATCCAACAAGTGGTTAACATGAGCCCATTTTTCCACAAAATCTCATTTCTAAATCGTAATTTACTTCGTATTTATTTTTACTATTTATTTTTTTTAAACATTATCATGCACATAACTTTTTTAGGTGAAGCAATATTGCTTTGTTACAACGCATTGTGATATACCACAGATACACTTTTATAAACCACACAATAAACTGTATATCTATGTCATTTAGCTTTTAAGACCGTTTCTATTCATAACACATAACTTATCAAAAACAATTATAATATGATTATACATTCGAAATTGGTCTTAATTTTTTCGGCTTTTTGTACCAATTCTATTTCTAAAATATTTCAATGTTTCATTGCTCTTCATTTACAAACACGTCCATTGCAAACACAAAAGGTACTTACACACAATCGAATCCTGACTAACTTTCAAACTATCTGGAATGATTCCAAGCATTTCAGAAATTTTTGAAACTGCAAAACTTGTTAAAAGTATGGAAGTAGCAAGATTCATTCCCATTTGAAACGTTTAAAAATCCAAAAAAAATTCCTAAACTCCCTCTTTCCTAAAGTCCCATTTTCAAAATTCATAAACTCATGCTTTATATACCACAGGAAGGAACACAAGAAAGGGTGTAAAGTGCTGAAGCAACAAGACCAAAGTGGAGCCATTTGAAGCCAGCTATGCACCATGCCCATTTAGGTACCCATGCCACTCAACAGACACTCCTACAAAGATAGCTCCCGTTTTTGTCTAAGCTCGTAAAACTAGCACACTTGGGATTCACGTTTCTTATAAACTGTGTGATTGATCTTCTCCAGAGGACAAGTCTACATTGTCAATGAATAGTGCCCTCGAGTTTTTCAGTTGGTTCCAGATCTTGCCAATTTTCTTGCTCCAAGTAGCATAACCTCACACAGCTCTCAGGTTCAGTAAACAGATTAAAAATCTTTCACATTTACATAAGAACCTTGCATTTAAAGGCATCAGGAACAACAGCTATCTTAGCTTCCAGAATGATGCGCTTTTATTCTATTATAAATTGATTAGGAGAGCATATAGTTTTCGCAGGAGCTCATTGTTCCAAAACTTCGCAAATAACAAAATCAGTCAAATTTCTGCAAAATTGAATATTATTTAAAAGTTTATAAGAATTGGTATCATACCAAACAACATTTTGGAACATTGTGGGAATCGTAACAACTCTTATCTGCACTAACCCAGGGCAATTTAAATACGTGATTGACCTTTGAAGTTCCAGAGAAAAGCTCCCAAAGACAAGTCTGCATTTTTCCAACGCTAATACCTATCCATTTTCAAGATTTTGATTCCCCTGACACTACAATGCAAAGTAATCAGGTGTCAGAAATAAAACGTACATTTTTAAGACATGTATCAGTTTTAAATTAATTCAATATCAATTTTGGTTTATCACTCGACCACAGTGGTTTACCTCAACACATGCTGATGTTATGAGAAGATAACGCAGATAACTTTGCCAATGCAAATCACGTGACCTGATTTTATTTAATTTGAAAGGGTAAGAAACGTTTATTCATTTTAAAATGCATTGCTTTTCTTAAATAGTATATTATAAAAACTTTTTGCAACAAAGGAGTTATGCTTTTGTTATATAGAATTATAAAAGAGTTAAATGTACACAGAGTACTTGTTGCGCCGACAGATTGGAAATCGGTTAACATAAGCAAGCATATAAGCAGCGTTCAACAGGTTGAGAGTAGGGTGTAATGCTCAGACACAATAGCAATTCTACACTGCATGCTATACTTGAATTTTTTTAGAAGAGAATGTGGTTTTGTGCAAGTAGGGTGGCTGTCTGCCTATGAAACGTGTATTTTGGAAAAGCGAATAGAAATGAATACTGAATTTAATCAAAACTGTTGCAACTTGAGCAAGATTACGGTGACATTTAACGTTTAATGCAAAATACAATTACACATACTGGTCCAGCTAGATAAACAACTGTGAGGAATGCAGTAATTTGCAACGATTGAAAGCTAGAAACATTTATTTCATTTAAAACGTCTTTATTTTAGTATAAAATGTTAGAAGTCCTCAAATCTCACTAAAATAAATGTTTCCAAACTTGGAACATAGGATTATAAAAATATCTAGCATAGGACCAATCACTATCGTGAGAAAATTCTGGAACCCAAAATGCAGGGTGAACCATTCCAGATTATGGAAAATAAATAGGAAAAGATTCCATCTGACTAAAGGAACTTCAACTTTATTACTTTCTAATAATAAGACAAATAGCGGGTGCTTTGCTAAGTGTCTCTAGTCCGAAGACCAACTTTCTTCTCTTTCTTTGCACAACCTCAGAGATTTTGGCATTCTCGTACTAGGCATGATGATGGTATAAAAATTGCTAGCTCCTTATATAGCGTGACTTCCAAACAAAATTCGAACTTTAGCCGGATGCGCAAAATATTCAGTAACAAGGAAAAGTGCTTCTAAATGGAAATTGACCCTTCCTAACAAAGATCGCACCGGAACTATAAACGCTCTACTAAGAAAATTAAGAAACGTTTACAAAACGGGGGTCACGTTTTCACAACCATCATTCCTCTTCGGTACAAAGTACATAAGTCAGTATTAAAAATAATAATGTACCTATTAGCTACATTGATCGTGTAAAATCACACCAAATTACAAGCTTTCCATGAACGATGGACAAAGAAAATATTGAAACTTAATAATATATTCCACTTGTCTTCAAATCCATTTTCCCCTGAACAATAAACAAACAGTTGTAGCAATTATGAAGTCTCGTGCTTATTCAAATTTGGTCTGAAAAAATAAGATACCTAACTATGGAACGCAAATCATAATGCGACGTATTACATTGTGTTCAGCTCTTTGAGAGCATTTCAAGGTTGGTTTTATTTGAGTGTAAAACGTAGATTGGCAATTAGAATTTACTGATTAAGAATAATGGATTCCAAGGAAAACCGCGCGCTTGACCTAGACAGGGCATTCATTGCAACGGTTATGTACTGATAAGATCAAGCAAGCGTTTTGGCATATTAAGTACGTTTACTAAACAATTATTTTAAGCTCTAAGTCGGTGTTGTACACCAAAATGAAACCACATTGAGAATATGCATAAAAACGAGACAAAAAGAGATATTTTCCATAATGTTGATTTGCCATTAATAGGGAAATACATTCACTTTTTAAAGTACTACAGTGTAAACCTAAACAGTATTGAAAGTACAAATAACTCAACTTAGATGACATTTCTTCAAAGTATAAGTATTTCAAATTTGAGTGACTTCAAAGTTAATTATAAACTTATAATATCAAACCAAGTTAACATTTTATACCACCTGCTTTAACAAATTAACATACTCACAAGGCTTTTGTACCATCAATACAAAATCTTAGCACAAAACTATCTCATACTTCAATACATGCCTTCAAAAAAACCAACGCCTTTAAATTCATTAATCAACCAACGTTTTTTCGTTTACTTAAATCACACTGAAATATTTTCTTCTCCTAAGCCCAACCGCTCACCCCCAAACGCATCTTCATTTCCATCTCCTCTTAACACAAGACGAATACTCTGTAAAACAAATAGCACCCCCAATTCTGACAAACTTGCAAACTATACGGAACGATCCAAAGCATTTCGTTATTTCCTTGCGATGAATCTGCGAAACACCCGGATATAGTGTCAAGTCGGGACGATAGCACATTTTCAGGAGAACTTCACAAAATATGGGAATTCTATACGGATTTGGTACGTTGGTCGCCATTACGCTTTGGATCGTGTGCTTTCCTGGAAACAAATATAAATTTGAAAATATGGTTAAGACTTTTAAAAAATTGGCAACCTACCAAACAACATTTTGAAACAATGTTGAAATTGTAACAGCTCTCATTAGGATTACTTCCTGGGCAATTTACAATCTTGACGTTCCGGGGAAAAGGCCAACGACAAGCACAGACTTTCCCAGCACCGGTAACTATCCATTTTTGAGAAGTAATTTTGATTCCACTGACACTACAAAACAATCAGGTGATATGAATAAAAGGTGCATTATTATTGTAAACTATGAATTAGTAATAAATTAATTCAATATCAATTTTAGTTTACCTCTCGTTCACACCGCATTTGTTTACCCATAGCTTTTTACTCAACTCATATTATTAATCTGAATATATTACGCAGATTTTTTTGCCAATGTAAATCACGTGACCAAATTTGTTTTTTGAGAGGATAATAAACGTTCAGGCATTTTCGCATACATTGCTAAGCTTATATAATATATCGTATAAAAGTTTTGCAAAAAACGGGCTATGCTTTTGCGTGTATGAAGAATTGCTATGAAGAGGAGCTAGTGTATACACAACACCACATTTGTTGCTGCTACTGATTGAGATTTGGCTTACAATAGGCAAGCGTATAGCCAGCGTTCAACAGGTTGAGAGTGTGGTATATAATTTTTAGCAAATAACAATCCACACTGCTTACTCTACTTGAGTATTTGATAAGAGCTCCCAATTTTGTGCAGGTGCAGTGTATGTAATTAGGTTGATCACAATGGAACGTAGGTCAGAATGAAAATGATGCTGACTTTGTTCGAAACCGAAGCAACTTTTGGTGACATGTAACCCCTTAATAAAGCATCTGAATGAATGCATTTACAAACCTGGTCCAGTTCAATGCACAATGATAAAAAATGCTGACCTACCATAGCAAACTCCAAATTAGTAAAATTGGACAAAAGTGTAAAATGTAAGTAGTAGTTACCTATTTATGGTAGAGTAGCTTGTAAAAATTACAAATCAAAAATTCTTATTTCATATAAAACGCTTTTATTTTACAAGAAAAATGTTACAAGTCTTCAAGTCTGACATTGCAAAAGAGGACGGGTTTTCCTTTTTGTCGCAAACTATGATGCAATGTATCAACAAATTGTTCTGTTTTTGCGCACATTTCAAATCTGGTTTCATTTTGGTGTATAGCACAGATTTGGAAATTTGAGTTTTTGATTAGTAATCGTATTTAACATATAAAAACATAAGGTAAAGATGAAACGGAGATCATGGATGCCATAATTAAAAAACATTTAACGTATAAAAACATATCCTGATTATAGGTCAAGCGTACATTTTTGTGCGTTCAGTACGGCAAATAATCAGTCAATTAAAATTTTAAATCCGTATTTTACAAGAAAATAAAACCAGACCTGACATGTGCATCGAAAAGCTGAATAAAATGTAATGCGTCGCATTATGATATTTAAACCTCAGTTAAGTATTTTCCATTTCAGACCAAGTTTGAACAAGACGTTTGGGCTTATTCTGACCAAAATTTGACTAATCAAAACTGCTTATTCAAACTTGGTCTGAAATGGAAAGTACTTAACTGTGATTTGGATATCATTATGCGACGTATTATATATTTTTTAGATCCTCCGACCACATTTGAAGTCTGGTTTTATTTTCTTGTAAAGTACGGATTTCAAATTTGTATTGATTGAATAAATTACTCAAACTTCCCAATCTGTGTTATACATCAAAATGAAACCAGATTTGAAATGTGCACAAAAACAGAAAAAAAATGCGATGCACTGCATCATAACTTGCAACAAGCAGTAAAATACCTTATCATTTGAAAGGATTTGGTGACCTTGTCTAATTTGATCACCTTGTTTAAAGCTACCTATATAGTATTGAGACAAAATCAGTCTTTTTCAATTGGCTGACATTTTGTATCACTACACCCATCTCATATAGAACAAGTAACCTAACTTATCCAAATCTTAAAATTTCTTAACTGTACTTTTCAGATGTGAGTATTTTTAAAGTGTAACTACTTCTTGTGATATCACATTACTTCTATTTTAACAACTGAACAAACTTATAAGTCTTTTGCAGCATCAATACAAAATCTTAGCACAAATGTATTTCGCATTTCTATGTATAATTCTCCATAAAATCATTTACAAATAGAGCAATACTGTCATGTAATGACGCTTAGTGATTTGTCACCCGGATTGAAAATCTACCCTCGACTCTAAATCTCCGCATCTAATAACTTTTCTTCTTTTGGTGTATAATTATACCTTAAGAAGGAAAGTTGGTAGATGCGAAGATTTAGAGACGAGGGTAGATTTTCAATCCGGGTGAAAAATCACTAAAATTCATTGACCATAAACAAAGAGTTTCTAGTCATATTGCAGTTATTCCCTAGTTTGCAGAAATGTGGATGAGCCCAACCTAACAGAAAGCGAAATATCCAGAAGTTTCAAAATAGAAAAAAAGAAGAAGAAGAAATTTCTAATTTCAACTTTAAAGCTAACTTGAAATTGGAAATTTCTTCTTCAAATCTAAAAAGTTCTGGATATTTAGCTGTTTGTCAGGTTGGGCCGATCCACATTTCTGCAAACTGGGGAATAACTAACCAACGAGATCACGTTAAATGACTAGAACGTTGTCGTTGACTTAAATTATAACAAAATATTTTCTTCACCGAGGCTCATCCGCTCACCCCCAAATACATCTTCATTTCCCTCTCTTTTTAAAACAGGACGAAAACCCACATAAAACCCTGTATCAACCCTACACTCAATAGCACACCCATCTTCACTCATTTTCAAACTATTTGGAATGATACCAAGCGTTCCACAGTTTTCTGCCAGCACCCGTACAAAAAAATTAGTAACTTGTGTAAAATCCGGATAAAGCGCTGAGTTGGGACCATGGCACATTTCTAAGAGAACTTCACAAGAAGCTGGAATTTCATCATGATTTGGGTTATTGGTCTCCTTTGCGCTTTGGATTATGCGCTTTCTTCTAAACACAAAAGGATTTGGAGAGGACGTGACTTCTTTGGAAGCTCGCTGTTCCAAAACGTCGCAAATCTGTAAAATAAATTCAAGCACTGCATTAAAAACTTGTCTAAATTTACAAAATGTGATAGAAATTATCTTTTAATATACCAGTTGACATCTTGGCACAATCTCCGTATCGTAACGATTCTCATCCTCTTTAGCAAACTCCGGCACTGCTGGAATCTCCTTTGGCCTTTGGTCATTTTCCAGAGGAAAGCTCAAGGTCAGGTCCAGTTTTTCCCAGTGCCAAAAATCGTCCATTTTAAAGATCTTTCTCGATGTTATTTTGATCCTACTAATCATTATATGATTGTATATGATAATCATATTCCCAATTTATATTTCATTTAGTATTTAAATCTTGAAAAGAATTTATAAATCATATTTCTTACCTCCCCTTCCAACCACAGCAATTAGGTACCCACAACACTTCACTTCAATATCTGGTGTTACACTGAGTAGGATTTTACTGCGCAGAAGTGCTTGCAATGTAAATCACATGATCTAACGTTATTAAGGATTCGAGAATCGTCTCTGTACTGGTTTATGCTTTATAGAATTATAGCTGGTAAATACCATATAAACTTATTTAACAAGCTTGATATACTTTTGATTGTTTGGCTTATATATGTAACAGGTAAAATGCACACTACACCACACTTGTTGCTACCACTTTACCACTGTATAGATTAGGCTTGAACATACTGAGAAATGCATGTACAAAAACGTATGTTCAACGGGTTGACAAAAGAGTTATTCACACGCAAGGGTAGAGACGTACTTTTAACACGCAAAGCAGGCAACACTTGAGCTTTGAAAAAATAGAAACTGATTTGGTGTTTTGTGCTAGTGTAGTAGGACGAATGTACATTTATGTGGCTGACTATGGAACGGTTATTGAGCAAAGTTTATTAAGCTGAAAAAAAAGAAAAACTTTGTTCACAGTCGTTCACTATATGAGTTTGGTTGCGTCAAGTTCTCTGGCTTATGAAAACTTGCTTGCTGGCTTGCAAATGATTTTAATAAAAAATGCTTTAGCGTAAGTTTCTCCAAATCCGAGACTATTGAAATTTAATAAGATTAAAAACCTCCAGGTAAATTATTTAGTTTCGAGTTTAAAAAATATTTTAGACTTTGTTTAAATAAAAAATAGTAAACAATAAGCATTTATAATGTTTGTGCTGGCACGCTAAAGTTCAGAATACTTCTTGTTTGCTTGAACACAGTATATTTTCGGTTTGTAAAGTAAACAGCATGTATAAAAATATACTAAAATAGCTTTTACTTATTATCAAACATTGTAATTGCTATTTCTGTGTAAATTGTGGGCTTGTAATCATTCTGCAATTATTGTGATAATTACGTTTTGACCAGATATCTCTACTTTGTTATAATTGAGCATAAAATATAGCATCATGTTTGTAAAATTAACAACAAAGCTTTTTATCCTAATTTGGTTTTAAATTAAAGCTTAACCATTTAATTCTAACCATGCATTAATGTATATATTTTGTTTGTACTATTGACCTTAAAAACAAAATGTAATGAAATGAGATTCAGTCTTTTAGCCATTTTCTTGAAATAGACTGCTAAACAAAATTATATCTATAAGTTTATTCAACAGCCTATTGCAATAAGATGGCCAAAGCGGTAATGAAAACTAAAATATTAAGTTAGTTGCCACCATAATCTACATGAGATCTTGGCTCGGCACTAACAAAATTCAGCAAGCTATTTTCAATTCTATTGTAACCTGAAGCCAACTGTAAACTGGCTATACTGCCGTTGCAGAATTTCTAAGTGATGCTCCGGAACCTCCCTTTTTTCTTTACGCTTTCTCGAATAATCTGTTTTTTCTAGGCGTTGCACACGAGCAATAATTCCACAACGTTTAGCACGTTTGGAATTTTGGCTGGCTGGCATACACCACTTCAAAAATAATTGTAGAATTTTCCGTGCCTTCATCCATATTCCTGAAATAATGAACATTTCCAAAGGAATCGGGCCTTGGTTGGGTGTCTTACAAAAGGCTTACTTTCTTCTGGACAAATTCGCAAACCTTCAAAACTTTATGAAATAAATATTTCATAAAGTTTTTAAAAATTACCAAACTTAACTATTTTTAAATACATTTTTGCATAACTGCCGTGTTGTAACTCATCAAGCTGTTGTGATAATTAACTGGCCACATCACCTATTGGTGTTTTGCCGTGTACGGGGAACTCGGAAGAGAGGTGCGTTTCCTCCAATCACCCTTCCATTCCCGGTGACTCCCTAAACTTTCCTTTCCCAAAACGTCGAATTTAATAACTACAAAATGAAATTCAAAGGTAGAATATGATATGATAAAAACCTATTTAAAAAATAAAATGAATACCTTTTCAAAGTGATATTTATACAAGTTGATGATACCACAATAAAAAACCAATCGCAACTGAATACTGTATAAAATTTTATGCACAATTGTTTTTGCACAGATAGTAGATGTTGTACAAAGTACAGACACGTAAAATTTTCATAATTCCTAGTGCAGGTTTTTTCCCAAATTTGTAAAAAATAAATAAGTTTGTTTTGATATTTATGCACATAAGTTTTGTTTTTAAAAAGTTTCCGTAAAAATAAGTATTCAAGTTTGGCAAGATTTGACATGCTTGGACATTTAAAGTGGTTCAGTATATATTGTGACTACAACACAAGTAGACGTAGTTGATATGTATATTAAAGCTTAAATGTCTCAAACAAATAGCGTTATTGTAGCAGAATCAAGTGTAGTTTTGCATAGTATTATAAACAGGTGATTGAACCCAGACAAAGTACACTGCTTTTGGCTATATTTATTCTGCCTTGGCATAATTCGCTTTAAAATGTATTTTCTCAAAGTGGGACATCGATATAACAGTTTAGCAAATACTGTGTGGAAGTTTAGGTGCAAAAGAGGACCAAGTTGTCTGAAAAAATTTATAGAAGTTTAGGTTAAATAGTAAGCAGAATTGTTGTTTGATTTACAAATTCTAAGGAATTATATTTAGAAACCAGAATAAATGTTTCACCCAGAATATTATCTTGGGATAAATGAATATTCTTTTTTTCCGACTTTGGATAAAAGAATGAATTTTAAGTAGATAAAAGTTGTTTTTATGACGCCTGACAAAAATTTTGCCTTCTTATTCACTGGGTTTTTATGAATGCTTAATGTGAAAATGGAACCTGCTTTTAGCAGGATACAGTTACCAACTTTTATAGATTTCACGGGTTTTCTTTGCTTAATTTGTTTCCTTAGCGTTTACATAATATATTTTTACATCAGTACCCGTTGCACGGTCCTCAAATAAATGGGATCAGCACGTTAGCGAATAGAAAATTCAACCATTCATAAAACATATGTTGGACATTGACATTGTATAGCTTTTTTCCAGTTTCTTTTTATTTCCATATTTCTCCTGAGGTTTAGCCAAGTCCAAGCCAAAACCAAGACAGAGGCACAAAATCTGGCACCTTTCTACAGAGTTTACTGCAGAAATATTTTATAATAAAAGGATAGATTACCAAAACAAGAAAAAATTGCAAAGCTGAAACATTGAAAAGAGATTTTTGGGAATTGATTAGTTCATTGCTTTGAGCCCACCACAATATAGTATTTTCACCTCCTTGTCACAAATCAATTATACACATTTTTCACTACTTTATTTTATGCATCTCATCATACGGCAAAGCATAAATTATTTATGTATTTTATCAAAACCACTCTAAGGATCATTCATTACAAAAATTTACAGGGATTTTCCATTTTAGCTTTAACTAAAAAGCTATTTGCTTATAATTCAACTTACGTTAACAAACGCTATAATGGCTATTTCCACAACTAAAACGAACAGACAATGTTCTATAATGACACCAAAAGAAAGCGTACACTCCGTAACTGCACTGGTTAGGAAAAATTGCGAAATTTTTAAAAGACTAATTGCGAAGTTTCATACTTTTCTGATTTTGTAGTGTTTTGAGTAACTTACATGAACGTAGGTAAATATGAAACAACTTTGCATGTTAATTTTCCTGTGCCTCTTTAATTTAAAAGCGAGTGTTCTTATGCAAATATCCTATTCTTGTACTGAAAATAGTGTGAAAAAAGAAAGAATGAAATGTTAAGAAAGTGAAAGCATAATAAGACTGTTGACATAGCATGGAAATTTGTGAGCAGACTGGTGAGGAAAATGCTTTATACGTTTGCAATTTGAACTTCAAGGCGCACAGAGGAGACTGATAAGTTATTACTTATATCCACTAAGTACGATATAAGGGAAACCCAAAAGTGCCGTGGGATATTGTAATGCAAATGGGCATAACATCTAAATTCATAAAATATAGTATATTGTAACAGCACGCGTGCGTGTCCGTCCTACCTAGGTAGAAAGCCAAAGTCCGGAAAACTGACGTAAATCTACACCTCGGTTAAATTTGCAAATAAAGGTGTTTTCCTGTGTCACCCTGAGAGACATATCCCTGTTTAAAAATGTATATATTATATAAAGCAATACTACAACATTTTCTCTACTGGACAGAATTAAAATTTTAATGTTAGCAACACGTGCTTTCAATATAAGTGGTGAAGGCTAACCATGGGCGAGGAGGATTAATTAGACGTCAGAGCAAAAAAATAAAAATAATTGAATAGAGTGAAAATGTTCTAGAAGCAGACTACTCAAGGAACTTCCTAGAAGACAACAGTTATCATTTTGGTTAAATCTTTAGGGCACTATATATCTCCAGTGCAGATATATGTAAGAATTCTTAGTCTTCTTGGAAATAGCCCAGGAGACTGATTTAATAGCATTGATTGTTTCTATGCGCTGCACGCTTTACAACAAGATGCTATATTATTGCGCTTATTAATTTGTAAGCACCGGGGAGTGGATTGTCCCCAAGACTAAGACTAAAAGTCAGGGCCAGGGACAAGCCAGGAAGTGTGCAGTGGTCAGTTTAAGTAAGAAACTGCGTCGATGAAAATAGTCCAGTGGAGTAGAGGTTTTGTACAGGACAGACTCTTCAACACAAGGAAAACGTGCATACTAAGCCTAGCGTTTCCAGTTACCGGAAATATTCTGTTCTGAAAATTTTCAAAACTTTTTTACATTTAAAATCAGTTACTTTAAATAACCAAACATTATCTCACTTTATAATCTTTCCGTGATAAACATTAGTAGTTTTAACTTAAAATAGAAAAAAGGAGTAAAAACCCCACCGTGCTTTACAAAAACAACTTACAAGTAATTTTGCAACACTGCTTTTAAAAACCTCGTTTCTCCCCTTTGTTTTAAACCTACTCAAAATTTACAACTTAACAACAATCATGCCCTTTGTCCCACTTGCAAAGCAAACTATCCAAGTTCACAAGAAAACCGAAGCAAAATTCGTAAAACGTGGCAAAGTATTCCTTCCTCTGCTACCCGTTATGCTTGCTCAAACTTTCCACTACATTTGGAAATATGATACTGACGTGCAAGATTTAATTCTGTCAATCGTTCTATCCGTTGGCTTTTTCATTTGCGCACTTGCTGTCTATGTACAATTCTGGAAAAGCCGTGGCATTATTCCACGGGATTTTACAATTTGAGGAAATCACTCAAATACTTGTTTCTGGGATGGAAGTCACCCAACAGAAACGCTACGGGCATTGAAAGACGACTACAATTCTACATGTTCATGTTAATGCCCTCACTACCTGCATTTACTATTGGATTTATTGTATTTTTCACCACAATACTCTGCATTCCTGCACACATTGCATTTTGGATTCTATTTGGAGTAAAAACCTTTAAATATTTGTTAAAAGCACGTAGATTGCAAAACATTTGTATTTCTGATTCAAGTATTGCTTAAATCCCGTTGCATAGTACCCGAAACATTGCAATTTCTGGTTGCTACTCAATTTATACCGTAAACTACAAATACTATAAAACCAGAAAACAAAGTTTATTTTTGACAATGTAATATGTACTTGCGACTCATCAAAAATTTTGTACACTATTTTTTCGCGTTTGGTAATCCTTTCCTATATTTTTCCTTTAGTAAAACCAGTCTTTTTTCCGGACACGACAAAAACAGTTAAACAGGTGAAATTCTACAACTTGTAGTTGCTTACAGAGTAAAAAAACCCCGATAGATTCATGCTAGAAATGTAGAAAAAAAAATTTTTATATCACGAAATAAGACTTCCCGCAACCAAGGAAATAAAATCATAGAACAGGCGATAAAAGGGAGATAGTCAACTCCGAAAGACCTTAATAAGAATCATATTCTCGCCTTAATGCCAAAAAGCCAGAGGTGTTTCAAATAAAGAATTTGTAAAATTCAATTCAACAGCAATTCCGCAAGTCTTTCGAATTATTTGCAGAAACTTAGATCAGTGCGTAGAACTTAAGAAAACCGCGAACGCCGGATCAATGCGACGCAGCGTTAGAAACATAAATTATGTTTATATGTTCAAATGTCAAGTCATGCTTGTAATTTTCAAAATTTAAGTATATAGTTTGTTAAAGTAATGACGACACAACCGTATTGTAATCGATTTTTACCATTGGTAAAATTGGCATTGAAAATTTGTCCGATTGGAAAATTATTCCGTTTTGGATTGTAGCACAGGAGCTTATACCATTCCCAGCATTGATTATTATTTACATTTTTGTATGCAATAATGCAGTTGGTATTTCACTTTTTCTGTTCACTACTCAAAGTAGCAATTAGCATATATGTCCAGCTATTTGTTTCTACTTTTTGTTGCTGTTTGTAAAGTTCAAGTTCATTTTTACTTCCAAGGGAGTACCTGCAAAATACTATATTATGCATTTTTATGAATCATGAATGCTTGCCTATATATAATGCTTGAATATGAATTATGGTATATGTTTGTAGGTATGATGACGAGAGAGTAGAGAGTTGACATTTTTTGTCCATTCACTTTTCTGAGTTCTTAGAGATAGCGACGCTACGCTGATCGTTTGTTTGAAGTTTTCATTTTCTCTCGCCATCGCTTTAGCGTGTACATTTAGCTTTGTAGATTTTGAGTTGATTCTTTTTGCTCAATAAATAATCATAGTTGATATATGCTTAATTAAATACATACGCTGTGCTGTGCTCAAATCAATCTCATAGTTGCACCAATTTGCTAATCGGCCTTTTCGGTTATCTCGGCAGAAAGGGATCGGTTTCCTGGAGCGTTAGATGCCAACAAACGTGGAATGGAGACCGGATATCGTAAGATAAACATGATATATGCATAATATCGGGTTATTTTCTTTTATTGATGTGCTGTGTTGCCGTGTTGTGCATCATTTCTCTCTATTCTACGCACATTTTACATCTACTCTAAGTCGTACAGGATTGAAAAAATTGTTTTGGAAAATAACGTTTTGGACATCCTGTCCGCTTGCCAATTGCAAATTGAACTGGGTCCGTAACTCAATACACCTAAACAAATATCTATAAAGTTGCTAGTGCCTCGTGTGTTATTATCTGGTGTGTTAAATGGCAATTTAATTAAACTCACTTCTAAATAAAGATATTTTTAACCACTTCAATTAATTGTTTATCAACATTGCAGCAAAAAATGTTTGCGGTAATTAAGTCTGAATCACTTGAAGCAATTCTCACATGTACACATTATACGATACTCATTGTAAGTCATATTTACAAGATACAAAAAATAGCAAACTTCTTTTAATAAATCTTGAAAATGTGGGTGTTTTCCAGAAAACTCATTCTATTGTAATTGATTGGCATTTCTGCGTACATGCACCATGAATTTCAATATAAAGTGAAAAATGATTTCAATGATAACGTATAAACGCCTCACTTAGTTGTTACTAATGTTTTATAAAAATGATGTTCATCCAGCATAATATTAGCTCGCTGCTTACGCATGGAAACAATTTAAATTAACTGATCATTATGTTTGGCAAACCACGCTTATTTGATCTAAACAAGCAATCATTTACCTAAATTTATTTGCAATAATGATACAACTTTATTGAGATGTCTTTCAATTTTTTCAGATACGTATCACCGTTGGCGGCGCTTTGGTGGTTGGCCATCGACTGGTTATTTATTGGATAGATTGCTGCCAACACATTTTATGACAAAATTATATTAAATATAGCATTAGCGTAACAGGTAAGTTTGTGTGTATGAATTTTCATGATTTTTATAATTCTGTTCTTGTTTTGGTGTGTGTTTTTTATAACGTGAAGTAAATGCGTTTCAATCAATCACTCTTTGTCTGCGTTTTCCTCTTGTAGAATTTTGCCCTTTTGATTTTCATATACTTTTACACTGTTATGATGTGTAACTGGTTTAGCGTATGGATTATTACGAAAACGCTAGTTCTAAGTGTTTTCTATCAAACATGGTGTTGCAATTGTTTTGAATAAAGTGTATAAAAACTGAGTTTTTCCGTATCAACAGAAGGTTTTGTAGAACTTCTAATCAATATATTGCACATGTTCTGACCAACTGGAGTAATTGCGTGTCATGTAATAAACGAAATTATTAGAAAGTGATTAACGTGCTTTGTGCACACACATTGTGCTTCGTAAACGCACTTGTGATTGTACTTATGAGCTCAATGAGCTCAAGTTACTTTATTGTTCTACATTCATCACATAATATTATTTCACACCATGCATGATGTATCTCGGAGACAACCTGTCTCCCAGGCTGGGAGTCCCAGCCAAAACCGGTTCTAGTTCTAGTTCTGACAAAATATCTATTAACACATCACAAAAAAGCTGATTTTGTATAGATTCAGCAAATACGTCCAGAAAAACTGTATCGCATAAACCTTTCTTCCCTTTAATCAGCTGCGATAATAATATTCCTATGAGTCCTTCTGCTTTAAAAGTGCTATTTTGATTATTTAAGAATTTCGGCAATTTTCAAATGACATGATTGTGCAAACAGTTGCAGGCTAGACTAACGTATCGTTTTATTCCTCGTAAAATGCTTGATCGAATGAACTATAAACCGTAACCATCCGATCTGTAATGACAGAATTGCTAGAATTTGCACCTCGGTGCACATGGAAAGTAGTGTGTTTTGGAAAACATATCTGCAAAAAACACAAAGTGTGCAGCAAATTATAGCCAAAGCTAATATGCTGTTTTAGTAAGCAAAAGATGCTCTTTCAAATGAGCTATGAACTGTAATCATCCAGTGTCATATTACAAAAATAAGCATGGACATGGGCCCTGACCCTTCATACTTTGCATAAGGTGCTTTGCAGTGTGTATGCAGTGCAAAGTAGATATGTTGCATGTAATGCAAATATAACGCTGCTACATGATTTACATACAAATTCAAACAGTATGATAGCCGTTCTGCATGCGCAAACTTTTTTCTGTGATTGCTCTGGCGACCGGCAGTTATTCCGTTTTTATTTATTAGTTTTTTTTGCATTATTAAGAACTAAGTGGTTCTCATTTCAGAAATATGAAACTCTATAAAGTGTACGCTTGCTTATTTTGTTTTGATTCTGTATTCCTAGCCAAACAGTATACATATTATTTGTCATACTTCAAAATGTGATAATAATCCGGTCATCTAATAATATTTTTCTCCCGTAATTTCAAGAAAAGCAATTTTTTAGCCACATGTAATTGGGTCGCTAAAATCAAACTTATGTTACATGGCCACTTATGCTGTTTTATCAGAACATAGAAAAAAGTTTAACAGCGTGAATCAAGTTGTATCTTTTATAAACGAACAACATTCACGATTGTGTACCATACTCATTTGATTTTTGGATAAAATGGTTCCAAACAAGAAAAATTCAGAAGGACAAATGTACAATTAATAAGGTGATTTATGAATACTGATTTGGCCGAGCTTTATTGCTATCGGAAAGTATTTTTAAATCCTAAAGTGGGTACAAAACCCGTCAAGTCACCATTTCCATAAAGCATCCAAGTGTGATTTCGAATGTTTTTAATTTCTAATAAAATACAATACAAAATACTTGTGTAAATACGTTTTCAGATATGCCCTAAAGACTTGGCACAATCTAAAAGTTCATGAATTATTATAAAAATCATTGAGATATAAAGTAATGCCGTTTTGTGACAGTGATGCCGTGCAAATTGTGTGTGATATTAAAAAGTTGGTTAACAATAGCACCACTATCCAAAAATCTCATTTCTGAATCACAATTTATTAAACTGTTTCCAGTTATAACTCATAACCCATCAAAAACAACCACAGTTTTATTACAAACTGATTTCAAAACATTTTCACAACAATTTCTATTTATAAAATATTTTAAAGCACGGAAATAGTAGGTATTTCTCAGATAGGCAAAATATACCGTGTTTTTGTACTCAGTTCATTTAACTTGTACTTTTGAAAACCAAGAATTAGCATTTCAAAACAATTCCCCATAACCTCTCACAAACTACTCATCAATCAATTCTCAAACTAGTTTGTAAAAATTTGCAATTTATAACGAGAATTAAAAAGAAACAATGCAGCCATTTGAGGCCTCCCTGCTGACCTTTATTCCTAAACACCAAATTCCGCTGTTTACCTCAGAAACAAAACGCTGAGTTACTTGAACTAATGCAAATATTCCCCAAAACAACTCCGAACTTGCATCTCTGAGAACTAGAGTCCCCGTTGCTTGTAAAGTAGCCCACTTGAGATTCACATTCACGTACAATTCATCATTTGCCAAAGCCTGCAATAAACCTGCATTTTTTATCCTCCGCGTTTTCCCTCATTCCCTCCAAAACTTTCGGTGCAATTCAAACTGTCCACCTTATCCTCGCTAATGCAAACTGCATATTTGCTGAATTATGCACGTAATCAATTAAGTTTACTATCAAAGAGATATCCAATGTTTGCTGGGATAAACATTTTCGAATTTGATGAACAAATAATAGAACGATAATAAAGACTAAATAGGCCCTGATCTTTCTATTTACCTGATAGGTAAAAATACACATGGCTTAAAATACGCAGTAGAAATTCTCCACAGAATTCTAGCAGCTACATGTTTTGTATGCACGTTATAACAATACCAGCTTTTATAATACAGTCACGTTTTTGTACATGAAGTTTGAAGAAATACCGGCTTTTTCTAAGCGTACACCATTCATACAATAAGCCGATTAAGGAGCATTTTAAATACATAGCCGAGCCAATTGATAACCTATCTGTCCTATTCTCTGACTTACTGAGTCCACTTACTGTATTACCCCAGGAGATTAGCAAATCAGGCTCAAAATCAATAAAGTTATTTTTCACAGTAGAACGAATGGCTGTACGAAATTTAGTGTAATTTGAACAAAGCGTATGGTCATGGGCTTATCTAAAAATACCAAAACTACAAATCTACTTGAGCATATTATTGCAGTGATTATGGATTCTGATTAACCTTGGCTTTATTGCAATCAGGACATGCATTCAGATTCTATAGGTATGTTCAAGACACATCAAACCAATTATGACATGTAGCATCTAAGTGTGACTGCAAAAGATAAGAATTTTCAGTAAAATGCAATTCAAATTATGTATGGTAAATGCGTGTTGTTTTCAGACATGTTCTGAAACATGGCACACTCCAGAAGGACAGGAATTAGAATAACAATCAGCAGGATATAAAAGTAATGCAGTTTAGGGAATAAACATAATAAACCAACCCATGTTTTTGAAAGGTGAATTTTTTTATACTTTAATTACTCGATTCAACTTCCTGTCGCATTGCCGTTTCATTTATTTTCGTAACGAAAATGTTATTACTTCAAATCTAAACACAACAGTATAAAATATAACAAATATTATAGTAAACCATATTTAGCATTTATTCTAAAAAACCTTGATTGTTTTTGCACAGGTTTAAAACAAAATAATCACAATTTCCATTATGAATCACTCAACTTTACAAAGTCATAAGCACCTTAACTCTGTTACAAGCAGAGTGTTTTCATAGCTTCTCATTTTAAAACGATTTTCAATGATATATAAGTTCTATTACAGAATTCTTCACAGAATATTAAACCCCCAATAAAATTTCATATCATCAAAAACATTTTAGTGCTTCGTAAAATTTTACAAAACTGCAATACTTGTTGAAAATCCGGACTTACCGAGATTGATTTCCATTTTGAACATTCAAAAACTCAATAAATTCACCCTATACGGCTCCAAAGCCCGTTTTCAAAATTCAAAACTCATGCTCTCATGCTTTGTAAACGACACGTAGACAAGGAAGGGTGCGAAGTGCTGAAGCGACAAGACGAAGCTGGAGCTACTTGAAGCCACCTTGCTGACCTCTATTCCAAAACCCCCAAATTCCACTGCTGAATTGAGGAACTAAACGCTGAGCTACGCGGCTACTCCAATTTTGCTGGGTTGACACGTTGACCACCGGAAAGTTCTCCATTGTTCGGAATCCGTTCTCAATAAACTGAGTGGATGACCTCCTCCGGAAGACAAACCTCCATTGTCAATGAATTGTGCTAACCACCCACGAAGAGTATTTCAGTTGGTTCCTGCCCCAATTTTTGCTCCAAGTGGCAAATCTACATTTATCGCTTTCAGTAAAACAAATAACAGTATGATTAGCAACTCTCAGAATCAGTAAAAAGATTTCATATTTCCATGAGAACCTTGCATTTAACTGGTTCCGATGTAACGGGTCGCGCTTTATCTGAATATTATAGGATTACAGATGTGAGTTCTGCAAAAGCTTGTTGCTCCAAAATTTAGCAATTTTTTAAAAATTAAAGTAAACTTTATTCAAAATTGAAAATCAGTTGTCGTGTTAATAAATAAAGTATTGTGGCGATCGTAAAGATTTTTATCTAAGCTAACCACTGTGCAATCCCCGATCTCTACTGACGTTTGACTTTCCAGAGGAAATCTTAAAGCCAAGTTCACAATTTTCCAACACTAGTAGCTTTCCATTTTCTAGCTGTTATTCTGATCCCACCAACCCTACAAAGTAATCAGGTATTAAAAACGTGCATTAGTAATTTAAAACAAGTATCAATTTTAAATTAATTCAATGTTAATTAGTTTACGTATCCTTCCCACCACTTTTATTTATCCATAAGAGTTCATCTGAATAAATAAAGTTTATATGAGTCGATCACGATGATGTGCTTGCCAATGTAAATCTCGTGACTGGATTTGTTTTCATTTGGGCGGATTACGAACGCCTAGGCATTTAAAATGCATTGATGTGCTTTTATAATATATCATATAAACTCGTTGCAAAATACAGAGCTATGTTTTTGCGTGCATGATGAAGTATAAAAGAAGTAGAGTGTATGCCACACTTGTTGCTGCTACAGATAGAAAATCGGCATACGAACAAGACAAGCAAATATTCAGCGTTCAGCAGGTCCAGAGTAAAGTAAAATGCTCAGAAATTAGCAATCCTAATGCTTATCAGGTTGCTATAATTCAAACTTTTTTAGAAGAGAATGGTGTTCTGTGCAAGAATATTTGGGTGGCTGTCTGACTATAAAACGTATGTTAAAGTGGCAAAGCGAATAGAAATAAAAATGATGATGGCTTTAGTCGAAGCTGTAGCAACTTGTGTCCGATCATGGTGACATTTAACTTCTGCAAAACACAATTACAATAAAGTGTTTGCAATACTGGTAGAGTTAGATAAATAATGCTGAAAAATGTTGACCTACTTTATGAAACTCCAAAGCAGTAAAGTTTGACAATAGAGGAATTAGTATTTATGATACAGAAATTGTATGAATTAAAAAGCCTTTTTCATTTTGACATAAAAATGTCACAATCCTTACTATTTAAAAATAAACAGTTTGTATCAACTGTAAGGTGCTTATTCAAATTTGGTTTAAAAAATAAGCTACTTAACTGTTAGTCCCAATTCACAATGCCACGCATAACATCTTGTTCAGCGCTTTTGATAGATTTCACTTCTGATTTCGTTTGTCTTTTGTTGTATAATACTGACTTGAAATAGGAATTAATTGATTGACAGTTTATAGTTAGAGTAGAATAATGCGCTTGACGTAAACACTTCACTTTTTAGACGTAATGAACTGTTAAGGTTAAGCGTGCATTTTTTTACGTTAAATACATATACAACTGCTAGTTCCAAATCTGCATTTTACAAAAAAAAAGGAAACCTGACTTCAGTGTGCGTAAAATTAGAACAATATGTGATGTATTGCATTTTCATTTGCAACTGGCAGTGACATACCTTCTCTTTTAAGAGGCATGAGACCACTTCTAATTTAACATTGAAGTTATAACTACCTTAATGGTGCTGAAACAAAATCAATCTTTTCAATTGGCTGACAATGTGTATCACATCTACATTCACCACAGAGCCTGCATCCCTAAACACAAGTCAAGTAACTTATCATACTTCAATAAGCTATATATAACCCTACTACATCTTATTTACAAATAATGTAATACAGGGGTCATGTAACGACATTTAGTGATTAAGTGATTATTTACACAGACTCAAAATCTACCTGGCTTCTACCAGAGTTTCTTTGTTGACTTAAGCCACACTAAAATATTTTCTTTTCCTAAGCCCATCCGCTCACCCCCAAAATTCATCTTCATTTCCATCTCTTTTGATAACAGGACGAATGCCCAATATAAACCCTGTAAAACAAAAAAGCAATCCCATTCTGACAAACTTGCAAACTTTACGGAGTAATCCAAAGTATTTCGTTATTACATTGCAATTAACTTGCGAAACACCTGGATATATCACGAGTCGAGACGACAGCACATATTTAGGAGAACTTCACAAAATATGGCAATTCTGTACTGATTTGGTACGTTGGCCACCATTACGCTTTTGATTGTGTGTTTTCTTCGAAATAAATGTGGATTGGATATGGCTTCAATGTGGCTTGGATTAGATTGGTGTTCCAAAACGTCACAGATCTGTAACAAAATCACGCAAAACTTTTACAGAATATTCTTATTTGCAAAAAAATCAAATATATATTGCACATATACTAATTCATGTTTTGCCTCAATTTCAAAAACGATTCTAATCCTCTTTCATTTCCATTTTACATTCCAAATAGGTCTTAAGTCATTCATAAAATCTAATTCTATAATACTTTGAAGCACGGACAGATTAATGTGACTTAAAATGCTCCCTTGAGATCATCGTTGCATAAAAAACTAGAAGATTATTCTAAAAAAGCCAAACAAACGCAGTTTTCTCGAAGTCAAAATCTTCAAAATTCATTGCTTTACATTTGCAAACACGTGCACACAGCAAACATGGAAGAGTTCTTTTAAAATCCAGTTTTATCCCTAAACACAATCAAATTCTGACAAAATTCGAAACTGTTTGCAATGATCTCTAGCGTTTTCAAGTTTTTTGGAAGAACATGTGCGCAAACAACTGCAAAACTTGGTAAAAATCAGATGCTAGCATGAAATTGAAAAAAATACAAATTTTCTTAAGAACTGCATTTAACTGGACGCAAAACAACGACAAGCTTAGCTTCCTGAATGATTTGCTTTCGTCACAAAATAAGTGAATTAGCAGAGAATGTAGTTTTCCTGCGAAACTGTTAGCTCCAAACCATCCCAAATCTTCAAAATTTAAAAGTAACTTATAATAAGTCAAGATTTGAATATACGGTTGAAACTTTCTAAAAAATTGGCAACCTACCAAACAACGTTCTTTTGCAATCATGGTGGAATTGTAACAGCTCTAATCAGAATGGCTTCCTGGGCAATTACAATCTTGAGTGACCTTTGACGTTCTAGGGAAAAGGTCAAAGACAAATCCAGACTTTCCCAGCACCGGTTACTATCCATTTTTAGAATGTTATTCTGATTCCACTGACAATGCAAAACAATCAGGTATTATGAATACAACGTGCATTATTATTATTATAACTATGAATCAGTTTTAAGTTAATTCAATATCAATTTGTTTACCTCTCGTTCACACCGCATTTATTTACCCTTAGCTTCTTACTCAACCCATATTATTGTTCTGAAGATATTACGCAGATAGTTTTGCCAAAGTAAATCACGTGACCAGATTTGTTTTTCTTTGAGAGGATGATAAACGTTCAGGTATTTTTGCATATATTGCTAAGCTTATATAATATATCGTATAATCGTTTTGCAAAAAACCGGCTATGCTTTGGCGTGTATGAAGAACTACTATGAAGAGGAGCTGGAGTATACACCACACCACATTTGTTCATGATACAGATTCAGATTTGGCTTACTATAGGCAGGCGTATAGTCAGCGTTCAACAGGTTGAGAGTATGGTATATTATGCTTAGAGAATAGCAATCCGCACTTCTTGCTCTACTTGACTTTTTGAGAAGAGCCAAAGATTTAGTGAAAGTGCAGTAGTATGTAATCAGGTTGATCACTATGGAACGTAGGTCAGAATGAGAATGATGCTGACTTTGTTCGAAACCGAAGCAACTTTTGGTGACATTTAACCCCTGCAAAAAGCAATTGCATAAAAGTATTTTCTAAACTGGTGCAGTTCAATGAACAATGATAAGAAATGGTGACTTGTCTGAGCAAACTCCAAATCAGTAAGATTGGACAAAAGTGTAAGTAGTAGTCAGGGTAAAGTAAAAAATTACAAATTCTTATTTCATGTTAAACGGTTTTGTTGTATACGAAATATGTTACAATCTTCAAATTTTACACTTTAAAAACAAACAGCTGTATAAACTTTAAGGTCACACGTTTTCTCAAACTTGGTCTGAAATGGAAGGTACTTAACTGGGATTTGCATATATCATAACGCAACGTAATACCTTTTGTTTAGCGTTTCTGAGCACATTTCAAGTCTGGTTTTAGTTTGTTGCAAAATACGCATTTAGAGTTTGAATTGTTTGATTATTTGTAGTAGTGAACGCACATTAGCGCACACTTGACCAAACCAAGATATTTATGTCAGACTTTATGTACTGTTGAGGTCAACCGAGGGTTTTTGTGTATTAAATACGATTACTAATAAATTACTCAAACTTCCAAATCTGTACTAGACACCAAAATGAAACCAGATTTGAATTGTGCACGGAAACAGAAAAGTTTGTCATACATTGCGATCACTAGTAAAATACCTTGTCATTTTAAGGGATTTGGTGACCACGTCTAATTTGAACACTTGATTTACAGCTATTTGAATAGTATAGAGACAAAATTAGTCTTTTTTCAATTGGTCCCTGTATTTGTTTATGCACTATAGTATTATATGTGTTATATCATATAGAAAATGTCAACAAGCTTGGTATACTTTTGCATGTTTGGCTTATATATATAACAGGTAGAATGTGCATCACCCCACACTTCTTGCTACCACTAGTGTAGGTTAGGCCTAAATATACTGAGAAAGGCATGTCGGAGAACGTTTGCTCAGCGTGGATGTTCAAAAGATTGATAAAACAGTAACGCAAAGGCAGAGAAGTATTTTCAACATGCAAAGCTGGCAATACTTTTTCAGCCTTGGAGAAAATAGAATCTGGTTTTGTGCTTGCGTAGTAGGATTGGTGTACATTTAGGTAGCTGTCTATGTAACGTTTTTTGAGAAAGATGTGTAAGGCTGAAAAAGAAGAAAAACTTTGTTCACAACCGTTGCATGCTTTTGTTTGCGTCGGGTCTTCTGACTGATAAACATACTGACTGGGAATGGTGTGGAGTGTGGGGTTGTAAACCCAAGACACATTTTTAATGATTGGTTTATTTACTTATATTTGTATGCAAAAATAGTTACAGCAGCAAACTAAAAACATGTTAATGCATGCTCGTATATAATAACTTTTAAGAACACAGTGACCTGACTCGTTTGGTTTAGTAAAATGTATAATATATAAAAATAATTTCTATTTTACACCAGGCTGTATCTTCATATTTATTTGTCTATTGGAGATTGTCTATGCGAAATTTAACCAATTTTGGTTGTACCATACCTGAGTTAAAAATTGCCCGCTGGACACAGCTCAGATTCCTTTGTAGCTGTAAAACTCGGTTTTCTGCGTTTTCAGAAAAAATGAAATGCAAATTTTTTATATCGTTTAATCTAAGCAATAAAAAACGTCAAAATTTCGATTTTAAAACTTCGATTTCACGCCTTACACATAATCCTTGGAGTTACTCGTATACATTTCAGCAAACATATTGAAATTAATGATGTCTTTTAGCTATTTTATTGAAATAGGCTGCAAAACAAAATTATATTTATAAGTTTGGTCAACTTATTTATAACTTATAACAACATATACAAATTGCTATTGTTGACTAAACTTATAAATATAATATTGTGTTGCAGCCTATTTCAATAAAATAGCTAAAGCCGTAATGAAAACTAACATATTATATTCGTTGCAAGCTTGATCTACATAAGATCTTGGCTCGACACTAACCAATTTCAGCAAGCTATTTTCCATCCTAGCTAACCTGAAGCTAACTGCGACGTGGCAATACTTCCATTGCAAAATTTTTACGTGATGCTCCGGAACTTGCCTCTTTTCTTGATACTTTTAGAAATAATCCGTAACGTCTTGGCGTGAAACAGAAGCTGAAATTGCACAACGTTTAGCACGTTACAAATTGCTCGATGTGTGGCATAAAGCACTTCAGAAACGATTGTAGAATTTTCCGTGCCTTTATCAAAATTCCAGAAATAATGAACATTTCCAAATAAACGCGCCTTGGTTGGGTGTCTTGCAAAAGGCTTATCTTTTTATGGACAAATTCACAAACCTTCATGAAGTTATAAAATAATTTCATAAAGTTTAAAAATAATTACCAAACTTAACTATTTTTAAATACCTTTTTGCATAACTGCCGTGTTGTAATCTCATCAATCAAGCTGTTGTGATGACTCACTGGCCACGTCAACTATTGGTGTTGCCTTGTACGGAAAACTCCAAAGAGACGTGGGTTTCCTCCAGCCACCCTTCCATTCCTTTTAACTCCCTAATCTTTCCCTTTCCGAAAAGTCAAATTGAGTAAGTACAGAATGAAAGACAAAAGTAAAATAAAATATTGAAAAACTTATTTCTCAAAAAATAAAGTGAATACCTTTTAAAAGTGATTTTTATACAAGTTGATGATACAAGAACAATATACCAAACGCAATCTACTGCTGTATAGTAATACATGCACAATTGTTTTTGCACAGAGAGGAAGATATTGTACAAAGTGCAGATATGTAAAAATTTCATAATTCCGAGTGTAGGTTTTTACCCAAATTTGTAAAAAATGAACAAGCTTGGTTTGATTTGTATATACGTTAATTTAGTTTATAAAAAAGTTTCCGTAAAAATCAGTAATCAAGTTTGGCAAATTCGACATGCCTGGACATTTAAAGTGGACCAATTAATATTGTGACTAGAACACAAGTATAGTTGATAGTTAGAGTAAACTTTGAGTCTCAAACAAACAGCGTTATTGTAGCAGAATCAAGTGTAGTTTTGCATATTATGCGCATGATGTAAAAACAAGACAAAGTACGCTGCTTTTCGCTATATTTGTTTTGCGTTGGCATAATACGCATAAAAATGTATTTTGTTAAAGTGGGACACCGATACGACTTTTTAGCAAATACTATGTGGAAATTTGTAGCTATCTAGTGTGTTGTTGGCGCATTTAAAAATTTATACATGTAAATGGACAGACTCACAAATTAACATTTTTTCCTATTTGACAAATAAGCAAGTTTTTATATCGATAAAAGTTTATAGTAGGGTGAATAGAAAAAATCCATTTCAAATGACCAGCATTTCAATAAGTTCAGTATTTCCTGCTTTTCAGTAGCTCAGTTGCCTGCGCAATGATATAAACGAGCATGTTGCTCCTTCAAGCTTTAGCTTGATTTTGTTTGATTTGTTTTTCATTTGGATAATGGGAGCCTGGACGTTTAACTTAGTGATTATCACAAGCGCTTGTGCTTTCTTGCCTTCATAAATTTGCATAATGTTTCATCACGTTTCATCATCACCACGACCAAGTTTATTATCACCATCAATACTTCAAATTGCTCGTATGAACCATGCACAATTACTCGACTTGTAAAAAATAATATAATTTTCAAAATTCAAATTTTTTTTAGGTTTTGCCCTTCAAGCAAATACATAATGATTGGTTATACTGTTTTGTCAAGAATGGTAGCTTGTATTCATTAAATTACTCCAGATGAACAGTTAGTAAAGGTGTTTAGAAACGTGAACAAAATCTAAGTGCTGCAAGGCCACATTGTCAAAATATGTCCGATAAATATGCATTCGTTTAAACCTGGATGTTTTTATGTACATTTTGAACCCCTTTTATTACGCACTTTACACTATTTTAACATTAGGCATCAAAGGGTTTTGCAAGTAAAGCTTACATTTTATTTTCGTGAAGTTACGTATTTTTTAAACACTGTTAATTTAAAATTCAGTAAGAAAATAAGAAAAACACAACGCATATATTAAATAGCTTCAACGTATTAAATTGTATCTATCTTCAAGACCAACTGGTTGACAATTAAATCAAAAAGCATAACTGTCCATTTTCCTAAAACCTGCATTAGCTCGGTTTATGCGCCTGTTTATGATGATCAATAGTTATAAAATCTGCCAAATTTTGTGTAAACACCCTCGGCGCAATAAACCCCCCATAACCTATCCTCCCCTTGTGATAAATTCCAACTCCTTTTAACCAAACAGCCGGCTTCGGCCTCACCTCCTGAATATCAATAAACGGCACTGTAGTCTGTGCTACGTCCTTTACCCTAGAACTAGCTTGAAACATAATATATTGATCATGCACCGAATCGATTAGATTTGGCCCCTTAATTTTTGTGGGAATATCTGGATCGTCTAAAATTAATTGTTCTCTTGGCGCAACATCCTCTTCTTCTTCAGAATCCAAAACTGGTTGCTTTTTACCCGGCGTGTTATCATTTCCCAACCAAACACTATGTTCCATAAGCTTGCCCGTCGTTGAGTTAATTTGTGTGCCTTGAATTTCCAAATTGATGTGTTTGCCTAATAAACGGAATCTAACTCCGGTTAAAACATAGTTTTTTGGAACTAGTAAATCGTCCAAGTCAAATGCTCTTGTGTTATAATCCAAAGTTATGACTTGACTTTTATTCTTTTTGCTAACAGCGCCCAAAGTTTTCCAGTTTGTCGTTTCTTCAAGAACTCCGCCCTCAGGTGCTGCTTCGCCTTGTTGCACTTGTAAATGGAGTACGCCGTTAATCATTACAAATCTTATACCGGTAACTATCTTGTTTACGTAGGTGTCAGAGGAAGAAGGAAGAAGACTAAGGTGCCGTGTGGTTGTGGACGAATTGGGATCGTCGCAAATACACAGACAGTTGGTACAGTGGAATAAAATTTTCCAAAAACTATCACGTTTTATTAGTTCTTTAGAGCATCGGCCAGAATCTGGAAAATGTTTGTAAAAATTTGGAACTTAACTTTGAAGCATAACTTATGGCAAAAATATATTTTAAACATAAAAATTTTACTGTCTCCATAAGTGGGTCCCTTTTTATACTGAATAAAATTATATCTTCTTGGTGCATCCGCTGGACAAACCATACTATCCGCGGTAACATACTGGCACTCCATCAAACTTCCAGTGCACATTCTTTGCTGTCTACAATCCTCCTCCTTAGTCGGACAGTATGCTTTCACCACACCAAAATCTTCACAATTTTGTTTACAGCTTCCAGTATGATGCAAAAACTTTTCATTTTCTATATAGCCTTGAAGCAACTCTTGAAACTCTTCGTAGGTTCTTCCCTTTTCGTATTTATCTGGGTCGCATTTCCACAAAGCGGAAGAACTTTTTTCTAAAATCTTTTTGGCTTGGGTAGATAAATCGATAAATTGGTGTTGTAAGGTGGTGTTTGCGTTGCTAGAAGCGTTTTCCGGATCGGCTGAAAATATTTTTTTTATTTTGTAAAAAGTTATTTAAAAAAGAAATGATAATAAATTATCTTACTGTCGTTTAACATATAGTTGATCATATGTCCAAAATTGTTAAGGACGTAGCCTTTCAGATCTAGCAATCCCAAACTAACATACAGTCCATAAACTAATCTTTGGGGCGTTTTCTCGCTAAATAAACACCAATGCCTTTGTTGTAAAGCGTCTTCAATGTGGTGGCTAAGCACAATAAAAATGTTCTCACGTCCTTTAGCGGTTTCATGAACATTTTCTAAAATTTTGTTTAGCGTCAGTGTAGCGTTTCCTAAGATTGAAGTATTTCCGGTGCTTAGAAGAATCGGTTCCAGAATTATTTTCGATAAATATATAGCATCAAATTCTAAATCAGATGAGTTCGATATAAACGCCTGGGGAGTTTCAGGAAAGAGTTTAAAATAGCCGTAGAGAATGTCCACGGGTGTGGATAAAGTTTGAATGCTGCCCCATTTGCGTAGCCAGGTTGTTGACGTGCTAAAAATATTTTAAAATGTTTCCAAAATTTTTTGTTTTAGATTTTATAAGAAGAATTAGACCTACTTTTGAACAGTTCCAAGCAATTTCAACGCTTCCATATATTCATACACTTGAAGCTCCTTTTCAACCTTGGCAATTTCCAAAGGTATTGAGCGAACATTGTCGCCTAAAATTTTTAAAATTGTCTCGGCGGATTTTCCACTGGTGTTAAAGGACTTTAAAAGTAAACGTGTTCTTATAAAAAGGTCAAAACGTATTTTTTAGAATCTGTCTAAAGTTTTTATTTAAAATACCTTCAGCTTTTGCCAAGCTGTGTCTACTTGCTGCACAACATTTTTCCTTACTGAAATAATATTTATAGCTAAACTGGGATTAAAGCTGAAGCAAAGAAATGTTACAAAAATTAGTGTCACCACAAAACCACTTTCTAACCGTCTAGTAGACTTTTTGCTAGGAAATTCTCTAAATTTCGTCATATTTGCTATTTGCATAAAAACTCCATTAGCGTTTAAATACTTAAAATTTTATTTTAAAAACTTAAAACTGGGTTATGACAATGTGTAAAAAAAGATACATATACAACTGGTTACTTTGGCTGACACACTTACTTTCATTCCATTTTGATTTCTATTGTGCATTGAAAACAGACTAGGGGTGGATTTCTGTGAATTGAAACAATGGCTATTTTGCACAAGCGTGACTCATACTTGTGACGAGCAAACGAATTGACAAAGCTTTTCTAACTTTTACTGTTACTGTTACTAATAAGTGTTCTAGGTTTTTTATATGCATTATTTAGGCTGATACACTAATAGGATCAAGAATAATTAACTCTAGGATAAAACGTTTTAGCCTCTCTCTCGATAAAATCTATCTTTACGCGGTTGGATAAATATCTCTCTAGAATCTTTACTATTGCAATCAATTGATTGACGCTAACAATGCAGTACAGAAATCTGATTTTTGAGACTTAAAGGCGAAATTGTAATTATATTATTTATATATTTATTCCAGATATATTTCTTGCAATCCAACCTGGATACGCTACAAGTATTTCAGAAACTTTGCACAATTTGTTCTTTGTTGATGAAATGTTAATTTCATAGCGTACAGTTTTTCTGCAATTATCTTGTTGTCGTTTGGAAAATCATGTTGAGAATAAAAACGTTGGTACACTTATATGAAGACAGGCAATTGCAAATGTTTTATGGTACCACCAATTACGTATCAATATGGAAATATTTTGCATGCGTACAATTCCTTTTAAAGATTTATTATACGTGTGAATATACATTTTGTTTTACAAACAGATCTTATATAAAAGTTGCAAACAAGTAACATAAAAATTAATTACAAGTACCAGTAACTTCATATTAAAGCTAAAGTCACAAATAGGCGGAATTTTGGTCTTTACTTCGAAGTAATGGAGCATTACAAATTCGACTTTATAAGAAATTGTAGACTTTATAAATGTTAATAAATTTTTTTGGAAATATTTTACAGAAACACTCGGTTGAATACAGATAATAGCATTATTTATCATGAACACCTTAAAACGTTTGAGGACAAAATAAACCGTCAGCATTACACAAGTTGTCTTCTTATTCGGTTACAATATTCAAAAAGACATCTGATAGAAAATGCAAAATCAATTTATTAAATGTGGTAAATATAATTATAACAAGTAAATCACAGTTTCTCCGCAAATGGATAAAACGATAAACTAACGAAAGCCTAGTGACAAAATTTTCTTGTTACTTATACGTTCATATTAATTTATCTCCAACTTACTATACAAATACGCTCGACCCAGCGGGTCGGTTACTGGAATATTCTTCCGTTACAAAATACACTTTAATAAAGTAAATTGTCTTAAAATACCACTTTTGAAATTGAACGCTTTTGCAGTTGTTGATACTGATAGTTTGTACAATGGATGGGACATAAATTATATATCGGTGTTCGTTGCTATAGGAATGAGCACAGTGTGGGATAAAGTAGTGTGAGTTATTGAATATGATTAAGAATTAGGAGTTATTGTATGGGATTAAGCGTTGGGAGTAAATGTATAGAAAAGGCATTGGGAGTTATTGTATAGGAATAACCATTGTGGGTTTTTGTGTGGGTTTAAGCGTTGGTAGTTATTGTGTGGGATCAAGGATTGGGAGGTATTGTATGGGATTAAGCATTGGGAGTTTTTGTGTGGGAATTGACGTTATGAGTTATTGTACGGAATTAAGCACATTGGTCTGATATTTATTTACATGGGATTAAGCATTAATTTTATGTCGAAACCGAAAAACACAATAAATAGACAGGATTAAGCATTGCTAAAAGCCTTCCATGCAATTAGGCATTTGTTTCGTATCGTATAGGATTAATCATTTAGTTGAATATGGTATTAAGAATTAGAGGGAAAAGTTTGTCCGTTTTCCCCAAAATACCAATTCCCTGATATTGTAATTTGGTATTTGAGGAATCTGACTAAAATTATATTTGTAAAATTAAACACAAAGTGTTAGCATTTATATAGTAACAGTAAACACTCAGTTGATTCAGTCAACGGTTTTTAGATTTAATATTACAATACACAGAGTACTTAATTTAATTTTTGGAACTTTCGTAATAGCTGAAGGCAAATGGGTAAAAACCCTAGTTTTAAAAACAAAATCAGCAACTTTGAACATTGCAATGAATAACTGAATGAATCCTTCTTCAAAGTTTGAAGTTCAAACTTTAACATATGATATGGGCTGAAAAAGCGTTTTCTCACATGCACACTAGAATTAACCCACTGATCGTTCTACATTTTTTCTGCTTAATCAAACTGAAGACTTGTTAAGGAAAATAAGTATTTACAGCGAGTCTAATCTATGTTATAAACAAATCGTGCATAATAAAGTATTTACAGGGCTATAAACTTCCATACATCAACAAAGAAACGTATTTTAGTTTGAAACAATTTGCTTACTTTATGCCTGGATTTTCAATATTCCTATAACATCCACACAATTGTATTATTTTAAGCATTAATAAAGCAGTTAAATATTAAAATGCACACAGACATACATCGTAATAAAACTCTTGTTGTTTTGCAGGGTCTAAAATTTTTAACCTGCTATTTCATTTTAAAATAATAATTAATGCAAACCTTTGAATGCTGCAAACATAGTATTGTAAGAACACAGTGTACATGTTGAGTTAAGAGAATTTTCATTCATAGTTTTAAATTTAATTGCCAATAGAAAGACTAAATACAAATAAAATAGTTCTGTAAGATATGGAAATATCTTTCTTTCATTTTTTAACAGTTAAACGTTTTATCATGTTTGCAAAACGCAGTGACAAGTGGTTTTGTCACTCAGTTATTTCTTTTTAGCTTTGTGTATTTTCTTACGTCTTATAGCTCTAGCCTTTTTGGCTTTGTGCATTTTATTATTTCTTATATCTGTAGCCTTTTTGGCTTTGCGCATTTCATTATTTCTTTTATCTCTAGCCTTTTTGGCTTTGCGCATTTCATTATTTCTTTTATCTCTAGCCTTTTTGGCTTTGCGCATTTCATTATTTCTTTTATCTCTAGCCTTTTTGGCTTTGCGCATTTCATTATTTCTTATATCTCTAGCCTTTTTGGCTTTGTTGGCGTCTTCAGCAATGAGTTTTTTTAGATCACTTCCTGAGGAACTAGCTTTCGCTAAGAGTCGCTTCCCGTCTTCTGTTCCTGCTTCTTCTAAAAGTGTTTTCACCCACATTAAGCGCTCTTCTTTACTCTTTATTGTGTGCAAACTCAAGTCAGAAAATTCCCTAAAAAGCAGTTGATTTGCCACATTAAGCAAAAATAATTCACAAGTACATTCGTCGTTTTGTTTTGGCATGTTTGAATAATACTCTACTTTCCAGCTATCTGCTAATTCTGTACTTGCAAAAAACGCCGGGAATACTTTCTCCTTTATACATTGCTTAAAATCATCTTTTTTGCTTTCCGATTTCTCAAAACTTTTGGAGTCAAAAATAATACAATTTCTTGTGTGACAATTAAAAAAAAGCAACATAAAATGATCAAAAATTAAAAGCGGATGTATGTGATTTCTTGTATCTAAACATATCATGTCGTTGTTTCCAATCCATTCGCGGTCTCGGAAAGATTTCCATTTTTCCATTTTACGGTCTTCTGTGAATATATACGCACATGGTGACACAGTTGTGATTTCGCGATCTGTCTTCTTTTGTTTATTTGACAAAAATGTCATAATAAAGTCGAAGAGATCGAAGTCTAGCCACGTTGTCCGTTCCAGCATGTCATTTAAGTGTTCTGATGTTAAAAATGACATGTAACTGTTTTCTATCGTCACAAGCTTCATGGCATACGTATTGGAAATGGTTTCTTGATTTTTGCAACCTAAAATCAGCACACAAAAAATCCACAAAATATATATTTAATTAAAATAAGGTACAAAGCAAACACAATATACTACAAGCTTAAAAAGCAGCAAAAATATAACACTCTTTATGGTTTAGTTCTCCGGACTTTGATATTTGTTATGCTGTTTTAGAACGTTTTCACAGTAATCTATCATTTTTCCCATTTCTTCCATAACCTACAGCATTTGATCTGCCATGCTGTTATGTGCTCTATCCATTAAAGGATTCAAGGCTACTCCTTTGTGTTACCGGTTTGCTTACTATAAAACGAATACCAGAAAAAATCAAAATAATTGGACTTGGTAGCATACATGAAATTACTAGCACCAAGTTTACTGGTGGTTGTCGTTGACCTAAATATTCATAGTAAAACGCGCCAGTGTGTTTATAGTCTTAGTGTGTTAATATTGTGTGTTGCTGTGAAATTTTACACACACTCTCTCTCTGTCTCCCTTCTACCGTTTCTTCTTGTGAAAACTGCTTTTTCTAAGTTTCAAGCCTTTCTTCACCTTTACAAAACCGTGTAGTTAATATAAATGCTTTACATTGCAGATGCAGAATGAAATGCTTAACCCAGAAAACAAAAACCTTTTTTAAGTAATAGGACAACTAATTGGGTGCACTACAGTTTACCAGCAGACACATTTTCAATTGCTCACGTCGTAGCGAATAATAAACAATTTAGTTTTCTACTTGGTGCATGATCTAGCAATAATTATATTGCCTGGTTTATTGACCATGTCGATAGCTACTTCCTCAATAAGTTTTTCTTTGCTGCCAATGAAATTAAGTTGTTTGCATGGAAACAAACATCAATTGTATCAGAAGTTAAAACTTCATGTTCTTAGGCAATTTACGTTTACAGGTTTCAATGATATTTTCAAAACGCTGACAAAAAGTAAAAAAATAAATTCATTCGTCATGAATTTGCATTTTGTGATTTACAAAATATTTTATTTTTTAAGGAATCTATAATATCTTTTTGCAATTTAATTTTTTAATAAGCAATTACGTCAAATTTCCTTTCACACTCATCAATTGTACTTATTAACGGCTAGGAATTTTACACATAATATCTTCTTGCTTGATGTTCTGTATTAAAATCTAAAACTACGTTATTTCGGCGTCATTTGAATAGTTAAATAATTTTACATAATATGTGTTGGAATGCAACGGAAATAGGAAATTTTGATGGATATTCCTTCGTTGTCTAGTTTTCTTTTGATATATGCTTTACGTGTTTATAGAGACCATAAATTACCACTTTACCATACTTATGTATAAGTCACATTAACCTTTCTTAGATACTGCCTAATGAGCTTGAGATGCAATAACTTAAATATATGACGTCGCCATAATGTAAGCCATTTAAGCCATGATGGGACGTTTCAGTACGTAATATTAAATTAGAGTAAACAATAATACTTATAGTACTATTTACACAATTATCGGCTTTATCAAACCAGATATTTTGTATAACAATTACAATATTTTGTAAAAAAAAATTAAGCAGATCGATTGATTGATTGGTTTGTTTGATTTTTTCGTTTTCGGAATCTGTTGTAGGTTCACAATGATGTAAAATCAAAAATAAACCTGCTACTTCTAACAATTCCAAAACAAGTGAATATATCACCCAGTGTCAGGTGGGTCCCTTAGCCATAATCAGACATACCATGGCAGACATAACCATAAAAAACCTCAACAATTTATCATAACCGAATCTAAAAGTAAAACATTAAGCTATTCTTTCTCCTAATAGATTTGATAAACAACATTCTATAAATTCACTAAAGCTTTCCTCAGGTTTAGGTTTACATTCGTCAACAAACTTATACCAGGTATAATGAGAGCATCATCTGCCTATTGATTGAGACCGCATGAGACGTAAGCAACAATGGGCCAAGTCTTATTAAAAGTTTAAGGATTTGTTGATTTTGACTGGGTTAATTTGTCTCCAAAAATGGGCCAAACTCTCTTGCAGTAAACTTAATGCTTTTGCCTTTTGTGGGCTTTTTGTGTACTATGATTTTCAAATCCATCTGACATTCGCATTTTCCAAAAATTCTAGCAAACACTGAACAACCTGGCTTTTCATATACAATTTCTCCTATGGGTATAAATTTGCATGACTTAGTTATGTGCGAGAAATGGGTGTTAAATCTTACAGCCCATTTAACAGGTATGAACTTTTCCTTGTCGTAAGAATAAGTTTTCTTGGCCAACTTACGTGGAATGATGACGTCAAAAGTTCTTTTTTTGTTAAATCGTTTACTTCTTGTCTTTTTTGGGGCTTTATTTTCTGCTTTTAGATAGACTGGTGTGTCACTTTCGTTGCTTTCTCCTGAGTGAATACATTTCATCTTATTTTCGTAATCCTTTTTATCCATTTTTTGAGTATCAGCTCCAATTGTGCAACTTGTGTAAGATAATATGCCTTTTGAATCTTCAATTGCGCTGGACGCATTTCCACGGACAGTGGGTTGCTTGTATGTACCATTAGTATCTAAAATGTAAGTTTAGCACAAATAAATTATGACATTTATTAATTCCTGTGTTAAAAAATTCTATTGAACGCCATGTAATATTCAATACAAAGCTACTCCTGTTAAGTCAAATTTTGTGTGATATGCAGGACGGATATGAACTCAAAGTAACTGCAAAGAGTTAGTAAATTCTGGTTACCATTTATCGTAAAGTAATTATGTTTTAGGTCATCAATGCAATGTTCTTTTTCTAGCTCGCTGTTTCTGCGCAGGAAATATTTAGAATGTATTGCGTTTGTCAGTTTGACTATTTTATATTTGATACCCGCAAACAATTTGTTAATCAAGCAATTTTCAACCATGTAAATTATTTTTGAACTATACAGACATTGACAGTAATATAACTTTGCGTTTACTTTCTCTGCCGGATAGAATCTTTGGTTTCCCGTAAATTTTACACATACACAAAAAAATGCGCACACTTCACAGAACATACAGAGCATACTCTACGAAAAGTCAGCTACGAGTAGGCTATCATCATTAATAGAAGTATTATAATGGTAGTCTTATAAAATTATGTATTTATTCTAAATCTATTGTCTGGGCACGTTGTAAATCAACTCGATATGAAATACGATTCATAACGGATTCCGACCAGGTGTGCCATTTAGTGTAGACGTGTTAAATGGGAAGTGCGCTTTCTGAAGAGTAAATTAGTTTATTGGGTATTTAATTTGTCTGAATTTTGTAATTTGTGTGGAAGCATGTTAATATATCATTTTTCGGGCAAAATTGTTCAAGTTATCAAATGCGAGGCATAACGGGCATTGCAGTAGACCATTAGGGGGTCACTTAAGACCCCATGAAAAATAATGTTTGAGTTTAGTTTTGTCCATCATGCCGCAAGAATAACTGCTACAAAATTAATAATTTAATCAATGTGACATTTCTAACACCTAAACATGCCAGAGTTATCTAGAAAGATCAGAGAAGCATTTTGCTACCTCACCTAAACACTAACTTGGCTTTGCAAAACAATTGCAATTGCCTAAACAACAAGTTAGGTGAGGGAAAAATTGGAAATTGATACGAGCTCCATAAAACACCTACCAATGGTATGTTTTAGAAAGACCGTTCTATTTTAAAATAAAGGATTGATAAGTGTTGTGAAACTAGCAGTGTGTTTCCGTAGCAGTTTAGGTTATTTTACAACAGGTACTCTAATATAAATGTTTAAACTTATTCTCACTTTCAACTTATGGTCAATAATAATAATACAACCAACAGTGATGTTTTTGCGACGTTGACTTAGTCAGCTCACAAAGCAAATATCATATCGCTTGTCCCCCTAATGGCAAAATTGAACATGACTGAACCCTTTGGTGTTGGTTACTGGCATTTTAAGTTTAGTTGTTTAATTAAATTGCGTAAATACGATGAAGATATATATGTTTCGCAATGTCGCTATTTCTCACCACACAAAATTAGTTAAATAAAAACCTAGCAATATCGTGTGCAGACAAACGGTTTTCTCATTATTGGAATGGTGCACTTAGAGATGCTTGTTTGCAAGAAAAATATTTTACCGCTGCGTCTAAGTTTTTTTTAATATTGAACGTGACAGTCTTCAAATAAAAATAAAAATAATATGCGCTTTAAATACCAAATCAACAGTTTAAAGTATTTTTTAAAAATTTAGCACACGCTCACCTGAAAATGCTTCCTCGTTATTTTCCTGGACAACTCTTTCCTCTTCGTTAAGAATCGAATTGTTTCTTGCGTTTTTCGCAGAATTTCTCGTCATACATCCATTTGGACCGCTCATAAACGGGTTCTCAACATCTGCAATAGTAAAAAATCTGTAAGATTGTATATACATTAAAGATTCCAATAGGAACCTTCTTAATGTGGAAAAACTGTCCAATTGAACTCATCAAAAAAATTAAATAGTAGCGACATATTCTAGGATTCAGTCACATCCTATTAAAAATATTTTAATGTTTCTATTGCATCTATGATTTCTATACTGGATAGTTATCTCACTTGGACATTTATCTTAAAATTAGACTTCGTTCGTTTCAAGCGTTTGTATGAATGTGGACAATTATCTCAAGATAAAAATTTATATTCTTCAAACAATCTGTCATGCAAATTTTTTTATACAATTATAATGAAATTTATATTTGTTTTTTGGAATACTACTGCCTGTGTCCTACGTTTTTAATACAGCGATTTTAAGAAAGTCCAATAAAACGATAACTGTTTAAATGTAATAACTGTACGGAATTAAAAAATCGCTAATACTAATGTCCGTTTGACAACTGTGAATAAAAATGGGAGTCGTATCCAGTAAAAGCACCTTTATGTAGAGCAGGGATTTGTAGTAATATGTTTTTCATTTATCTTCAAATTTTATGAAAAAAGTTTAGCAAAATAGTATTTGTTTATCCTCTGGGTTCTTACCTGGTAAATTCCTTACTTTGGTCCTGTCTGAAGTCAAGCCACGTTCTGGAGTTCTCAAAGGTATAGTTATTGATGGTTCTGTAAATAAAGACATGTCATCATTCGATATTTGCTTTGACACGGGATACTCTTTTTATTTGTGTCAACATATGCTTTGCCTGACCTCTGGTATATTGCAAATTTCTGTTATAAGTCCTTGGTTTTTTGTCAATGGGTTTCTTCTTCCCATCAATTCGTGCTTGACAGCCATCATACGCATACGTTAGCATATTTTGTAGGTTTACATCAGAAATGTTAAACATCTTCAAAACTTTGAGGGCTAAATCGTATATACCCTGACGCCCGGTTAACTTATAAAGTCCCAGGTAATTGCCCTTCAAAGAGTCCTTTGAATATTTTGGTCGCAATCTGGAAACTTGGTTTTTCCAGAATGTTTTTTGTGAGCACTTGTCGACAAAAATTTTTAGGTTAGCTAATATGTTAGCATTCCCATACGAAATTATAGTTTGTGCTTCAGCAAGCAAAACATTTAAAAACATGTTGACGTTATGGTGGTTTGACTTTTTGAAGGTGTTTTCCACTTCCGCTTGTAATCCCAGCTGTGATACCAGGTCCGCCTGATATTGCCCTCGGCCCAATCCAAGCAAAGTAGATGCAAATAAGGTAGTCTCCTTCATATTTATTGACTTGCTTTTTAATTTATGGTACAGCTTGGCTGGAAAAATAAAATACAAAATAGTATCATTACTACGTACCCTAGCCGGCAGAAACTCCATGAATAAAATCTTTAAAAGTTTTCATAAACAATAAGCAGAGCAAAATGTGTCAAGACATTAATAAATAATATACGTAATATAATATCATTTTTACAAGGATTTTGTTCCTTCGGACAATTATACTTTGTTTCTGATAGGCAAACGCGTTGTTTACCAGGCAAAATTCAAGAGTACGCAACCTAAATGAAGAATTATTGTTTACTTTGTAACAAAGGACTCCAATTATAGAATTCTGGGGCAAACCTACTTTATCATATAAAAATTAAATCAAAATATGGTTCAAGTAGCTTGCCCGTGCAAAATTTTAGAACAATTGACTACTCAAAAATGAAGGCTTGTGCTTAAATTGTTTGTGTAACCCACGCTGTTGGGACTATGCCTTAGCAAACAAATTTCTAGCTTGTACATAGGCTAGAGGCTATATCTTTAGTTACGTAAAAGTTTGCCGTAACTCCTGCACCCAAATTTGGGGCTCAATAATGCTAATTAAGAAAACCTCATGCTAACCCAATAATTAAAGGTGTTGGCTTAAAACAAACAGCGACTAAATTATATTGTAATGAAACCCTGGAAGCAGAAAAAAACGCAACTTATTATGTCGTTTCCACAAAAGTCAGAAAATACCATATAAAATTTTTACGTTTTTAAGTTTTTATTTCGTTTACATATTATTATTATTCACGAAATATACTAAACGCTCGTTAACAAACCAATTAGAATATTTTAGTAATTTTCCAATAAAAAGGTTCCAACAAATGCAACAAATACGTTTGACAAAAAGTTAACGCTCAAGAAGCCTTTAAAAATACCCACTGAATAGGTAGTTCTTTTTTTATCTCTATGCTTTCGTTTTTGGCATTATTTCTATAAAATGCTAGCCCCTTCATGAAGTCCTGTGTATCCGATAAAGGTGCATACTTGACATTAGTTTTATATGTTACATAAAAAGCTACATTTTTATTTTTAAAATTCCAAAGGAACTACCCCCAAATAAAAGAACCTTTAAAAAATGTGTAAATGTAAACTATAAATATGTAGACAATTGTACGCAGAATCAACTTTGAGAATTTAAAATTCCATGTTCTCCACTCGCAAACTATTTTTTTTACCACCTGTTCTGCAATATATTAGTGTACACATATTTAGTATAATACGATGAAAGATTAAATCAACATATTTAGAAATCTGACTCTGTTTAAGCATCCTACTTTATACAAATTCTTACTGGTTAGGTAGTACGACTTGCAATATTGTTTTAAAGTATATATGTGAAGTACTCAAAATTCCTAATTACCATGTAAAATTTAGAAATATTCCGTACGCGGCATAGCAAAAGGGGCGTCACAAGCATGATAATTTCCTCGAAGTCATCGTTTAAAAACTATAAAACATTTCCTATAGTGACACGGAGTGCCCCCTCTATCAACATTAGAAATCATTCTTACAATCAAGTCTTACTATTATAATTGCACATATTACTAAAATATATAGCAAAATATTGGTGACGTGTATTTTAGTTAAGACATACGAATTTGTAGCATTTGTTGTTCAGTTCATTTTTCGAATATTATTGAGGTATTCTATGACATTTAGTTTACTTCGTAAATAATATAAACGAAATGAAGATACACAAATTTATTAAATACATTTTGTACTCAATATCCTAGATTTTCTAGTCTTCATCTTTTGCGATGACGACATTTTGAATACATGGTCTTTTCAGGCAACGATATCTTGTCTATTGGTGTTTTGCACCTCAATCTTTGAAATTTTCTTTAGAATATCTTTACATGTTTATATGATATTGTTGATTAGAGACACCACGTTTGGCTGTTGCTGCAAGTTCAATTGCTATACAAGCTGTCTAGCCATGCAAATTGATTTGCACAGGACATATTTACTCGGAAGTTGCTAGTCACTGTATTTGGTTCAAAATGGTAACAAGATGTTTCGTGTGCCTAAATTACAAGAGTATTCCTATTTCATTTTTGCAATAGTTCTGAATTTTTTAACAATAACGTTGCAATTTCCTTTCCCCGAGAACAGATAAAATTTGAAAGAGCTAATTTGCTGTTGAGTAACTATTATTCACTTTGATTAACACTGAAACCAGTTTGGGTAATAGCTGTAATGATAGATAATTTTGGATTGACAGCAACTTTGAGATTAAATAAAAACCAAATTATTTTCAAGTGCCATGAAAAAAACTCCGTGTATGAAAAGATCGATGTTTTTGCACAATCACAAAATCGTCATGTTGAGTATCTAAACTTTTTTTCTGTGAATATAGTAGTCGAACATACCAAGTTATTTTCTCCTATGTAACAAGTGGAAAAGCGTCGATTCCATGTTATAGCAGGTTTAAAAAAAATTAGGTAAAATGATTTTTAAGCAACGGCAAGTTTTAAGGAGAGATTAAAATTTAATTCAATCGTTTCGACCCAGGTTTATGGCAGGTTAGGTTACAAGTGCGAACGTTCTACATTTTTTACAGCTAGGGTATTTGCTTATTTCAAACTTTGCCTTAATGTAAACGAATTTGTAATTTTTGCTCCCGTAAGAGAAAATAGTTCTACAAATTTCTTTGTTTCTGATTGTGACATCCTGTCTCATGATTTGAATGTTTTGCATTCTTGCCAAATTCAGACTTAAACACTAAAATTGATAGAAGTAACGTCAGTTTTAGACCAACAATTACTGCTGAAAAACATTCTTTGATTTTGTATTGCCGCCGGACTTTCATATTCCACTTAACCTTGAAAAATACACCTTTGCTTCTCAGACAAAGCATAGATTTTTAATGAAACTGGGATTATGTGTGTGTTAAAATATAATATCTTGCAATGATATGTTTCAGAATTCGAAAAACAAATCATAAATATTTGGAATTTAATTATGTGAAACACTCTGGTAACATGACATGTAGAAGGCTGTATGATTAATTTTAGAATATACAGCATAATGACCAATTTCAGTCCGTTACCTAAAAGGTTGTGACATTTAGTGGCGTAATAATTGCGTTACGCTTGAGGGAAACTTGAAAAATCCCTTACTGTCCGTACCTGCACCTACCGCTGGAATTATTTAGGGTGCATATTAGCATATTTGAATAATTATTCATCCTAATTATTCATCCACAAACTAGAATATTATAATATTCTCTGAAAACAGTGTGGATACACAACATTAGGATTTGTTTTACTTTTGAATTAAACCAAATAAGCAAGGTACAATTATACAGATTTACATATTTTTGTTTTGTGATTTTAGCGTAATTGCTGCATTTCCAATTCCTCACTAACTTTTTAAGATCTGTTACCTGTTCATGACATGATTTTCTGTTTTTTTGAACATCCAACATACCTGAAGCAGAAATTTCTACAAACCTGAAAACCTAATTGCAATGCTTATTTTTCAAAGCAAGAGTAATATCTTTGGGTTTGCCATATTTAAGAAGCATATGTACCGGGGTTATAACAATATTGTTTTGAAAAACATGAGATTTTCAGGGACAAAATGTAGCTTAAAAGTTTGTTGTTTATAAAACATTGGCAAAACAATTAAAATTGTAATAAACAATTATAATAAGTTATCACATTTGGGAAAATCGAGTGCACACAGTTAATGTGTAAATGCTAAAAGTAAACGTTTGCTTTGGTAAGTACAATTGCGATTTAAATGAAATATTATTGTGAAGGACGTCTGGGGTAATCTGAGTAATATTGCGTGTAAGTTTTTCTGTGCGAATGCAAATTCCTACAAAATACGAGAACGAAAAACCTCATGCATTTTAAAGGTTAACCCAAGTGCACATATTACTGTTCATAAACCAACTTAACATTAATATTTATTTATTTAATTGTTAGAAATCCGTGTTTGATTCCAAAAATGTTTACGTTGGGACTATCTGTGCGTATGCGCGTTTTCACTCTGCACGCTACCAAGCGTTATCTGAGATAACTTATCTCCTTCAAGTATTTTCGACTATGTTAATCAGGCCATCTTTTGCAACTGTCGAAAGTACTATTGTTCTCGTATTCGAACCGGATTAAAGTGACTTAAAGTGGATTCGTTGAATTGGATATCGTGGTCGACAGTAAAAAGCAAGATAATAGTAAATGGGAAAAAAGTAGAAACAGATTTTTAAGCAGAGAATGTGGAAAACCCCAACCCCTTAAATTAAGCAGGTGATAAGCAATTGTGAATAGTTTTCTATTTAATCAATTAGTTTAAAATTTTAATTCTAAAAATTTCACGCATTATTATTTTGCGTTATTGTGCCACGAATTAAATCCTCAATTTCAAAATGCCAATCTTGTATCAACATATGCTTGCAAATTTGAGATCCTCACACGTTAGTTGGTATCCAATCCAAGATTTTACGTTGGATAAGAATTTTTTTACATACCAGGCTTGTTTGACTTCATAAAATGACGTTAACTAAATCTTAGTCGCACCAGTATTTTAAAAAAACATGAATAGTTTAACTATTTCTGAACAGCAAAATTTATATAGCATTTGTAACTATCGAAATGGAAATATTTTACGAATTATTATGCACTAGCACCAACACTGTTCACCAAGCAAACACTTTTTGCGTAGTTAGTAAACAGTTATTTTGCAACCTAAGTAAATTTGTAACAGACAGTAATCATTTCTGCTTGTAGTCTGTTAATAAATAAGTGACACCATTTTGGATTATTAAATTATTCTAACACTAATAAGTTTAACAAATGTTTACCGTTTTTATAGTTTGCTGGTTTTCTCAATTTTTTGTCCCTGTTATGCGGATCTTTATTATAGATTTTCCGCATCACAGCTTTGCACTTTGTGACTGATGAATTGAAATTTTTCGTTACACTTGACACATGTAACTAATTGTTAGAAAAAAATCGATGTTCATGAATCTAGTTCATAAATATAATTTCTGCACTTGACCGATAACAGTTCAACACCGATGATACAAAGTTTACTTTAACAAGTAAAACATTTTATAAACTTGTTTAAAAATGATGAATGAAATGTCAATTCACACATGAACAACAAAATATTTTGCGTTTGTTCCAAAAGTAAACATTAAGAGTTGATGTTTATAAAATATGACAATTTATTACTTTATCACATTAGAACATCATCACATGTCACAGTTCACCATAAAAACTGTAAGTTGTAAACAGAAATCTCCTTCTTCAAAATGTAACTTTTTATTATTTTTAACTTGAATTATGAATTTCACTTTTATTCACTACAATCTTATGTCACGCTTTAAGTAAATGTGCAGTTCCTGAATTTGTGAATAGATGACACTTTCAAAAGTAACCTTTTCACTATGCTCAATTTGGATGAAAATTAAAGTGTTGGAAGCATATAGCCAATTTCCATTTTTCTGCAAACTTTTTTAAATTATTTATTTCTTGGGAGCTAGACGGTTCACGACTATCCCTGCTGGAATGAAGAGACCTACTGAAGAGAGTAGGAAATGATACACACTGCTTGACAGCGAATGAGTCTGAACGAAAGAGAAAAGGGGTATACGTATAATACACGTTCATTCATGTCCTGTGCACGCAGCAACTTGCTATTATTCGGGGCTATGAGACTCTACCACAGCTTGTTGTTTGCACAGGTAAAAACTGTGTTGCATGGTTACATAAAAAAAACAAAAAAAACAATTTGGTTTTTTGGGGACAGAAGGAAGTTTATGGGTACTTAATATTTTATTACTGCTTAAAATCGTCCTTTTAGCTCTTAAGATAAAGAAGACGCAAGAGTTTTTCATTTTGTTCATAATTCATATTTGCTACGAAAGGAGTAGCTGTGCTGTAAGGCCAAAGTGTTTTATAAAAGCCACTAGATATCAATGTTTGTTTCTTTTTCATTTGATTAAATGCCAAAGTCTGAAATCTGACACAAATAATATAACACCCCATGCAAAGCGGTTTTGGTTGAATTAAAAAAATGTTTCGAAGAACACTTGAAGAGAAATTGGCCGATTGGAATTTTTTTTTCATTTTACGATTCCAATTAGAAATCTGCGAAATTTAGAAATGTTCATTATGTTACATTTTGAAGAAAAAAGCAAAAACAGTAATTTTTAGGTGGTACTCAACTATATTTGCAAACTTTATATATCGCTACGTTATAACCGTTACATAAATGCCCACAAACGTTACACAAATACCCAGAAACGTTACATTATTTCCTAAACACGTTAGCAAAATCCCATTAAATCTAACATAATAGCCTAGAACCTTTGGAGTTTCCCCAAAAAGTTACTTAAGTGCCCGAAAACGCAAATTATATAATGTAGAAATGCGTTGCAAAAATGCCCCAGAGCGTCACATTAATCCTTAGGGAAATGCCTAAACAGGTTTCAAAAATGTCCAAAAACGTTACGCAATATATAAATATACACCAACGGTGTTCGCAAGTTCTGTATGCCTTACCAAAGAAACGCTTATAAATATTCCGATTTTGCAAACTTTTTAAATGTTAAGCTAGAAGCCTGAAAATATATACGTTAGATGCTATTAATCTGTGTTATCATTCTGCCAAATTTGGTTAAATTTTTCCTTGTAGTTGATGAGATTTTGTGTCTACAACAGACAGACAAACATGGTGAGTTTTTAACTCAAAATTAAATGACTTAAAATACCCATTTTCGTAACTTTTTAAACCGTTAAGCTGGAAGCTTCATATTGTGTATTTAAGTAGCTATTGACTTCTTTTATCGATATGCAAAGCGTGGTTTAATTTTGCTTGTAGTAGCTAAGATTTCATGTCCATGACACAGATAAACATAAAGATTGCATTAACTCTCTCAGCATGTAATGCTATCGGTGGTTCGTAAAATGAAAATGCGAATAAAAATGGTAATCAATTGAATCAAAATTGGCACAAAAAATCAAAACCGTTTGTTCACAGATTCGAAATTTTAGTAAAAACTTGAGTTTGTGTTGCTTCAAACAAGAGTAAAATATTTTGCTTTTGTCGCTTTGCGTGTAATCTAGTGCTATATCACATGTACATTACTATGTACATTACATCAACAAGAAAAACCACTAGAACTGTGTACGGACTATAACAGTAGCCTCAAAACCCCTCGGCAGGTGACCCCCTAAGTAACCGTAAATTTAGCCCTGAAGGTTTTGGAGAAATATTTATATAGGCTGCTGTTAACCAAATCTGACAGCCCAGAGTTGATACAAACCAATATTGCACGTGTTTATAAACAACGTGATCTGTATAGTATACAGTGTATACTCTCGAGATGAGTATCCCGGATTGAAAGTAACAATTGAGCACAGTGCATGCTCTAATGTTTTTAGTGTTTACATGAAACAAAACAATGTTTTTAAGGAAATCTCCCAGTGACACATCTCTTGTGTTGCAGTTTGTCGCATTAGTTTGATCTCCCAAATTGACGGACGTACTGATTCCAGAAGTATCTTTGTTGTCTCCTTTTCCAAATTAATGCTAATAGATTTTGCATTTTTAGAAAACATTGGTCAACTCTAGTTCAACGAAGTTCTGATCAATACTATTACCATTTGTTGCTGCCTGAAATGACATGCATAAGTCTTGCCTGGTGCGTTGTTGGAGATAACGTTACTATAACGTATAAGTAGATTATTTTAAACATAACAGTGAGAAGGCAGGTTTTAAGGCAAACCAATTCATAAATGGATAGCTACAAAAAGTTGTCAAAAAATGCTTGTCAAATGTGCATTCAGGAACGCTGAAAAAAGAAATACGTAAAAATTTTAATTTGAATTGTGCTTGCAATTGCAATTGACTGAAGGAGAGCAAGGTATGCTCACACGTTGTTTCAACACTGGAGCGCCGTCTAAGTTTTTAATCACCCGCATGAAACCACATTATTAGTTTCTAATGAGCTATGCACAGTTTTCGCTTTTAATACAGAGCTATTCTTACAAGGTAACGTTTTTGTTGAAAAATGTAAACTTTTACCTACTACGGCCAAAATAGGAAAGTTTATAAAAGCTTAAATTTATTATACTAGGTTTATAAAACCTAGTATCAGATTATGTCCAACTGCTAATCCATAAAGCTTTATTTCTGCAGGTTGCCAAAGGATCATTAAAGCAACTTTGTATTTACTCATATACCCAAAAGATGCACAGTTAATTGCTGCAAAAATGTCCTTCATTGTATTGCGTAAACAAACCGCTCCACAAATTGTAGTAAAATTGTTGTTTGTTTTGTTCATTTATCTAACAATTTACCCACTATTCATGTTTTAATAATATTAAGCGCCATAATATTCACAGAATTATCTTTCAAAAAGTGCAGCATTGCTATACATTTTCAAGTAGTCTTTTTTCCAGTCATGCCCATGGAAATTTGCATTATGTCTGGCTTTGTTGACATGGCAAAAATTCACGAGAGCTTTCGCTATTTAGAATATGTCACAAAAGAAGGATTTACCTGGTCAATTATTTCATAGGCTCAAACGTCAAGAAATGTCTGAAGCAAAACTATTTAGAAATGGTGATAAGCCAGAAATTTTTCAAAGTTTCCAAGATTTTGTCTTTGCTTAGTGAGTGCAGGTAATAATTTGTAGAACAGAATTTTGCCAAAAGCTTTACAAAATGTGTAATCCGATTTTGGCATGACGAGTAAAACAAAGAACTGTTTTTGTTGCCATTTTCATTTTTCTTTACAGCAGAACATCGTCTTTTAAAAATATTATTTTTGCAAGAATTCTCCACAAGATAGTAGCGTTTGAGAACTCTTAGCATTTGCTTATTAGCCGTATAAGTGGTATGATAAGTTATATTTAACCCTGATAAAACCCGGCGCTACAGAACTGGCCCATAGGCTCTGCTCTTGTTTCGCTGCATGTTTCAGACAGTTTTAACGTGATTTAGCATAACATATCAGTTATTTGTCCATCCAGTTTTTTCATTTAGACGGAAGCTTGCATGAATTTCAAGCATAATCATATTGAATTATGTGTAAAAATAAAAACCCATCAGAACTGTAATTTCCTGGACACTTAAGACAGTAAATCATTGTAGATTCCTGGCAAAACTTGCAAAAGTTCTGCGATATTTCTACCTGCTTCAATTTTGTATTTTATGTACATTTTGCCGATAAAATGCAAGTTTTTCTTCATATTGTCAAGCTTGGTTTTGCGTTTTTCATGCGTTCTGACCTTGCTCATATTTACACATTTACGTAATTGCTTTTTCAATGAGAAATAATATTAGAAGCTTTCTAACCAAATCATACTCCAATACGTTGAAAGTTCAAACAACTTTTAGCAACAGTAGCATTTTTCAATTTCGGCAAAAATACAATATCCTGAGATTATAGCATGACAACACACGTAACAATTGGACTTTGACGAAAGTAGTTGTCTCCAAGCAGAAAAGTAGCTTGAAAAATTTTTATTGAAAGGTGTATTACTCAAAATTATTGCGTGCCTAGTACACACAAAACAGACAAATTCCAAATACTGATGTTTTTGGAACATCAAACATATACAATAATAACGGTTCTCCCACTTTTTTGTTCAGTAGCACTAATCCAGCTAAATTATGGAAAAGAATGTTACTTTGACGTGTTTGTTTTCAATTAGGTAAAACGGTGCTCAAATTACTGCTACTGATATTCAAAACTGCCAAAATCCTAGTCTATAGTCATGTGTAGACAATACATCTACATATGATTCTCAAAAGAACAAATATCCTGTGCGGAGTACACTAAACAATTTTGTCGCGTCATTACACCCGTATTATCAACTGCTTTGTAAATTCACGAATAGATGTTTACACGTAATAAAAATCATGGCTTTCGTGTAATATTATTTGCATACCAAAAGTAAACACATAACACACTATCATTTTTTCTACATGGTTCGATTGATGGTTTCCTCTAGAGTGTAGCATATGAATTACTTAGATGAAATCATGTCATGCTCATGTTCCATAAAACAAATCCAAAACTTTTTTTATCGTCCAAGTTTCTAGAGCTTTGTAAGTTTGAATATAAAAGAACAAGTGGTTGCTTTTCATTGTAGGGAGTTTATTTGAAATTGTGTATTCGTTTAGAAATTCGTTTACCAATTATTCTATATCAACTGATAAAAATGTGCTAAAAGTACCAAATATGAAGGTTGGGTCAATCTGTTGTCACTAAATGGAAGCTGCTTATTTTAAGATTTCAATTTACATGATATTTCTATCATGCGACGAGTCGTTTATATTATTGGTTTACACTTAGAAATAAAAGACTTATAAAAACCAATAATATAAATGTCTGGAAACGTTTGATAAAATAATCTTGACTCCTTACACCCAATACTGAATGTTATGTTTTTTGTTCGTGGTGGTGAAAGTTTGTTCTAGTGACACTTTGTACTGAAGACAAAAAGAACATATTTTCTCAAATTGTTTGTCTGTAGGCATATTTTTCCGCATATATTGTTTCAACATGGTAATGCTGACAGAGCATCTAAAGTTCAGTTTGCCTATGTTACACGTGCGTCGGCTTACTCCTTGACAAAACAATTTGTTACTATCTAATATGTGGGTGAAAAAAACGTGAAAAGAACAATTATTTATAGATGGTGAAAATCAAACATAACAGCAAATGATTGTCATGCAATAAATAAAATACTTTCCCACAGCTGCTTCCAAAGAGTAAAACAAAGTCAACTTGTGGACTATCTGGTAACGCCAATAAAACGAAATAAAATCGTTTAAAATGCAGTTTATACTTGGCTCTTAAGAAATTTCTCCTTTTCTTTCCTACTTTGTTTTCCCTTGCAATAGCGGTGTTTCGTTTTGTTTTCCTGAAATATAAACCTATACCAAAGCAGATTGCATGAATCATGTAACGTTTCCTATACGCTCGGCATTTTTCTCTGCTCTACTTCCTGTCGTGAGCATTTTTTCCAGGGAAACAAAAGTATTTCCCACGCAACCATTTTTTAAAAAATAAATAGAATATGTTCCCCAAAACACGAAAACACTGCAAAGCTGAAACAGTTCAAGAATTCTCGGGAAACTGGCTGCTAAGAGAGGCTTCCACCAGATTTCCTAATCAGATGTAACATTTCTTTTCTATTGATATTTTGGTGTTGACTAACGTAGTACCCTCACTATAAGGAGACACAAGCAGGTATGGTGGAAATGCACTGAACATCCGGAAATACTTTTAGACTTGTGACGTGTCTCGATTTGTTACATTCCGCACAGTAATATCTGGATTCTAATTACAGGTGTACTTGTAAAGTAGCGGGTTAACTAGAAGCTTAGAAAAATACGAGATGTGGATAACAAGAGATTGTCTCTTTTTCATATTTTTTGCCAAATAATCCTTATCGAGCTCAAAATCATCATCGCAGTCGTTGTCACATGGACTTTTGCTTGGAACTTTGGGGCAACGTCAGAACAAATCTTTGATCCTAAATTTCTTTAAGTCAAACTGCATGATGATCTACTTTCCAAATGTACTTCAATATTACCGTGGTAAAGTTCTCAAGTGCCCAGTGTTCCGACGTGCCTTAACAGATCTTGATCTTGCGTAACTATAGCAGTGCAGTCTTGCTTTACCATGCTTGCAAAAGTATTTCTCAAAATCTGATCTTTTTAATCTTCTAATAAGCTTATACATTCTGAAAATCAAAACACCGCAGTTTTGCAACTTTTTTATTATCAATTTTAAATCATTTTAGTTGGCTCTCTCATGCTAATATCTTGATAAGTTTAATTTTCTTTAAATTATTGCACCAATGTTAACAATTTATTAACAAATTATTCAAAAAAAAGATCTATCTATTCGCACGTTTAGTTTGTGAATAAGTTTTTCCTTTTTCGTATCATGCGGCAACACACCAAACGTTTTCAGTCTTTATTCAAACAGCAGCTCTGAACATTATAGAGTAAAGTAGAATTTCATTTCATATGATGCTCGACTTCAGCTTTTCCTAAATGTACGGAGCTTGTTGTTAAGAATTTGGATTATTTTTTAATTTTTAATTTTTGTGGACTTACAATTATTTGGATACAATCTTTTGGAAGCTTCACCTAAGTCCATAATCGTCAGCTTTCATTAAACTGTGTAAATATCCAGTCCTTGTACTGAATCTGGAAGAGAAAAAAAATGAAATGATGATAAGTTAGTTTATAACATATGTGCAACATTGATTCTCGTCGTTCTAGGAATAAAGATGATAGGCTGGTTAAAGGCACTTACGATTCTAAGAAATGAATTAAGTAGGATTTGCAGAAGAAAATTGCAACTTGGGTTAGTATAATTTGTCAATTATGTACTTGGCTATATTTTTCCAATATACTTTCTTCAAATGAAAGAGACTCAGTTTGGTATTGTTATGCTGAAAGATGGCTCATTAAAAACGTAAAACGCTTGTCTGGTTAATGAATTTGGCTCTGAAATGTAGGTTTTAACGTTTGAGTAAAGTTGACAAATTGACTAAAACCGTATATGCTTTTGGTCGAAGTAGGATTCCACCAAACAGATTCAAACCACGCTTATCATTGTCTGGCTTTATTTTAGGTTTTCTACTGGAAATTGGAAATTTGCGATTGGCGATTTGCATATCTTATTATGGCTATTAAGTTGCTAAATGCTATTTTGCTCTATGATATGAAATAATTTAACACACAAATCAATTATATTAGAAAGCTAGTCTTATTGCTGTTTTTAATGTGGGATGTTTGTCTTCCTGTTTGTATGTTTCCAATTTGCATCAAAGCTCTTGGATCGAATCTACACAACACTTCACCCGCTTCACTTTCACCGTTTCAACCTCCCAGCTTTTCCAGTATTACCAAAATGTGGGATATGACTAAAGCAACATCAAGGGTTTCGTTACTTTCACTTTTATATTCCCATTCAGCCGTAATTGATGGCACATCCAGCCAGACTATAAACTGACTGTTTGGTCTGGCTTTAGTCATGTCAAAGCAAACGTGTTAAAAACTTGTTTCGTACCATTTTAAATCTGAGTGCTGACATTAGTTATTCCTAAAATTAATTTAGAAGCACAGAGAAACAGTATTTGAAAATATTTGAAACAGTATTATGTACCAAGAAAGTCAAAGTGGTATTACGGCATGTTACTATACTTTACTTTAAGCAGGCTACATCCTTTTCCTTTTGTTGTAGATGCTAATGATATAGCAAAAGGACAAGTGTGTGTATTATCCTTTCTTTTGTGTGTTTTTCTACAATATATGTCTTATTATGCTTACATACTATACCTATATTTTACATACGAAAGTATTTTAAAGGTTGAAGAAAGTCACCCAAACGTCCGCGTGCTTGCACCCATGCGTCACTAAATTTTCTGTCTTTCTGGAAACAACGTTCTGGTTTTTTTATTTTAAAACTGTTACTAAGCTACTTCGCAACAAACAAGAGCTGGATGTTGATGCTTCCAACAGTGAAGAAATCGTAACAAGCCTTTGGTTTTTGTTCCATTAATATTTTATGTTAATGGTTATTTACTGGCTACATAAAAGCCATTAGCATACATTGTTAATAGAAATTAAGTGGCAGTTATTGTTATAATATCACTTTCCTTCTATTGCTTCATGCTTGGCATTTCTGCCGGACTGCGTACAGTCAGAAGACCTCCTCTCGGAATTAATATTTACGTATAAAAAATGTTAGGAAGAATATAAAGAAGCAATAAAGTTAGAAAAGAGGAACTTTTCGTCTCATGCTGTGAATAGCTAGAAATATAGGTAGGCTTTTTCTCTGGGTTTTGTAGTATACCAATTTTTCTGGAATGGGATATTGTTATTGAGAATGATATACAAAATACATCTTCACGCGCGTGAGAATGTTTACCCTTTATGGAGCATGCCATTTTTCTAAAACTGTTTTGCTTCGTTCCACAAAAACTTAGAATGTGTAATATTATGTACTTTAAACTGTATTTTATGCAATTTTTATCCATTCAAAGCATAACTTATCTAATAGTTTCCAGAACTTACTCACGCATCTGTTCAATACAAATGAAATGATGCTGCACGTACGTTTACATAGAATTTTAGACAACCGTAAATATCTTGAGAAACAAAACATTTGAATAATGTACTTAAATCCGCGTAATTAACAGTATAATATAGTTCACTTGTGAACTTATCAAACTTAATTTAAGAGCAAAGCAAGTTTTTCCAATCCACAGATTTTTTATAAATGGAGTTACGTATTTTGTTGTTCTAAGTGTAAGTAAATAACATTATTCCTTTCCCTCAAAGTTGCTATACTAAAATCTCTCCGAAAGAAGACAACAGTTTATTACAGCTTTTCCCAGCATAAGACGAGAAGTTGTTGTTGCTAATTTTATTGCTTAGAGATTGTCATCCTAACATTTTGTGGCCATAAATATTAATTGCTGCCTGCTCCGTGTGCATGTCAACCAAACATCACGTCAACCGATGCTTCGCTGGAGACTCTCGACCTAGTTCCTACCAAGTGTTTTTGGGGTATGGTGATTAAATGTCCTGGAGCAACAATGTTGTGTTATGATTGTTTCATAATATTTTGAATTTTCAAATTTGGATTAAGTTTTGCTTTGTTACTACATTGTTGTTCAGGCTTTCTACCCGAACGTCAAAATGCCAAGCAAGTACGCTATTTTACCGAAACTAGTCTCTATTCACTGACGCTGGTAAGGAAACAATCTGTTTTTCAATAATCACGTATCCAATCAAGTTATGTTACAAAAGAGCTTCTTTGGGGCGAAGCATAAAACAATGGATGAAAGGTGGCATTTCAACAATAACAGCCACTTATTTTGCTTTTTACATTGTATTTAAGCCATAAAAGCCATTAGCATTAAATTTTAATCGAAGAAAAACCAAAACCTTGTTGCCATTTTTTCACTTTCCGAAGCATCAATCTCCGGATCGTGTAATTGCAAAATAGCTTAGTGACCGTTAAAACATTCAAAACAATAAAGTTCTCTTGAGAAATACAATTTTTCATGACGTACAAAGTACGAGTTCGGACGTAAGGTTGAGTTGGGGTCAACCACGAGCGCAATTAAGTGGCTTTTATCATCCTTTTTAAAAATTCTCGTTTGTACAATATTATTATAGTATCCACCATCAACAGCAAAAAACAAATTTTATTATGTGTATAGTAGATTTATGGGTTTGCTTATACCGTCTCGTAATCCGAAACATGTTTTCATCCCTTTCTTAAAAGCCATGTTGATTAACTCATTTGCTTTTTATTGCATTGTTTGTGCTAATGATGCCACGTTGTAATTAAAAAATTCACTATTGACGCAAATGCCAAGCGAGCAAAGAAATGAGGCGATGTGATTATTTAGAAGCCATTTTTCCAGGTTAATTGTTTTTTGGGGGCAAAAATCTAGAATTATATATTTACGGTTGTAACCAGCAGACGACCACACCCTGTCTGGTTTGAAAGATATAATATATTTTGTGTACGACTCGGGACAACAACTTCCAAGCCTTTCACCTCATATTTGGCTTTGCGGCAGTGAAGAGAAAGCACGCAAATGTTTCCTTGCTCTCGCACTTCTTTTCTGAAAAATTCTTCCAGGAATTGCTACATCATTCTGAAGATTATTAAAATATAGAGTAAATCAGTTTTCAAATTAGGAAAATTATTTACGGAACAAGAAAAGATTTCGTACACGAATATAGTAATTTGGTGCTTAATCGTAATTTTTTTTCAAGTATTACAAAAACAAACTGTTCTTTTAGCTTTCTAGACAGAACATTCCAAACAACTGAAAATGTGGTTGAAATGTTTTCAGTGGAGTTACATTGTTTCGGGGATACATTGTCTAGTAATTGTACTCTGATTTCAAGAAAAACCAAATTCAGCATCTTGTTAGACTGCATTGACGTTCAGTTTTAATAAAGTGTTTTACGTGAAATTTAAAGTGCAAAAGTATTTTTCAGAAGTGATACAAAATGTGAAGATGTATGAACAATTTATTATGTTAGTTCAAGCTACTCAGCAACCAAAGCAAAGTGAGTTTCAATTTGAGAACAGATTGTACCTACTGATTCATGCTACTACAAACTAAATCGTCAATTCGATTAAAATCATTTCATAATATGAATGAATTTTATTTTATAGAACCTGAAAGTAATGTGGATTCAAAATCCTCTTCAAAGCTCAATGGGTTAAGATTGGTAACCTTTCAACTTAGAGCAGACGTTAATTAAGGAAGAAAACTCAAATGGAATAAGCACAGCGCTTGCAAATATAAAGGTAACTTTCTGAAATAAAATGTACCTGAAGTAAATTTCATATATAAAAAGACAAAAGTTATAGCAATAAGTATATGAAAACGAATATAAAGTGCAAGACACGCCCTGCGAAGATTTGTATACTTTGGAACTTAAGATTTGATTTTGTTCTTCAGCTATACCGGATATTACTATCTGAAGCTGGCTTAAATCTTCCGGACACGAACAATCTTCAGGCCATCATCACGTACCCAGCTTCCTTTCCAATCATTTTCTCAGAAAACGGCTGATCACTTGTATTCATCAATTAGACTCGGGTTTCTTTGTAAGTCGAATTTTTTTTACGGTACATAGTAATTTGATTTGTGTAACTGATTAAGTGGTTCGATAGACTAGAATAAGCATGAACTGTAAAAAAACAGTTCGGTTACAAAAATAGTTAGCAAGAATTTTCCATGTTGGCAGCATTGCACATACCTTTACACATACAGATAAATAAAACGCAAATTACATATTTATGTACTTTTTAAAATCCTGGAGCACCGTAATTGCATTTTGAATATTGCATAACTGGCGTTTTTTCTGAAATGCGATGCATTTAAATTGAAGACACAGTGGTCACCAAGCAGCTAATAACACATTAATGTTTATACCAATCGTAATTTGCTTTATCAGTTGAGAGCAAATGAAACAGAAGCAGGTATGCCGACATAAATTCATCTGAAATGCTCTAAAATTGACATCACATCTGAATCCTGGAAACTCTTTCCATGTTTTGTTTATAATGCAGTTTGTCCTAAATGAGCATTTAGAGTTTGTAAATTCTAGCAATACATGTTACTGCTCACAAAATTGTTGTTTTGGAAAAGTTTAGGGACAAAGCAATGCTTTGATTTCTTTTGCCTGAGTATTACCAAGACCTTGAATAATGATTTTGCTACTCTAGGGGCAACGCGTAACGTTTTACACATTTTTCAGCTTATTTGGATTATATGCCTTTTGAATATGTATAAACAGAGAAAACCGGTTAAGTGCTATAAGATAATTGCAAACAGTTTTGTTTGGGCATTGCATGATTAAAATTAAAATGATTTTAAGGTTATATACTCGCTGCTGTGCTTTACACTTAAATTGTTGCAATAAACAGTACTGCTCCGTAAGCCAGCAAAATTTTTATAATGCTGCTCCAGATAATTTTGGAAAAAACTTTCAGCTTCGGCTCTGGAATAAGTATAAATTCAGTTGGCAGAAGCAACTCAATGTGTTTGTGAAAAAGTACTTTTACTCAAAGAGTATAAACGCGTGATGGTGAGACGTGACAAAGTTTTTGCATATTTAGTACACATATACTGTAGGAATAGCTTAATCATTCTGTACCAGTAATGTTTGTCGAAAACGTTTTTATGAAGTTTTATAGCAAAATTTGCGGCCCTTCATATGAGTCATGCTGTACTTGGCCATACCAAACGCCAACTTAAGTAATAGTAAATAATGCAAGTTGCAGTTGCATAAAATAAACCTAAAAATAATGCGTCTTTAAAAAATTGGAGTTAATGGAGTGAAATCATGGCTATGAAAACAAAAGGACAAATCTATGCATAAGGGAATTAAATTTTAAAAACCCAAACAAGTCTGTTAAGCTTCACGCTTGAATTTTAACTCAACCAAGAGGAAAAACAGTTCAGAAAATTTTGCGTTTACCTCGTTCCTTCTGGCAAAAAGGAATAAATAAGTAAACGTTTGGTCCTCTTTTATGGGTACAAACTTTCATACGTTGTCTTAAACTCTAAAGTGTATGCCTGATCTGAAAATTCGTTTGGCAATACACAAATCAATGTTTGCTAGCACGGTAGCCTAGTAAATTAAAACAAACTACCAAAAAAGAAAATTGCGTGCAATGATACTTTCTAGCCTGATGGTCAAGTCACAGGCTTTTGTTCTAAGGGCACGAGTTTGGAGATGTTATTTTTGTAATTAGAACGATCTTCGATGCGATGTAATATTTCCGCAACTGCTGTAATGAAAGCATCCCAACTTCACTAGAATGCAATGCAACAAGCAAGACATCTGGGTTTTTAAGCATATCTTGGTATATGACAACCCGGCTTATCTGCGCTTACAAAGCATAAAATCATAGTGTTAACGTTCTATTGCTAGTGATTCTCACGGGCTATACAAATGCTGAATTAGAAAATATCTTATTCAAAATGTAGATAACCTGTACCATCTCAATGTAGCCTGAAGCATGTTAAAACCCTGTCAAATGATTTTTAAAATTGCTGTCCTGCTAGACAAGCAAAAGCTAGATTATAAAACAGATTGTACGTAAGATTCTGGATGTGGGGAGTGGAAAGAAATAATGTAGTCAAGACTTTCCTTAAATATTAAGGAGATAGTTTTGTCGTAACCGCCATTACAATATCAAGGTACTTTATGTAAGAAAATGCCCCAATGGCCAAACTCGATATTCATTCAGAGCTGAGCATGTGCTACTGGTGCATTGTGGTTCTACTCAATATTAATATTAGAACCATAATAGATCCATATTAGACAGTTTTACCATGGTGGATTTGTCCTCTAAAAACTGGTAGTAGTACGGTGCGCTACGATGTTTTCTCGACCGAAATGAGCACAGACTAAGCACTAGTTGACCATTCAATTCCGACCGATTCAAAATTAAATTGATTGCACGGTACGTTTTATCAACACTAAGGTTGAGAAAAAGATACTATTTTCTTGAATTTATTCAAAATGTTGAACTTTGGTGGTGAACAATGTTGTTAATGTAAACATAATTGTCGCAGAAATAATACTTGCCTGTAACATGTATGTTGAACACGTTGCTAGCAATAAAACGAAGATTTGTGCTCCCAAAACTGAAATATACAGCTTAGATGTTCTCAGTGAGCGACATTTAAATCATTTTTTGTTCTAGCAGATAACAGCAAAAGTAAAAAAAGTGAAACTTGGACAATGACATACTTTAAATTTCAAAACTGTAGAGCTTCAATCAGAATTGGCAACAAAGTGGGAGGTCGAAGTTATCGTTCTTAGGTTGCATAGTCCTTTACTTCAAAATTACGTTTAAAACGTTACCAACCAATCACGTAAAATAAGAAAACAATTCATACAATGCAGTAATTCTTACTTCATTTTATGTAATTCTAATCAAAACAATGACGTTTAAACTTTATAGTAATTTTATGCAGTTTCATAATTTGGTTTTGGCCACTAGTTGGCCAATCTATGTAAACAAGCACTGCTACAGAGACGTATTTTAAAAAACTTCGTCCTATTGCGTATTTATCTGTATCATAACATTCATTCCATTTTGACTTTTGCTATCGCTTGGTCTTTGAGACTTTGGTAGTTTTAAAAATGCTTATAACTGTTATTATGTAATCAGCTAATTACAGCTGTTGATATAAACAGGCAAAGCTCATAAAGTGAGACAATCTAAATTTGCGGTTCTTAAAAGGAAAACTTGACTTCATTGATATACAAGTGCATTTTTGAAACAAAATCGTTATTTATCATCATCATTTCATGTAAAGTTGGATAATCCCAAACGTGTTTCCATGCTAAAATTTGTATGATGTACTTGTCAAAGAAGTTAAACAATTTATATTTTAGACTTCAAATTTTGACACATGTATTGCAACTTCTTTGGCAGCATCGTGAGGATACAAGTTACTTAATGCTACATAATGATAACAAAAGTTAATTCTGGTTACGTTGACTACATTTCTTGTATTGAAAATTTACTGACCAATTCGATGTATGAATATACAGTTTAAAATAATCCACTGAAAAAATTATATATTAGTATTAAAAATTGCTGACCCTCTCTCTAAATATTTCAAATCTAGTGATGAATGGCCTTAAGGAAACTATGTTTCAAATTTGACAAAACTTGTCGTATCCAATTATTTCGTATTGGGTTTTTTTTGGATCGGAAAGTTGGACGCATGATATTTGAAACTTTTTACCGTGTTCGTTTCCGCTTCAGGGATATTGAAGACAGGGTGTTTAATCATAATTAAAAAATTTCCAGACTTCAATCTTAAAAAGTCTCTTACTAGAAATATATGTGTTTGTACAAAATATCAAGTTATGTTGTCAGCGGAACATTGAATAGGATTCGAGTTCCTTGTTTCCCAACTTTTAATCTTACTGACATTGAACCAGCATGTATCCCAAACCTGCTAGTCAACCTATTGTTTACGTTTTATGGCCGATTTTGAATATCATCAGGCTCATGATTTGAAAAATGGGGTGATCCTAGATCTAAGAAAAAGTCTTAACATATTTTATTTGCTGTGGAACAGGATCAAAATTACTGATGAAACATGTTGAATGTTTCATGGCGTGCACAACTTAAAGGTTTGTATTGCAAAACGGGAGATTTTTAAAATGCAAATTTGTATTACGAATTCAAATCAATGTCCATGAATCTAATCAAACAAGTAAATTTTAACCTGCTGAAGTGGAAACTTGGAATTTGCATAGTACACATTACTCTTACAATGTGTAAGTGAAGAACGATCTAAGTTCATTTTAGCTCTGAAATGTTCTGCCGCCTTAGCTGTATGTAAACGTTGGAGGTGATCTCGTGGTTTCACGCGTACAAGGATGCGCAAAACAATAGTCTGATTTTATTTAACTTATCGGTTTAATTGAAGTTTCAAAATAACTTCTTAGCACTTTTGAAGTGCAGGATAAAGTTAATGGAATCAGTCAATTATAAGAAAAAATCGTATTTCCTTAAGAAACTGCAAACAAGGTGGTTTTGCAGTTTTATTTAATGATCTATTGCAAGGTAAATGGGTAATTTAAAATGTATGGTTAAGTGCTTTGCACTAAAGGCGTTGATAAGCAGGTGATTCTTGTTTTACCCATGTTCCGATTGGCATTCTTTTGCACTGGTGGTAGATTAAAATATTTATCTAGCAAGCTAGAAGTTTTGGGCTTTGTATATTTAAGCTTTGCAGACAAAATTGAATTCTTTAAGGAACATGAATATTCCTTGAATAGCATTTCAAATTTAACCTTAAACTACGCAAAAAAATTGTTATCATGCGAAAATTGGGTTTCACTGATTTCTTTTGCAGGGAGCAGTCAGGCTTAGGTCCATTCATAGTATCGTGGTCATAACGATTCGATGTTAAATCTACGTAGGATTATCCTACAATGCATGGCAGCAGATTTAACGTATTCACTAAGCACCAAGAACTCAAAAACTTTGCTGGCAATGTAGTACGGCAAAGAAAATTTCCAAGTAATTTCAGACGCAAATTGCAATATAAATATTTATATTTTCTCTATTTCTAAAAACCCTAAGTAATTTGGATGGTCGCGTTTCAGGTACTCTTGTTATCATATTTTCCATTAGTTTTTAAACCTATTTTGATGCAGATAATTTAGAGATTTTTTAGGAGATTGCGATGCTCTATTTTCTCTTGCCGGGAATTTATTAGCTTATAACGTGCATTTTGAAATCTGTAAATGCGGGTGCTTGTTTTCAATAAAAACAAATTTTCCGTGGAAAGTGTGGCTGAAGTTTTCTTATATTCTAAAAATGCCAGTCCAGTAAGATGTGTCCAGCATTACTCGTTTGCTTGAATTGCATATTGTGTAAGAAATCCAGATAATAAAGGTGTACTATGGGTAATGCAGAACAATTCAAGCTAAGTTTAGAGTTTGATTTCCCTGCCGCCTCAACTGTATGGGAATGCCACAGGGAAAAACTTGCAACTGGAAGTTAATGCGCATACTACATTTTATTTGGATATGTTTTTCATATTCAAAAGATATTTACAACAGTTATTACGTTTGATTTATGCTTTTGCAATTTACATAATGTGTAATACAGACGGATCATACAGAAGAATTTCGAATGGTAAAATTTTTAAATGCTGGTGACTTTGAATAATCAAAAGAGTTCTGCGGGGTTGTTTTAGTAGAACAATAGTTTTCAAAAACAATTTGGTTATTTCAAGACAAGAAGCGGTTAAAATAAAACATTGGTTAAAAGGTTGAGATTTCTAAAAAACGACCATTTTAAATTTTAAATCCGAATGCAGGTTTTGAACAAACTGTGTATGGTCGGTCGCAAGTAATATGAAAAAATATACATTTTTATGATGGAAAGTATTGTTTCAACTTCATGATCTAAATACAAAAAAGCCTACTTAAGCTGCATAGGAAACGTTGAAAAGCAAAATGTAAATATTTCTCTTTTTCCATAAATTCTAAAACTGCAACTGGTACAAAATCGAATTACATTTTCTGTACTTTAAACTTCTGTTGCTTTTTTATGCGGACTAAAATTAAAACTAATTATGCTTTTTCCGAGGTAATAATATTCTATAGTAATAGTATAGAAATTAGAAAGTAGAAATTGAGAAACAAAGATATGAAACCTATAAACTGTAAATTTTAATGTTCTGTGCGTTGTCTTTAATTAAAAGACTGCTTGAAACAGTTCTGTTCTAATAAAAATAAAAAGTTCTTAATTCCATCCTTTAACATACTAAAAATTTAAACTGTATAAATAAATAAAATAAATTAATTACTCATAAAGGTATTATATGTTTTCATATTATGGTTAAAAAACATAGTGACTTTAGGCTCAATGTCAATAAAAGTTTATTATAACCTTATAGATTCCTCGTGCCAAATTTTTATTTTACGATATCAATGTATTTATGCTAGTAATATAACCTTGTTAACTGTGCGCTTATCTCTGAAATAATATGTAACAATTATAATATTCAATCCATAAATGCAACAAAGATCACATTAAAAATATAAGTGTTTGACAAAAAATGTCTCTTTATACAATGTGCAAACAAATGCATAGTTGAATTTGATATAACTTTTATCAATAAAAAACTACAACCATAACAAACATTGCAAAACAAAAAAATGAATAATATAATGAATAAATGGTAATTTACATTAAGTGTTCATCTCTGTGCACTCGATTCTTACCAATTTATTAGCGTTTGCATGCATTTCACTCGCTATATTGGAAAACAAAAGACAATGGAAGCGTCGCTTTGAAAAGGTAAGAAAATTCCATCTTATATTAACATATCAGTGATGAGAAAATTGATTTTTTTTGCAATTAGGACACTTCTATAAGAAGGTCAAGTTTTTGGTTTAGTAGAATTATGAACCATGACTGTGAAATAAAAGCAATTAAATTATTTTTTGCACGCAATGCACTCATTGAAATATAACATAAAAGCTGTCACTAGTCCATACAACAAAACGTTCTTGAACAGCAAAGCTGCTTGAGCTGTTCTGAAGGGGTGCTTTATGTGCTCATATCTGGCTCTCAAGTTTTTAAAAAATTATGAGTACCAAAGCAGTAAAAAGCTTATTGAGGCAGCAAAGGAAAGGAGAGGAAAGGAAAGAAAAATTCATAACCACACTGACATAATGTGTCACGTTTGTCACCCAATCAATATTACACTTTTTGTAGTTCAAGTACAATATAAGAACCAACTTGGATACTTTTCACATTTGCAGGGTTAGCACCGGTTAATTCAAAGTATGCTTGCGGCAGTCGTTTCAGTGCGATTATAGTGAAAAAGGCTTGGTTGAAGACGGCTATTGTTTTAACATAAGCCAAGGAAGAAAGCATAATAGATTAGATGAATTTTTCTGATGTGAAATTAACACATTTTTGTCTAAAAAGTAGCCCATTTACGCGTTTTTATATAAATTTAAAATTTGTTGTTGCAAGTTGTGCGTTGTAGCATAATGGCTATTCTCCTTCTTTTCAGGAGAAAATTTGCTTCGAGAGAATGTCAGTTGGACATAAATGTATATTTTTGTTTCATTTGGGTTTTTATATAGATGCAGGCTTAAGAAAATTTGGTTAAACGATCCGGTGTGAACTTGCTTCACAAAATCTTAGATTTCAACTTTTCTTTGGAAGTTTTTACGGAATCGTATGTAGGATTGTATATGCAGGTATTTGGGAAATTGAAAACGTAATAAAATCTTCTGGCTTATTAGATTTTATAAAATGTGAATAGATTAGTAGGGGCTTTCAAAAATTGATAAGACAAAATCTACATAGTCATTGATCATTGTACATTTCATATTAAATGCAAATCGATTTGAACTACAAGTTTGAATGAGAGTTGATTTGATACGTTCAAGTGGCAAAATATTAATAACATTATGAGTGATAGGATTTATGGCTAGACTACCCGCAAGAAAGCAATTAGCAGTAAAATATTTATAGGCTGATTTTCCTTTAGCTGTCTATGCTAAAGAAGGGAAAGCTGCCACAGAGTTTTATTATTAGCAGGAGCCATTTTAGATGACAGTTAAGATGGCATTATTACTGTTTTCTGATAGTTGTATTGCTTTAACTAGCACGTTTAGGTAAAATAGTAATTGATGGAAAAAGAGCGTGAAAATTGTAATACAACACAACACTTGAACAAAAACAGGGTTTCATTTGAATGATATATGCCTAAGACTTGTTGTTCAGGATCTTGTTGGCCAGAAGTATTTAAAGTGCTAAAGCGACTTTTATATTGCATAATGCATACTGATGTGGTGTAAATTATTTATTGAAAAATTACAATCCATTTAAAAGTTACAAACAAACTTATAATAATATATTTATCTCATTTTATTAGGGAAACATTTGCAACACAAATTAGAGGATATATTACAATTGATATGAAATTGGTATTGCCTAAAAATTTAAAACAGTTTTAAAAAGTTATAAAAAAAGAACCATCTTACAATATTTTTTCATAAATTTGGTTAATCATAAATCCAAAGTTATGAAATGGTGCTAAAAAACTTAATGCATAAATAAAGCATCTTGAAAATAAAACGTTTCGTTCTGTTTTGTCAGGCAGGCTCCTCCAAATCTTGTCGATCACTTAAGTCCAATATTATGCCAAGAGTCTCCAAAAAGAAACAAAATGCCTTAATTCCCGTAATGGCTACTTGACTGGCCAGTTTTTCAGGTTATGGAGAAAAATCATATTATTGATTTTTAAGCGGATTGATCATTTCTGGAGTTTTAAAGCAAGGTAATTTCAGATGTTTGTCAGAAGTGTACCCCCATTTGTTCAATAATTTGTTAGCTTATTAGAAACAACAAAATTGACTTTGCGCCTCATCTTACATTTCCTTATAATATTATGGCAATGTGAATCTGAGCATGAGACGTACGGATGTTCAACGGACAAAGCTGCTTATTAGAAACTATTAATAATTGATTTGTTTTTCTTTCCAACACAACATCACCAAGCCACTTCCAACTTTTTTAGCAACCACTTAAGAATAATTGCATTTAAAAAGAATTTTAGAAACATCTGCCGTAATTATATAAATTTTTATTGTTTTTATAGCTACGAATTTGTAATTACTATTTTTTTAATATATTGCCATGTTCGACTTAAACCGGTACACAAGAAAAAAAGCACGTGTGATTAGACAAACACCATCTTTACAAGAACAAACAAAACTTAGTACTTCTGCAAGATAAATAAATTGTATTCGAACATCTTTCAAATACTTGAGTCAAATCAAATACTTGTGTTATTTGTCGAGTTGGATAACTTTAAAAATACATAAAGTGTCTAGACAACGTTCTCTGCTTCTTTCTACAAAACAGTAAATATGTTATCAAAATCTACGTAAGCAATTTTTGCTGGACCCGTAATCATAACTTTTTTTTATTGTTCTATTAAACCTATTTCATAGTGACGTATCACTTCAGTGCTGTTTTAAAAAATTCAAAAGATCAAACCATTAGCACAGCCATCGATTTAAATAATTGACTTTTTAGGCACATTGGTTTGCATGGTAAGTTTTACTATAATTGACTTTATCTGAAAATTGGTCCATCCAACAATACATACGAGTTAATCTGAGCTGATATGAATTCTTATTTTCTTCAAAATCTAATGGATGACTGAAGTGTAATTCTGAGTCGAATTTTAAACCAGTGTTTGTTTTACTCAAACATCAGATTTGCCAACTTATTTAATTTCCCTTTTACTTTTGATGACAAAAATATTCATTCATTCCCATGGACGCCATATTTTCTGACGACCGGCTAATTTCTGTCCAACACTGCACTCAGGCATTTCTTCCACTTCCATATTCTGAATCACGTCGTTAATCGCCCTTTCCTCGTTCCTATCCATCGATTTTAAGTCATCATGTTTGTCTTCCCCAATGTCATTCAGGTGATCAAGATTCAATGTGTTTCTGCCGTGGTTTCGTAATATACTGAGTACTGCGTTATCTGCAAATGGCCAACTATATTTTACAAAGCGTTTTTGAAACAGGTATTGTCAAGCACGCAAACTGTTGTACTTACCAATTTGGTGCTTTTTTTTACGTGCCTGCACCCAAGCAACCTTAATGCTTTTCTTCGTAGTTGTTTTGTAGAAATACCTTCTGGTTTGAGGATCAACAAGAATTTCGTAGGCTTGTTGAAACTCTTTGCACTAAAAACAACAAGGGGATTAGATTAGTGAATACGGAAATAAAGTAAAAAACATAGAAAAATCTTCGTAATACCAATTCGCAAGCAATATCCGTTTCCGGGATTTTCAAATGAGGACCTAATTGACACCGTTTCAGAATACCTAAAAACTTCCCCTGCAATTTTTTGTAGTAATTAATTTCGTTTTCAGGATCCATTTTTAAAGGTATTAGATTCAATGCTCGAAATGGACACTTTAAGCTTTTGGACTGTGGTTTCATTTTTCGGAGAACTTCCTAATGGTAGCTGGTCCAGCAGAGTAAATTTGTTGAAGCCTTTTCTCGTTGAAACACGCCACGCTACACTGCAACATTTAGAACAACAACAGCTAACATGTAATTATAATACACATTGTATTTTTTACTTATTTACTGAAACTTTTGTTGTTGTAGATTTGACACTTAACAATTGACATTTCATAGTTACTTTAGACAAAATATTTTTTATTCGCCGTGCGCTAATTTGTGTCGATATTATTTTTAAACTCTTTTATTTTAAATGCGTAGTTTCACCACCATATATTAATGGAAGTTTGCAAAATAGGAAAAAATTACCACACAAGAATAATGTATGCATAATGTACAAAAAATGATGGGTTGCTTTTACCTTACACAGCTGGCGTTTATAGTTGTTCAGTAGAATCTACAATCGAAGAAGAAAAAATTCAATTTTGTAACACAATATTTGATTTGCTGACTTGGTAGAACGAGAAATGCCTAAGCGCGAATGATTATGGACTTTTGCGGCGTCAAAATAATATTACAGCAAACAACTTATTTGTAAAGCTGAAAACTAAATATTTTTCAAAAACAAAGACTTCTGGTTTAATTGAACTGTTTTCCACGTTAAATTCTGCTTTCTTTTCCAAATGTTAATTGTGTGCTGCGGAAAACTTGACAGCTCTCTAGCCAACCGTCGACTGGCGAATTGTTGAAAGAAATGTGAAATGTCGCTTGTGTCTAGTCTGATAAATATTTAATGCACTTCCGTCATAAAAAAATTTAATGCTTACACGAGAAAGCTTTATGCCAAACTTTCTATCATCTAGCAACTTTAAGCGTCTCTTCCCCCCAATACTGTATTAGTAAGTTCTGTTTTCAAAAGTCGTCAACTCTTACGGATTTAAATCTAACATTTTAGTTTGAAATTATAACGACTCCTTTCGCGCATCTCAACGGATATTGACGAATAACACGCATTGTTGAACAAAGGCAGCTTGACTGTTACTATCGGCGTAATGCTCATTATTCCTTGCTCTTTACTGTTAATATTACATGAGCGTTAAACATTCAGGCAGCTATAAAACTACCAACCGTGTAGACTGTGGGGCAATAAAAACGCTTCTGATAGTCAACGGGTAATCAATACGTTTTGAATTGGTAGAATATACTTTTAAGTATTCGGAATTTTTAAGGGTTTAAAATGTGTAAATTTCAAAATACCAATAAGTTGCTTGCTTTCAGAATCAATTGGGTATTCAAGGAAAAACTCATCTCCTTAACGTTTCCATATCATGAATTTTTATAAAACTGTTCACAAAAGTGAGTATTCTATCTTGAGTACGTTTCTGGACAACATGATTCACTATTAAAATCAACAGTTTTACTTGCGACGACTCAAGAGATGATTCTTTTGAACCAAAATGAGTACGCACGTAGAAAGATATGAGTTTAAGTAGATCAATACTTCCCAAATTTACAGACAATCATGCGTTTGCTTCTCAAACACGTTCATCTATAAAAATCATGTCATTATGCTTTACGTACAAGCAATTACTTATATAATGCAACAAACCAACAGTATGTTGCAGTTGCACGCAAAAAATTATATGTCATTTTGAAGTGACAAATTCAATAAAAATAACTGTGTTAGCTTTTTGCTTTTTTACATTCATACTTCTGGAATGCCGTTTAAAATAAAAATATGGAATCCCGTTCTATGTAAAAATAAATCAGCGGTCTATTCCGTGTTATTTGTAATAACCTTTCAGCATAAGAAGCGTAGATCTGTTCATGATTTAAGTTTTCTAGACGATTGTATATAAGAAAGGCATGTAATTATTTGTCATCCAATAATCATTATTACACACGCAATTTATCGTGCCTAATCATCACAAGTCAAAAAATAATAACTTTCATTAGCCCTTTAATGATTTTCTGGGGGATAAGGAATTATTTTTACAAATTCATATACATGGTGTTTGTGGGAATGGGAATGATAAAGGTGAGCCTGATATCTCTTTTGTGTCTCACTTGTGTCCCGAAAAAATAACCAACAAAAGTATTTATAACTGTTTTGACCCAAGCGAAAAAATTCCAAACGAAAAATTCACAATACCTTACACTTTACACAGTCAAAATATTTTCTTATTGTTTGGATTCCGAATCGTGTTACATCTTTATAACATTAAAGCGAAGTCGTACTTTTTTATTTTTGCCCTTCTTCCTTATGATAAAAATATATATTTTAATAGGTGTAAATATTTTCAGCAGCTAATCTATATATATGCATGCATGCTACAATAACTGAAAGATAAACTGTTTTATATAGCCTTAAGAAACTACCAGATTTCAACCTTTTAAAATATTAGTGAATCCAAGTCTGCCCCGATGAAGTTGACTCACTTGTCTCTGTTGGCGTTAGATGATTTGAAAAAGTAAACTCAATTTGTATTTTCCGAAATTTTTTGAGTCAGGAGTGTAGGACCCAGCAATAGTCCTGGTCGTATAATGCAAGTTCACGAAAATTGTTTTTTCGTAATTTCCATGATTTTCCATGTTATGATGTAGGGGATTATTAAAAATTGTGGAAAATTTCCTTATTTTATTTTACGCATACAGAAAAATAATTGCAGCAAGGCATCGATAAAATATTAATTAAATACGATTGTGTAATTGTAAAATATAAATATCTGATCATATTGACAAAAAAATTCTTTATCCCTCAAAAAATCCCTAAAGGGCTAATGATGATTATTTTTTGATTCGTGAGGATAAGCCACAATACAATGACAGGATAACAAAATATTTTTGGAGGGTTAACTGAAAATTTCCCTATACGAAATAAGTCCTTATTTCGAAAACGGTTATTTCTTCTAAAAAATTAGCCAATTCGTTTTCCACCAAGTCCTTGCATCAAACATGTTGTTATGAATTTAAAAATTGCTCACATCAAAGCTAGTTTTGATTCCCCTACAGGTTCCTGATATTAGCATAACCCATGAGAAAGAAAGGTCATGTTTACAAATTATTTTGAAGGTCAGCCAATAAAACTGTTTTTAGAAATGCTGGAAATTGTTCGATTGGGTTCATGGTTTATATATATATATTGCATGATGGATGCATTAAAATGGATGGTTTGATGAGAAGGATGGTCAATTGATTATTCTGGTAGATTGAGATATTTGTTTAATAAGGTATATGACAAAAAACATGTTGAGGAAAAGAAGAGCTTGAAATAAGAAATAGAACTCATTTGGAGATGCATAAAAACTTAGAGGCAGAATGTAATGCGGCATTCTGCACTTTGGGAAAATACAGAGAGGCAATGCAAACAAAAAGTGCATTCTAAAAGATTTACGTGAATGATGAGGAGGATTAGACAACTTTGTAGCAAATTGGGAGATATATAAAGGTTTCAGTTTGATTTTGTGCATTTCTATTAACCCAGAACTAGTGAACCATTATCAGGAAGTGCAGATAAGGAGGACAAAGACAATGCCATACAAAAATGTAAGGTGATCGACTAGTTTGATCGGCTGGCTTTGACTGGATTTTAAAATTTTACTTTTTGTGAGAATGTGATTCGTTTTATAAATTTATTATTGATTCAATTGGGTGGATAAGGAAATGAACGATTTTTATGTAAAGCTTCTGAATTTTATAGCGGCAATCTACTTAGGTGTTCCAATCAACATTATTAGTCCATATTGCAGGTTGCTACTATAATCTGACGAGGACAAATTAGTACAATTGGTGCGGGTTGTTCTGAAATTCATAAAAATGGACTTTTCCTCTTGAGAACTTTGAAGCGCTTGCCTTACGTGCAAGTTGGAGAGAATTACTTGAGAACCTGTCCTAATAAATAAGAACTTGCTGACTTTACTTTCGAAGTTAACCCAGTGTGAAACATCGCATTCCTCGTTCTGATCTCATTTTGAAAACTTTACGAATTCGGGGGCGTATAATCTAACTTTAATTCTGGGTTTAAGTCGAGTTTAAGCCCGGTTTAAGATTATTCTAATCATGTAACTTTGGTTTAAACTCAAGTTAATCTAGAAAGATTATTCGAGCAAGATTAGCTCAAGTTATGCAATACGACACTTTAAACTGAAGTTAATCCAAAACTTACGACCGGTCAGGAGTGGTCGTAAGCCAGTTTACGCTTGCCTTTGAAAATCGGATTAAATTTAATCTCGCTTAATCTTAATCGCAGGATTAGCCCGAAATTTACAGAATTTGGATTAAATTTTGGATTAGACAGGATTAGTTTAAACCCGGATTAAGCCAAAAGTTACATTATACGCCCCTCGGTTTCTTGCGGTCAAGATAAGCGGGTATAAAAGATTGCGCCTGGATAGATTTAAATGCAAAGAGAAAACTTTGAAAGTCTACTTTAGATATTTTAGAATAAGTGTTGATTTACGATATCAGTCCAGCTAAGTCACTGACCACGTGAGTATGAATGTGAGGGTGCAAAGTAAGTCGGGTTGTGATTGTAATCTTCTATACTTCAAAACAGAGGGAAACATAGGAAGTAGATAGTAAAACGGTGCTTTTTGTCATTAGCAGCAAAACGGAAAGTAAACGATCTTATGCTGATTTAAATAGGTTGACTAGGGGAGAGAGCAATGCTGAATTTCAATTGGATGACATAAAGACCACAGGATATTGAGAAAGTTACAGGGCTAACTAGGGTCAAAAATATTTCTAGTACATAATAGTTCCTTCAAGTCAGTGTAAAATCCCGAGTGTGTGGTGTTCTTAGCATTTAGAAAAAATGATTGCCTAATCCCGCATTAGTTGGACAAATAAATACCCTAGTTTTAACTGGATTTTTCTGGGTGGCATAATATAAAAAAAGCAATCAAATGTATTATCCCGTTTTATTTGTGCAAAGCTTCTGACATTCCACTTTGAACAAAACTACGTCTTGATTTTGGATCTTAGTATTAATACAAAGAGAGTTTGTCAAACTCAAGAAGCGTAACACTCCAACACTACCAATTTCTTATCAAAATGGAGCATTACTAGTAGTAATTTACTACGTACTCAATCACAGATTTAACATAGTTTCGCCTATGGTGTTTGCATCCGTTGGAGCTACAGGTGGAATTGAAAGCACACTGTGCTTAAAACCCTAAGGATAATATCGTGAACGCTAGGAAAAATAACAGTAATATAGCAAATTAGCAACTTTAGGCTAAAGCATGTTCTTTTTTCACTTTTCATTTATTCTAATAACTTTGGTGAAATGCGATTTGCCCCAAAATGTTCTCAGTTTGAATATTCAACTTGAATAATGCGTGGATGATATATTGCTGTCATTCTCAATTTATAAAAATAAGGTGTGATGTAGGATATCTGTTTGCCTAAACAACTGCCTCGTACTTATGTGATAACTGATTCACAGTGCATATTATTATTTCCTAATGCCCGCAATAAAATGATTTTGGAATATACAACTGCTTTGCAAACAAATTGCACCACATTAACAGAGCGTAAAAACCGCAAAACGGCTTGTTGCATGTAGTGAGCAGCAAATGAGTGTATGAACATCTTTCAAAGAAGAGCTTAAAAACCGTTGGAAATTTGCATACCAAGAAACACAAATTACAGTATTCTGCCAAAGAAGCAGAATAGTAAACAGAATTACCTGGAGTTCACACAAATGTTTTAACGTATATATACGTAATGCGCTCCATGAAGATCATAGTATAAATTGAAGCATTTTTTAGCTTGATTGGTACATCTCGGAAAATTATCTAGCAAGAAATACATATCGACTCGAATCGTTATTTTGTAGCATTATTTTGTTTAAGCAAACAAAGTAGTTAAAATGGCAAATAATTAAGGTGCATCATGACACATGGACACATATTCCCAGTAAAATTCACATAGTTTTAATAAAAAGATAAAAATTCCAAAATTGTGTGCACAGCGTTATTTGTAGAATTTCAAATTTAGCTTATAAGTAGGTTGTTATTTTGAATGAAAATGTTATAAAAGTGGATATAAAAAGTGACCACGAAACAAACTCTAACAATGTATTGGAAAATATCTATAAAAATATAGAATGCAAAATTAATCATCGGTTCTGGAATCTTGAAAATCTTATATGACCCTAGATTGCGCATGATTCTACTTTCTAGGGCTAATGAACATATTGAAGTGGTTGAAAATTATAAATATGCATTACTATTTGGCCTATATATAATGTGACTAGTCAGATTTTAAAATCCTTAAAACTATTTTAAAGCACAGATTGAGTAAAACATTTACACTGCTTTTGGAAAATCCACGTTTTTGCCTTTTGCTTTCTTCTTCGTAGAGTTGCTGCATTGCCAACATGATAAGGTTCCTTGAAAAAAGTTTAAAATTACGCAAATATTCAAATTGTGAGTTGAAAGGTATTGGCCATTGTTATGTATAAAACTAGAAATGGCATGAATTGTTTTCTGAAAAGAATGCGAATCAATCTGTTGCGCCAGTAGCTTTAGTTCAGGTTTTAGTTCTATGAATATGAAGTCTTTTTTCGTTTTTGGGCTTCAAATTAACATCATGCTACTTGCATTCTTTGAGTGTTTCCTTAAAAATATTTTTCACTCTTAACCTATTTCTTTGTTTACTTTGTCTGCAATAAGGAGATTTTGAATTGTTTTTAAAAATCAGCTTTTGAATTTTGGAGCAATTTTTGCTGCTGTTTGGTAACGTAAAACAATTTATGGAAACGCAAGCATAATGAATTCGTGACAGATTGTGTTTTTGCGTTTGTTGTCGGGACGGTTCTCTGGTCTATTTCAACATTTTCAAGCGTAAATGAATTTGCATATTTTATCTGAAAATATGAAACTGGACTTCAGTCGTTTCTCTCAGTGAGTCTGGTAAAGTATTTGCTCCACTGCCATAATTCATTTTTGGATTAGCCAAAGCCATTTCCATGCTATTGTTAGTTTCATCTTCTTTCAGACTATAAGGTCAAGTTTTGAGCGCTGATGTTTTTTGGTTTGTACATTTTTTGCTTATTTTGCATTTCATTGGTGTTATTTTGAGCAACCAAACGTATGCTGTTATCAGAACAATTTATGGTTTTGCTAAAACCGTTCGAGCAAAGTTAATAACTGAGTTTGTCCTTTTGTAAATTCCAGCAAATTTGTAAGCGAAAAATACATTAATTTTTTGGCAACATGATATAATGCTGCTGATGTGCTGATATGAAAGTTTGACGTAAAATTGCAGATTGTTTTATAAATAGGGAACTTGCAGTTTGTTATGAAAAACACGAGAACGAAACGAGAATAACCTTCTATAACTGAACTAGTCAATTTAATGATGCAAAATGATACTTTTTTTGTAAAGTTCATAAAATTTACTGTCTGTGATTGCACCAGTAATCGTTTACTATTTTCAATTGTAACTCTACGTATTGTAATGACAATTCTGTATTTTTATGAATTTGGTAGTGTTTGGAGCGTGGTATTATGCTGGTGTATTTACCATTCCTTCCAAATGTAGTAAATAGTCAAAAACGAAACCGTTTTGGTTTAAAAAAATATAACCTTCCATAAAACCATTTTTTACGCATTGTAATATTTTGGTTATAAAGGCTGATATTTATTCAAACTCATGCTTCTGATCCCTTTCCGTGACGTTTCTCCAGAGTACAATAGTAAAAGTAGTGAAGGTATATCCTAAGCAAATCCTATCTTCTACTTATGTTGAAAAAATTATAATTCTAATTTTTCAAATTCCGATTTCAGGCATAACATAATAAACCTTCATTAACACCTGGTCAATTAGATACCTTGACGCAATCGGGTAGGTTGCGTTTGCGCCCATTTTTGCAATAATGTGTATGCAAATTGTTTAGGAATTGCAAGGATTACAAAAGTTTCGTAGTTGTTTGTGAAAGTTTTCTGTTAAACTATTATTTATTCCACATTTCTCCTAATGTTAACAACAAACCAATACTAGAAACTACTACTCAATTTATTTAACTCTAAGTTTTAGTTTACAATCACATTAATCTCACAATAACCGTAAATTACTACAAATCGATCATCTTTACGCAGTGCCACCATGTTGTTTTATAATATTCAGAACGTCAGACAATTTGCAAAGCCATATATTTCAATAACTGACTTAATGGCACATTAGATTTATAAGGTAAATTTTCTTATTAGTGATATTGTTTGTAAACTGATTCACAACAATACATACAACGTGCAAATGTGAGCTGATAATGAATTTTTATTTCCTTCAAAATCTAATGGATGACTAATGATGAATTCTGAGTGCAATATTAAACCAGAACTTTTGTGTTACTCAAACAACTAGATCTGCTAACTTATTTTACTTTCTTTTCCTCTTTAACTGACGCAATAATTAAACCCATGGTCGCCACATATTTTTTTGACCAATTAGGCTCTGTCCAAAATTGGACTCAAGCATCTCAGCTGCTTGCTTATTTTTCACTTGCTCATTCTGAATGACGTCTTCAGTCGCTTTTTTTTCTTTTTTATTCATTGCTTGTAAGTTGTCATCTTTGTCGCATATGTCTTCTGGGGCGTACCGCTTCAATGCTTTTCTATGTCGTCGTTTCCTGAGTACTTCATAATCTGAAATTTGGTAAATAAGATTTTACAAAGCGTTTTTGAAATCTGTTTTGTTAGAAACACATATTGATGTACTTACCAAAATGGTATTTCAAGTCAAGTGCGAAAAGCCAAGCCACGGAAACAGCTTCTGGTGTCCTCGCTCGGTAAAAGTATCTTCTGGTTCGGGGATTCCTCAATATTTCGTAGGCTTGTTGAACATTCTTGCACTAAAAACAACAAGGTGATTAGATTATTGAATAAGGAAATATAGCAAAAAAAATATAGAAAACTCTACGTGCTACCAATACAGCATCAGCAACCATTTCCGGGATTTTCCAGTGAGCTCTTGCTTGATACCGTTTCAGAATACGGAGATACGTTTGACGTAATCTTCTATTATACACAATCTCGTCTTTAGGATCCATTTCTAGGGGCACTAGGCTTAAAATTTCAAACGGACAAGCGAATGTTATGTTCTGTGGTTCCATTTTTTGGAAAACTTGCTAATGGTATCTGTTCCAACAATGTTTAAAACCCGCTTCACGCTACACTGCAACATTAAAAAAAACAAAAGCAAGCATGTAATTACATTACAGATTGTATTTGGTGTTGCAGACTTGACGCTTAAAAATTGACATTTCATAGTTATTTTAGACAAAAGCTTTTTTACTAGCCGTGCGCTGATTTGTGTTTATACTATTTCTAAAAGTCTTTTATTTAAATTACATAGCTTCACCACCAATAATGAAAGTTTACGAAATATGGAATATACTACTACACTGGAATATAGTATGCATATAATACAAAATATATTGCTTCCCGAATTTACATACATTCATGTCTTTGCTTCCCAAACTCGTTCATCTGAACAAATTATGTAATTGTTTTTCATTTGCCAGCAATTGCGTATAAAATAGAGAAAAAGAAAAGTACTTTTGGTAGCTATCTGCTTCTTTTAAAAAATCCTCTTTAAAGTGAAAAATTGAAATCAAAGTTTGGAAACACGTTCTACGTACAAAAAATCAATGGTACAATCCGTGTTATATTCTTAATCTTTGAGCCTATAAAGCATAGGTCTGTTCATAAATTTCCTTTTCTAGGATATTGTAACAACTATGGTTTATTTCCCAAAAACCAATTTGTTTCTGTGAATAATTTGCAAACTTCTAGGATTGCCCACAGGAAAGTCTTAAGGACGACTGGAAAAATACCAGTTTCAAAGCAAAATAGAAGCTATAAGCTAAAGAAGGCTTTTTGTTCTTATTTTGTTTATTGCAGTAACTTAAATGAAACGCAATTTGCCCCCAAATGTTTTCAATTTGAATGTTCAACTTGAGTAATGCGTGGGTGACATATTGCTGTCATTGTCAATTTTATAAAGATAATAAGTAAATGGATAGTCTGATAGTGAACTTTGTCCTCTGAAATATTATGTGATTGCTTTTATCAGTACGTTACTCATTTGTTAAAGAAACGTTATCCATTGTCACTGGCCACGTTTCCAAATACAATTATTAAATATGATGTGTGGAAGTCTGAATTATTTTTTTGTTTGCTGAGTTAATTTTATTGTTTTTAGAATTTCCTCGTTGAAAAGTGTTATTAGCATTGAAAATCGGATTTATGTGCTTGAAGCTAGAAAGATTTAAAAGAAAGCTGTTCCTAAACAGCACCCCCGAGTTTGTTTTAAGTTTGGCAGAAGACCAACCAGGTCATATCCTAAAACCATCACCATTTAACTCTGTTTATTTATATATTGCTATCATATTTGAAAATCTAAATAGAGCGCGATGGGTAAGTAAGGGAAGGGTAAAGCTACGTATCAGTGAATAGGAATGCTGGAGCAGGTTGAAGAGGAACTGAAGGAGAGGGAAAGGAGAAAACAGTTAAGTAGGAAGTTTATTAAGAAGCAGCAGTGGAGATGTAGGGGAACGAAGCAGTATGGGCAAAGGGTAGGTCCAGTTTGTAGCTTCGGGAATTCAAGGGTGGAAACTGGAGGGGACGATAAAAGAAAACATAAGAAGAGACAAAGTGAAGATAGAGCAATTGAGAGGACGTCAGGACAGGTGACTGGAGGAAATTTGGCAAATGATTACTTATGGGGCTTTTTTGGGATAGTGAAATCATTTGGAAAATGGTGGAGGGGGTGAGGAGGATAGGAGGTGAAGAAGGAAATTGAAAGGAAAGAATGAGAAGGAGAAACGTGGAAAGGCTGGTTCAGACGGAGACGTTCATTAGCTCGCTGCTTCGACAGGAAAGCTATTTAATTTAAGATATCGTTGTCCGTGCGTCTGTCCGTACACTCTATTTTTAAACCAGGGTAAATGGGCTTTTAACCAGCAAAAAATGGGCTCCATCTAAACTGGGGGAAGTGACTGATTCTCTTCAGACACTCATCGTCTTTAGCAGCGAGCATTTTTTATTGGCTAATCATGGATGTTTAAAAGTACGAGGTTGTTGAGATTAAAGGGAGGACAAAATGGAGAAAGTGGGTATAAGGAGGAAGGAAATATGGAGAACTTTAAAGACTTTACGATACAGTTTTATATGAAGGAAGCACCCGTGTTCCAGGAGAGGTTGATGTTGATGACGATCGAGCAAAATTTGGTTGGGAGAAACATGGAATTTTTTAGATTTTGGGACACCAACAAGAGTTTGGGGTGTTTTGACTCAAACATTTTGAGAGTGTGGACTAATGAGGTAATAGGTAGTCCGGAGTGGATACTTGAGATTATTTTTTGTGAAATTTGTAGGGTTGAGAAATCAGAACCACGCCGGGTGGGCATAGAAGGGAAATTAGCAAAGGAAGTAGAGACGACGAAAAGAATGTGACGGGATTAGCCCGGAATTTGGAGGCGAATTTATAGGGCGAATTTTAAGTTCGATTAACCGGTGGGTGTATTCCGGTGGATTTGGAGAAGGCGCAAAAACCTCAAAATTTGATACAAGCCATTTGGGAAGATTTAAAACCTGGACAGGAATTTTCAACTGATTTAAAAGAAGATTGCGGAGTTGAAGTGAGTAAACGCGGAGAGGGATGATAAGATGCCAAAATGTAGTCGAGAAGCGCTTAATGATAAGCAAGAAGCTTTAAAAAGGAGAATGGAAAATGATGGAGACGATGGCATTTTGAAAGAATAGGACAGTTTTGATAAGACGATTAGAAAATCGGGAGTGAGCAATGGCAGAACATTTGGTGTACAAGTTGAACAGCAAGATGGAAGGGATAAACATGAGATTTTCGAATTTCTGGAAAAAGAAGAAATCGAGTGCTGCCCTTTTTGTAAAGAACGAGTGTACGTGGAAATTATTTTAGATGCGAGTGCTTGTGAAACGGCGCTAAAACTGGGCAAGTTTGGGAAGAAATGCAGAGGATTTTTTTTTTTGGTTTTAGATTTATAGGAAATTACGTTTTCCACAGAGAAGGGCGATACGGCGATAGATTCAATTGTGTCCGTCACTACAAAACCACTTCGATTTACGGATGGAAAAAATATGATATGCAAGAAGCTGCAGGAACCAGGAGCTCAGGAGACACCGGGAGGAGATAGAGGTAATGGGCAAGCTGTGGTGGATTGTGCTGGGCTGGGGGGCAATTGCCAAGCCCAAGACAACGCAACAAGTGGGTTGTATGATTCCAGTGAAATGAGGAAAGAGTTGAAAATTAATCCTGAGTTGTTGGGAGAGGTGAAAATATTGTAGGAGATTTGAAATGAGGAGAAGGGAAAGTGGGAGGAAAGTGAGGAGGGGGAGGATACGGGGATTTTGGAGGTTGCTCTGATAAAATCGTGATTTTATTTGCTGTTGGTGTTTAATATGTTTGTGGCTAGCTATGATATTAACCCACCGGATGTGCACCAGTTTTTTTGTAACATTTTGAGCTAGTATAGGGGCTTACAAAATGCCAATTTGTATAAAAAATTGATTTATGAAAAATGACGCATAAAATATATTTTGCAAATTTAAAGTCTTGATCTGTCTGTGTTCTAAAAAAGTATACCTGTGTTCTTAGTTTTCTTTTGCTTATAATTATAGGTTTTTGCTGAAAAGAAAACAAATTCTAATCCAGTTTTTTACTAAATTCAATGCACCGAATATCCAAAATAGCCGGAGCGCGTTTAGGTTGAAAACTCGATTGAATGCGCGTCCGAGGATGATTTGCTTAGCGAGATGGATGAGGATGCATGGACTGACAAGAACTTTGGTGCCTCTAACGCTGACAATATAACGCCAGACGAAGCTTCAGACTTACGATATGGTAAGACTTTAAACACCCTAGCCAGTAGATAATACTGTCCAGTCCGTAGAAAATAATTAAGGTTTTGTAAAAACTAAACACAAAAGTTTATTACCTATTTTGACTTATTTTTAGTGACGATGATAACACCCAAAGGCATAAACTGCAAAGTTGGTTCAGACCTTCAAAACCTCGAGCGAACTAATGTTGCTGTTGTAGTGTCAGAATCATTCGTGGACCCGTCTCGTCTTCGCGGTAAACGCCAAAGTCTGTGCAACCCGCCACAGTCCCTTCCAGTGATGGCGACACCCAGATAGCCTCCGATCACGATGAAGATTTTGACGAAGATAGCTCGGACGAGGAAAGTCTTGAGGATGATGACGATGATGAGGATGACGACGAAGAAAAGGAGGATGACCAACACGAGGAGGATGACGAAGATGAGGAGGATGACCAAGATAAGGATGATGACGAAAATAAGTAGGATGACGACGAAGAAGACGAGGAGTATGAGCAAGACGAGGATGACGAAGAAGCGCTTCGTCTTTAGCTTCATACGGCTCATATTTTGCACGATGCTAATCTCCTTAGTTATCGACACATCTGCAAAGTGTGGCTGCGAAAAAATAAAACACAAATATGTTATGGTTTGTCATCGGACCATATTCAATTTTGTAACATTTTCCCTATTATTTCGAATTTTTGATAATCTTTTGAAATGTTCGCCATGAAATGCTTATTAAAAGAGGAAATGTAATCAGTTATCACATACTGAGTTGATTCTGACATGGTCGGAGATAAAACTTCTAATTTCTGAAAAATTGCTCATTCTAACATAATATATGTACTATTCATGAGTGAGTAAAAACAATTATAACTAGTTAGGTCAATGGTTAATTACATTACATGCCGATATAACTACTACGCACTTTCGTAAGACAAATAAAATACCAGAAATACCAATAATGAGCAAGTATAATGTAAGAAAACCTGTTAAAATCTCTGTGTTTAAAAAATTGTGCAGGTTTCACGTAAGTGTCTTGTAAGTATTCATATATTCAGTTAATATAAAGCTTTTTGAATTCTTTTGTCACAAGATGGCTTTATCTATCAATGTCCAACTAAATTGGAGACATAATCATCTACAATATTTGCATTTATTTAAATTCTGTTAGACACCAAGCCGAGTGTTATCAATCTGTCTTTATTCCGCATTACGTCTTGCTGGGACTCTGCGTAAAAAATCCCTAGTGGTTCTTGTGTTTCAATTGTATTGGCATGATAAACTTTTGGATAGGGATTGATCGGAAATGTAAATATATTTCGCATGAAAAATTCTCAAAGGTGTAAGTTAGTTCCTTTTTCTATGGCAAATTGAATAGATTTGTTACCCTACGAGACCACATTTTGTTTGTTTTGAGTTTAGGAAAATTTCACTTGAGAAAGAAAGAGTACTTATTTTTTGTTCTTCACTGGAGCATCTACGTGAAAAGGTACACGTTTATGACTTTCTCAGATAAAATTGTAGCCATTATTATGAAATTCCATAGATGCAATAATTCGCTCTTAAATTGTTAGCTTTTTATTTTTATTTCCAGTTCTGTATTTAAAAAAAATATATACATGCTATGCAATACATCTTTAAGAATTTAAGGATAAACAGATTTCATGAGTAAGTTTTTTGATTTGCATTTCATTCCTGAAAGGATGGCATGGCACGGTGAATTGCATTTACATTTCATAAATTGTGGATGGCAAATAGCGTCGGTTTTTATTTAGTGTTCTGCCACTGCAACGTGTCCCATATTATACGCGTTGGGGTAGTTAACAAAAACTTTATCCGGTTAATTACAATCTCGATGATTTAGTAACACAAGGTGTTTTAAACACTACGAAAACAGTAATTTTAACTTGCTCGTGTTGTTACTTGCAAGGGAAACATGTGCCATGTTCTCCGGAAATTTGTGTATACACTAAAAAATAGTCTGTCAAAAGTTGTTTAAACTGATAAGATGGTTTTTTACGCAAAAATTCTTTAAGAAGTCAAAAACCACTTTTATTCATGAAAAATGCAAATCCAACAGATTGAAATTGACTTTTATTCGATCTTCCCATTTCAGTTCACAAGATTGCTTTATCCAAATCCAAAATAGAATATTCATTCATCCCAAGAAGATTTCGAGTGATTCACAATTATTCCGATCTGTCACTATAATTTATTAAGAGTTGCCGCTGCTCCGAGTAAAAAACGTAGTGTTGTACTCTTAACGATGTAACACAATTGCGAGTGTTTAAGTGGCATACTCAATATTGGATAATGTACTCATTAATTATTTAACCATGAAAGTTTTCTCAACGTCATCAAGCGATTTATCATTCTTCCTAAAAGAGCTAGAAATGCATCTTTTTAGTTCGTACTTCCGTTCACGCTTTAGGTAATTATTGTCTTTATCATTGCCTGACTCGTCAGTACTTAAACATCTGAATGTTAGTTAATTGTAAATCCGAGCTTTGACTGCTCATAATCAATCAATAATCGTTTATTCCGCTTTTAATATTTCGTTCGTCAGTACATCCAAAATCTATTTTTAAGAATTCATTGTAAATCTGGTGTTTTCACAGCAAGGTCACAACATTTTTTGCATTAGATATATGTAGTCACATATACTGAAAAGTACCAAATTTTTCTTGAACACTTCTTGCACAACAAAGGGATCCAAATATCTAGGTAGGCGAATATATTAATAACTTTGCTCGCAGCGTAAATATACCAAGACTAGTACTGAGTACATTCATTTTAAAATATAATATGATGACTTGTACGAATAATAATTTATTCCTAAAATATTACTTTCTCTCTAGAAAATCATTATGTGACAAATTTAAAGTCTGTTGCATTCTTTTTTGCAAAATATTGAATTTGACTGTATCCAGAATTGTCAATGTTCGATCAGTTCGCCAGATATACGTTTTTACTATTGCATAACACAACCGATAACATTTTCACTACAAATAAATTTGAGAATTATTTAGAATGGCAGTATTTTTTAATTCTGCCAGTTGCACCAAGCCGGGCGCCCCATCTATCTTTCTGCCTTACCGGTTCACCTTCTGTTGTGGTATTAAGTAAAAGCTTTAAGTCGTTCTAGTAGTTAAATTGGTTTTGCATGCTATAAACCATCAGTACAATTCAAGTATTTGAAAACGGTAGCATGCCCCACACATAGTGATTTGGTTTGTCACATATAAATATAATAGGGTATGGCAAACTTTTGAAGAAAAAAATATTATTTTTTAAGGGGCAAATTGAGTGGTGGTGTTACACTACAAAAGTATGGGCTAACGTTCACTGTGAGTTTTAAAAAGTTCTACTGAATACAAAATGTTTCCCGGTAATTCCCTGATTTACATGCAGATACATTTTGATTGATAATTCGAATCCTTTAGATTACAAAGTAAAGTTTCTTTCAGGTTGCACTTCCACTTTCATTGCAATTTTTCTTTCATGATACACGAGTCATGCTCAAGCAACGGAAAATGTTTTTGGTTCAATTGAAAAAAGTACAAGTCTAATGCTTTTTTAGATTCTAGTAGTTGGAGTATTGTAGCTTTGATTTTACTTAATTTACAATTTAATCTTTACAAATTCCCATACTTTGAACTCATAAGAAAATATGCAGTACGATAACTGTAATGTAATTTATTTATGAAATAGATTTTGTTGGTATTGTTTGTTTTCTTAATGTATTATGCAAGGCATAATTCTGCCTTTTAGCAAAACACAAAGTATCAGTAATGCAAACAGTTTACGGCAAAGATCGTGGGTTTTTATTTCCTTTTTTGTAACAGTTAAATGCATGTACAAAAATGTTTTGCGCCGTAATTATTTTAAAACAACTATATTCGATTAAATAATACCTTGCTACACGTCAACGAAATGGATGAAAACGCCCTTCTATTTCCATATCTTCTTGCTAATATAATTTCTTCAAAAGATCCACCTCCACCACCCCCTTCATCCCCCCACCACCTCCCAAAACAAAAAAGAAACGGGAAAAAGCTCAATCCACCACACTATTGAAAACACTGGCATCTTTGAATCTTTGCCCACCTTAGGAGCGTCTCCACCACCGCCCGTTATAGTACCCAGTGTACATCTTCCTTCCTCATCCACCGGAGGCAACTCTCCATCCACCTCATCTCACCTAAACATTGCCCCCACACCATGAAGAAAAACACCAGTAAAGAAACGCATTCCTCCTCAACTCCATCATCAAGACGGTCCATTAAAAACACCCAAAAATTAGGAAGCTCAGTCCCATCCACCTCTGGAGGTAGTTCCACCTCAAAACCCGGTAAAATTAATAGCGAAGCTATAGCTTCGGTTGGCGCCACACCCGTACCCACTACAGTGACCACACCAACTTCAACAATTTAATAAGTTCATCAATCAACTTCCAGCGTAATTTTCACATCAACTTCAGCAACACCTTCAGCTCCACAAGTTCAACCGCCACCACCTCCAGTGGTAAATATTAGCAAGCCTTGCTTACTCCCACAAATCAAAAGCAGCTCAGAATCCATTGCTTCTATTGCCGCAGTGGCATCCATGGGCGGGCGGAAGTAAAATGAGCCAACCGATAAGCAGCAAAAGCACCATGCCCAAAGATTTATGAAGGATAATTCAGGTTAGCAACAACAAACCATTTTGGTTAGTAGTGGACCATCAGCATCTTCCTCTACTGGTTCTAAAGGTTATCAATACACTTGTCCACATCAACCCCCTCCACCTCCAGTGCAAGTTCCAAGTCAACCGCCTCCAGCACCGATAACCATTCATCAAACAAAATACCAACCATAAACTTCCGCAACAACCTAAACCCGTTCCGGTGATCATTTTACCCTCAATTCCCAAAGTAATTCATTACTCAGGCCAAGGGTATCATCATCAGATTCCACCGGTTTACATGAGCACCAAAGGTGGTATCTCCATTTTGGTAACTAGCTCTGGCTCTGGAGGCACCTCTGGAGCCATTACCGTGTCCGTTAGTTCAAGTAGTCACCAAACTCAACAGCACCAGAATCAACAACCCAGCGTTTTGGTAACTAGCAGCGGAAGACAAGGCTCCAGTGCTCAACTTTTAAAAAGAAACGTACTGCCTATAACCGTAACGCCAAGTCATGTCATTCCCGGAAGTCCGACCACTAAAGAGCAAGATGAGGAGAAGGAGGAGGAAATTGAGGAGGAGCCCTCTGACCTTGAGTGGAGGAGGAGGACCTGAGGTTGACACCAAGCCGTTGATTAATCTAGCCCCCAAGTTTGATCAAGAACCGTTAAGTTTTGAAGACGAATTTAGCATCAAACTTGCTGAGGCGAAACGGAGGAGAAGGGAGGAAATGGAGGAGGATGAAAATAGAAGGACAGTCCAATGGGTCCTGTAAGTGAAGGCAGAGAGGCAGACTTGCCTTTTGGATGCATCTTTAGTGAGGGTGGAGATCATGGTGACAGAGGAGGCCAGGGGGGAGTTCGGGAGGAAGTAGTATTGGTGGTAGCGGGAGTAGAATGGGCAGAAGAAGAGGAGATGGAGGCAGTAGCGATGACGAGATGATTTTGGGGATGGATGAAGAGGATCAGCAATGCTGATTCAGCATAGTGATGAAGGGAGTAAATGTACTAATGTGGAGAGCACAAGGGTAAGTACACAAACTAGGGAGAAAAAGGGGAACAATGGGAAGTCCGGGGGAAAGAGGAGGAAGAAGAAGGAGAGTGGCTAGTCGACGAAATAAAAGTCCACCGGAGGAAAGGTATGGTGGAGTCGGCTGGACCATTAGAATCAGTTCGGGAAGAAAAGTGACGCCTGTGGGAAGACATGGGGATATGGTGTGTATTATGAATAGATTGGAGGAAAGGGAAAAAGAGAAAATGAAACAGCCTCCACCACCGCCCCCGGTGAAATTAGCCAAGCCACCGAGAACGGGAGGGTACAACTTTATTCCGGAGTTGGGGCGGTGATGGTTCCGGAGCAGAGGATTGGGTTGATTAGTCAAGCAATTAATGAGTTGAGGGAGCAGTATCAGAAGACCAGGCAAGAGGCGGCTACTTTTGAGAGGAGGGTGAAACGCTTAAAGCGTCGCGTAACGCGTTAATGAAAAAGGCAAGTTGGAAGATTGTTTCAGAATGCCCCAAAGGGAAATTTTGGGATTTTAATGAGTTTTTTTGGTTATTTTAGAGCGACCGGCAAGACAGCAAGCGACGAGAGCTACTAGTTGACGAAAAGGAAAGGATGGAGGAAGTCAGAAAGAAAAAGAAAGTTTAGTGGGAAGTTAATTAAGTAATTGTTAATTATATGTTACGTTTTTTGTTAAAGTAAAGCTTAGGAAATTATTAGTCGGATTTGCGGCAAAAGTCTTAAGAAGAAAAGCTTTCTCGCTTTACTATTTCTATTGGATGAGCTCATTTTCTTTTTGTTGTGCTTGCGTTAGGAATGCGACTGGGTAGTCTGCTTGTTGTAAACATTCAGACTTCTGTTTTCGTTTTTCTCGTAAAAGAACACCGAAGAAAAAAAGCAACACTCATAAAACGTGCCCATCAAGAAAAGAGTAGCAGCAGGAGCAGTAACAAGGAAATTGTTTTGATGGGAAAGTGCTAAGTATTCAATTTCCATTTCTATTGCGTGTGTGCGTGAAAGGCTTTACCTCTGGTTACTCTAAGACCAGTAATTTATTTCATGTTTTTCTAGAACATTTTAATATGATCCTTGGACAAGCAGAATCATGCATTTTTAGGCAAAGCAAGCTATAAAAAATCCTGCTTGAATCAATCAGCATCAGGATCAGTTTTATATTACGAGCTAACGTGATGTACGAGGTGTGCATCCAGCATGCTACAACCAGTTTTATTTCAGAAAGGCAGCTTACTGTAATTTCAGCACGTACCAAAAACAGTTTTATATAAATTGTGCAAGTCTAGTTCAGCTGTGCTTTTGTTGCAAATTAAAGGCATGGGGAAACCAACGAGTGGTTTGAAAAACATTGTATCATGTGTGTATTCAGCAACAGGGGCTTTGGTAATAAAAAGATATCCCTTTGATCATTTCTTTCTTTAGCTTCTGTACACTAGCAGGTGTCATCTTCTTGTTACGCAATAAAAATGCCGAAAAGCAACATGAATTTGTCACCCTGTCTGCCACAAAATTCAAATTAAATTCTGCTCCCAGATAATTAAAACTCGACTAGACTCCGCTACAAAATATATGCATATTGGCATAATAGCCAAACTGTTCATTTAAAGTTTTCCTCGAAATTTATATTACTCATAAACTTCCCAGATCATAAGTGATTCAGAATGTTTTAGCATAATTAATATGAAACTACTTAACTCCATTTCCAGACAATATTGTTCAACCTTATTTGTAATTGAGTAATTGGAACGTAAGAATAATTTTTAAGCAAAAACACTTTGTTGTTATAATAAAAGGACTTCAGTGTCTATCCAAATACCCATGTACCCCAAAACTTTATTTTTGTCCAGCTATAACACAAAGGTAAATAGATAAATATTTGCTAAAGATATAATGGTACTTGATATAGAGCACACAACAGAAAATTGCAGAGTGGCGATCAATGTGTTACAATAAGAGTTCTCCTATCAATGTAACTCATGCATGAATGCTTTTTTGCCCGAGTTTATGGGCTTGCTTACATCCAACGTAAGTGGGATTTATGTTCATATGTAATTTATAGGATAGATTTATTCCAATGTTGTCCCCTTCCAAACTCAGAACTTGAAACATAAACACATATTTTATTGTTTATTTGGTAAGGTGACATAATTTCGCCAAAGATATCTCATAAAAGCATAATTTCTGATTCTGAAATGATTTTATACAAAAATTTTTAAACTTTCACCTATTTATTTGGTTTGGTGAAACCTTCATTCTTCTTATCTCCAATTGTTGTTGTCACATTTCTGCATTGCATTTTGAGTTTTTTAAGAAGAATATTTCCATAACATAATTGCGGATTCGGATTCCATTTCAAATATCAATCTGAGCAATAACCCAAAGCTATAAACACATCACGTTCTGTAGTATAATATTTGGTTTTGCTTCTAGACACATTTTTTGAATTGAAATACAGACAACCATAAAATATGCAGTAGCATTCTCAATACGTGTACGTACTTTATTGTCGCAGTAATGTGCATTGTACCTGCTTTTTTGATTATCTCTAATAAAGCCAATAATAATAATAAATATAAATGCAGGATAAACTGGGAAGAAAAATAGAAATGTGATTTCGACACATGTTCTAATCATTTTTACCCTATTATTACGATGCAAGTTTTGATAAATGATTACCTTTACCAATTCCATTCTTAAACTAATACGAAGATTGTTCAAAGGCTTTAATTGCCATAAAAGATTCCGCCACTCTCTCCCCGATAGAATATTGCTGGCACCTTAAAAAAATACTGTCCGCGCGTGCTACCAATTCAGATGCATTTTACACGATAAGGCTTCGCAGGAATATGTATATGCCTATTATTGCAAAATTTGTGTTGGAATGGTGGTGTCTTTTTTGCCTTGTCACTTGCAGGACTCAGTTTTGAATTTGGGAGAGACATGTGCTGAGCACCTCGAGCAGCAGCAGTAAAAATTTACACCCAAAATCATCATCCTCCGCGTCCGCCACCACCAAATCCATTGCCACACTCCGTTATAATTTGATAAGAGCAAGTTTTTCTTTGTCGTTGTGTCTTTTGGGACATTAAAAATTGTAAAATAATTAATTACTCTTTAAGTAAATTGACAAATGACTGCCAAAACTGCCCTAAATATTACTGAATTATTTCCAGTTTCATTGAGCCTGAGATCTGAACCTTTCACTGAAAAATAGTGTGATGCGAATAATTTTTGGTGCAAAGAAGTTGGGCACGCCCACACTCATCAAGATTTAACGGTTGAGCGCCTGAAAAACGCCCATTTATCAGCACATATTACCATCCGCGATCTCTATAAAACATTTCAACGAATCTCGGAAACAATCATTATCATGAAATCTATCTCATTATAAGTAGATGACTTAAAAACCAGCATAATGGGTATACTTCAGTTTACTTTACGAAAACTTTTATGAAAAGCTATTTATTGCTATATTCTTCTGGGAACTGTTTTACGATTGTTACACTGATTGTGAGAATTGTGGTTATCGTGGAAATACCTATATATATTTTTTCTGTGGAAATTATTAAGAAAATTAACAATTTAAACAGCTGTAATAAAAAATTCCACATGCATAAAACTCCTGCTATAAAATGAAAATTCTACAATATGCATAAAATTTTCGAAAATATTTTGCAAATTTTGAATAAAGAGCTTGCAAAATAATTTTATTTTTATGAAAACAACACGGCAAAAGTTGTCTTTATGCCGAAACTGGAAACGCCCAGCGTCATAGTGCTACAATCATTTGAAATTTTGCCTTTAAAGGTTTTCATTTGAAATGTTTGTTGCCCTGTCCAATGAAATCTTTGGTGTAAACCAGCAGCAGAATCGTAGATGCTCCACAGCTTATCTTAACCTAGTAATAGATTAAACTAGACTTACCTAACAATGCGATTTGTATCTTTAGTTTTCCTTCAAAAGGGAGGAAGTGTTAAAAGGTTTTCTGGATTGATGTTCTCCTGAAAAATGTATAAAAATTCCAATGAACGTCAATATGATTAAAAGAGCAACAATGACAACAGGAGCGCCGTCCTAACAGCAGTTTATTAATTTCATAAACGTCTTTTGACGAAATAAAATGCTACCCTTACGTTTTGTTAACTAGCTTTTAGATATTAATGAGGTGTAGAAAAATTTACAAATATATAAATTTCCTAAATTTACACTCGTACATTGGTAAGAAAACGTGAACTGAAAAAGGCAGGCAGGAAAATGAATATTTTTGTTTTCTCCTCGAAATATATATTTAGAAATATTTAATTCACGGATTGCTGTTAAGTATTTGGAAATACCATTTTATGAAAACAAAGAAAACTGTCCGGGCTTTCCACAGAATGTCCAACCCACCTTAAAAATACTTAATTTTAAAAATCAGAAAAAGTTCAAGTACAATTTGTTTGTACTGCTGTATCGCAATAAAAAGTAAATATTTTAACCAAGAAAAGAGTGTGATACATAATTTAACCACAAGTTGACATGTCTCATTACATAAAAAAATCTATGCAAATTCCAGTTTATTATATAGAATACCTACCTTAAACTTTTCCACGGTGAAAGCGCAAGTTTACTCCCACAAAAAACTTAGAAAGACATCTCTGTTTGCAGCTTTCACCAAATATTCTTTAAAGTTAATAAATGGTATAAAATCTTCATATTTGAAACCCAGAGTTAACTGGCTCACTTACTATTCCTATTTTTTGGACACGCTACGGGTTTAAAGTATTGTTTCTAGTTCAAGTTCAAAATATTGATTTTGTTTAATTTTTAATTGAACTTTCACATTTTAAGACCAAACAGTTAGACGCTTTGTGCCTAAAATGCCCGCACTCTAAATCCTATGCATGTGCACTTGGAAACGAGAGTTTTCACACAATAGACGCAGCTAGGGTTTTAGCTTTGCGGATTGCCCCTCCAATTCTTATATTTCTTCTTCACAAACAGGAGCTCATACGATCTCCTCGAACGCTCAAGTACGACTAAACTTCCTTCGCAACACAACGCTTTATTCCACTGCAAGGCAAAATACTGCTGCTACTGCACAAGCACATATCTTTGTTTATTCACTTACGCCATAGCACAAGTGCGTAGTAGCTCTACACAGAGTGTATTTTGCTTTCTTTGCTTTTCTTTCAGTTGTATATGAGAAGGACAGCTTGTTCGGCTTTTCTATAAAGATAAAGATTTTCTTGTATAAAGATTTAGATTGCCCCCGTTGGACTTTTGCATGGCTAACTTTACTGCACACAAAAAGAGTCATTGTTATGCGAAGGTATAGAAAGTTGACGTACGGGAGTGTCATCCACAACTGAAATAAAAAAGCAAAAAACACCCTGCTCACTTCCATTTGGCTTTTGCTATGGGGTAAATGAAAAAAAGCAAAGTGAAAGCTGTTATTTTTCATCATGCCAAGTCTTACCAATTCATGCCATGCAAAAAAGTGAGAATCAAATGCAGTTTTCAAATAATGTTGTTACCAAACCAAAGGATGACATTTGATTGAACACGTTTTTTAGTGAAACGCACTTGCTATTTTTTTACGAGATCAGCCATCTTCATTAACGCCAATACTGCAAAATTGAAATGCAAAAGTATTATCTTGAAAAATTATAATAAGTACATGCAATTCATGGTCTAAAAATTTTAAAAAATTATGCAAAACATATACAAGGTGCTTTGTTGTACGACTAATTATGAAGTTGAGCAACATAATGTAATTTATCAGACAAATTGCTAGCTAATGAAGTGCTTCTAAAATTTGATTTTTAAAATTCAGTATAATTAATATATACATGCAAATTTTTATATTCTGGTTGTTTGAGCATAAAAACAGTTATAAATACACTTTTTGGTGTAATACGGTTTGCTTACATGTGCTTAATTACTACCATTAGTTCATTATATCATTATATCCCAGAATTGAATTTTGCACTAAATTGTCATTTGAAATGTTTAATTTTGATTTGTGTATTTTTAATTTACCTAGAAGTTTTAGGGAAGCTTTTTAAATCAACTTATCTAATATCTGTCAGAAAACAAGCACTTTGTTATCGTAGTAAGCCTATAATTGTTCAAGATTGTGCGATGAATATACTCTGAAATATTACTCAATGTCGTCTGTCTCAATTTCCCAGAGAGTCTGCTCAGTTTTCGAGTATTACTAAGACGATCTGGTCAGTACGGTTGAGGGCTCGCTCTGCATTCTATAAATGTTATGTTGTCGTATGTTTGTGCAAAATTGCCACCGAATGATTCTAATCAGAGAAGGAAATTTCATGAATAATTGTGCAAGCATTTACCAAACAAACAATATGTTGTTTATGTTTTATACTGCGCTACAACGTACAAAGTAGACCATTGTACAATTAACAACTGCACAAACAGTGAAACAAAAAAACAAATATAGATAAAAAGTATGAATAAATAAAAAGTGAAACAACAATTAACTGGTTGTGGTGGGTCAGTTTACGCGGCTTGTTAAACACTTTTCTGTAAACTTAATAAAGTATAAAATATTCAATTGCCTTTTACAAACATATTAAGTATAGCAATTCATTTTTCACCACTTCCGATATATCATGATTACTCTGCATACAGCTTAAGAAGCAGCCCAGAATTTTTCACGTTCTGCTATTTTGTTTTATTCAAGGTGCTCTATTTGTTAATGATTTTTGAAGTTACCTTTGTGGTTACAAGCTGTAAACAAGAATACAAAATCCCAACTTAATAAAACCATTTCCACTTTTTTAAAAACAAATTAATCACTTAACATACCTAGCCAAGTCCACACATGTTGCACTCAAGTCGATTGCCGCAAATCCGACATCGAATTTCAGTCTTGTGTGTCTTGTTTTATTATTGCATCTTCTCATGATTTCACAATGATTTTGCTCCGTGCTAATTTTGAAAGCACTTCTGACAAACTATCAATGCGAAATGTTATTTTATTTTTTAGAACCTTCAAAAACTCTTTTAAATAACCTACGTAGCAAACTTTCTTAGACTATTTTTTTCCTGGCGGCATTGCCATTAAGTTGGCGATTTGCTGTTTATCAGATAAAATTTAATTCAATTGGTTTTAGCTCTGTTCTGGATTTTTGATTCTACAGTAGATGGAAAGTTTTTGAAGTAAGTTTCCTTCTATTCATCTAAGTCTCGCTGACAGGCGGGTTTAAATTATTAAACTAATTTGACAATTGCTCCGCCTCTATCCTGGATTTCAAACAATTTGCCGGCAAATATTAATAAAAATTTGAAGTTTATGCTAGTAATATATGACAAATGGTAGTCAACTTTTCAAACACAATCAATTTATTTTCAAATTTATTGCAATCTATCTATTTAAATTTTTATCGTTGCAATTTCTCCTCACTTGAATTCAAATCTTCCTCTTTCAATACTTCTACTAGAACAGGCAATAAAATCAAAACTTTTCTCATGGTGTAAATTTTAAAATGCACGATAATTCGAGATTTTGTTGTACCTAGTTGGCTGGTCTGACCATTAAATCTCATATATTGTATATAGGTTTTGTTGCGATATTGTGTTTGTCTATAATTTACAGTTTAGGCTTTGATTGGAAAATTTTAGCATAATATTTTTGCCATTTGTAATCCAGCATTTAATAGACTTTGGTTTTATCTGGTGTTAACAGCAAATCAGTCGGTTTTATTCAAGTGTTTCGGAATACATGGCTTCATTATAATGACTTCCTGAAAACGATTTTAAATTAAGTAGGTGCATTATACAAAATGATTTACAAATAGGCACATCTCACAACACGGTGTGTTAAAATGTGTGGGTCGTACTGAGATCTTTTTATTTTGCATTTAGTACATTTTATATAATTTAGTAAAAACTTAAAAATGATAATCAGAAGTCCAGTTTTTGTCCACGATGCCATCTGCTTCTTGTTAAGCTTTAGTCGCATTCGTATTTAATATCTATATTTGTTCTTTCTCGTTCTGTAAGCTTGAGAGTTTCTCTTTTCCTAAATATATCAGCACTTGTTCCTCAGTACTTGCTACCTATCCAGAATTAAGTATCGTGAAAAATTGCCATGTTTTTCTGGGACTTTTTAGACATTTTACAAAACATGTGTATGTAGTATCACGCGTTTAAACAAAAGACTTCTTTTCACTTTTATATATGTAGCATACTGACTTGAAAATTATAACCCAGATCTGTTGTATTTGCTTTCTCTTGTTTGATAAAATTATAGAAGACTTCTAATTCTTGTATGCAAATGCCCTGATGAAGATATCCGTGTGATATTGAAAGCTTGGCAAAAATAAAATAATTTACCATTTTAAACCCCGTTTTTTGCGTATGTATTTCGCGTAAACCCCTCTATTATGGAACACTTTAGTTTTTATTATAGAAGTGACAGTTTTGTTTATCCTCTCATTTACTTAATAAATGCTGAGTGTGTGTGCTTAATAATCGCAAATGTGAACAAGGACACATTTTTAGTATTTAGTAAAGGTGATGTAACCATGCATTTTAACCGCTATAAAAAACGACGTGTTAGAGCTAGTATTTTAAGGATTCAAAGATGAATTCCCTAGGGTTGCAAACTACGCAGTAATCATGTTTTGTTTTCAACAGAATTCCAGTTAAGAATACATACTTTTCATTCCATGAAATTAATGGTAGCAGCATATACAGAAACACTTCCAATTTAAGGCTGTTCCGGTAATCCAACCTATGCTAGCATGGTTTTAAATTGAAACTTGCATAAAAGCTATTCCAATGCCGCCACTTGTTTCACGCACATAAACATTTAACCGAACAACCAAAGCAGAATTCAGAATCAACATTTACTTTCTCCATATTTACCATCCGTACTTGCCGAAAGAAAATGTATCGATAAAGCTGATGTGCTTGAAAGGCAACTGTTCATGTACGTGACTTTGTCTTCACACCTCCATCAACCAGTGATTATCTCAGGTAATAAATAGGATATAATTTTATTGCTAGCGTCGTATCTTTAAGCAATTCATGTAGTTTTTGACGTTGCACGAGATAAACGCCCTTATAAATCCTATCATAAATTAAATTAATATTTAAAAGTTTCGTCGAAATTATAAATAATTTTATTTTAAAATTTCAAATTGCAGAATTCAGGGATAGTTTTCGGAAAATTGAAAATGGGCAGCACCAGTGTAAATAACTAGACTTGGCTCACACTAAATTGGTTATGATCAAGTTTGCAAAAGTGCGCACTTAAACTTGGACGTAGAAATAAAATAATGGTTGATTCATAAAATGTGATTCAAGTGATTCACTTGCATATAAACATAAATGGTTTGTGGATACTGAAAAAAATGAGACAGTGAAAACCTTTAAAAAATGCTAAATGCATCATCAAAGTTGTTAAGAAAGCATTATGGGAAAAGTATCAGGTATACACGAATTTGTAAGCTTTATTTGCAAGCTCTACTGACCTTTATGAAGAAAATGAACAGACACAGTAAAAAAGAAAAATATATCTAAGGATTAACTCAAAAGAGGATGTGGACAGCCAAAAATGTCAATGAGGTAAATTTAATGATTAAGTTGGAATTACAAAATATACAAGTTTCAAGTCATTACTATACATTGCAATATTCAGATTCTGAATTTCAGAACCCTGGCGTGCGGTAGCTAATTGCGACGGTTGGATATATTTTGCGCTATTCCTGTACATTGACGTGCTTTTTAATTTTTAAACAAAGAGAAACCTGGCTTGTTTTCTCGTTTCAAGCGTGCGAGCATCAATACGAAACAAAGGGAATAACTAATTTCTCCATGCATATTTTGACGTGTTTCCGAAATTATGTAAACTTCTTTAGGTAGAACCGTTACCTACATTTACCATAATGAAACTTTCCAACGAGGATACAAAAGATAACACTGCTTGGATTTTTGATTGGCGCAATGACTTTTAGCTTCATACATATTGTAAAAATATCAAGCAACAAAAACGAGAAACTACGGAAATGGAAGGAAGTAAAAGAAACGGCAATTATGAGATGGCTTAAACCTTCTTTATCTGCACTGACCACCAAGTGTTGTCCATCTTGCCACAACATTCAAACGCACATAAACACAAGCCAAACAAAATAATCAAGTTCTGTTAGCATACAAGACCAACATAATTTTCCGGGTAAACTAACACATGAGTTTTACATACTTAGATAAAACCATGCATACGAATACTACACCTGAATTCGCTAATTCGGTAAAATGACCGTACAGTATTCAAAATAATTTCCAAATTTTTACCGAATTCCAAATAATTCTACCATCTACCGTCATTTTCTGAAGGACTCGGTGGTCTCGGACGTTTTTGTATAAAGGTAGAAATTACTCATGCAATAGGAGCATCTATGACGTTGCTTTGTCCTCGCATTATTAAAGGAGCGTTTGGTGGCTGGCGCCATTAAAGATGATTATTTTTATTTTGCGCGCATACGCAGTTTGTTAACCGACGGAAATGCTCGTTAAATTTTGCGGGAGCTACATTATTATTACAATATACGTCAAGTTATACGCTAATGCGAGAAAAGTACAAACCTAGTTCCACAATTCTAGGTTTAAGATTTATGAGTTCGGAAAGCAGCAGGACAAATAAAGTCTCAGCATCAGAAAAATAGAATGAAGGAAAGAGAAGCAAGGAGAAGGAAGGAGAAGGAAAAAAATGTAACAAAAGAAAATTTCATGTGTAGCTCCGCAATGCAATTCAATCAGTTTGAAGTCTTGTGTTTGGTCTTGGTTCAGTAGATGCTGATATTTCTAACCTGTCTTACGTATTTTCAAAATTGTGTCCGTTGAAAAATGAAAAACTGAAAACTTCAGTGACTTCGTTTTGTTTACATTTACCCGCATGACATTTTGCAATGTAGAAAAAGCCAATGGTAAACTAGATAATTTGTGTTTATATAAACTTCTGTCTATTTAAGTATCCTCTATATATACTTGATGTAATTCAACGGCAGTAAAATCAAAGCGTCAATGATAAGCTCGTTGACATAGGATCGAACTATTACTGGGATGCTGGTGTAGAGTAACAAAGTAAAATACATTTTGAAATACACGATGATTGGAGTGTTCAGCAAACGTCAACTTAGGCCAAGGAACGTTTAAAAAATTTATGTATAAAACGACATGAAATTTTAATATGACATAAAGAGGTTATATTTCGAAAATGCTCCATATCCTGTGGAATCACTTGTGCCAATGATATCTTACAAAATATTGATTAGACCACGAGGTAATATTCAAAATCATGATTGAGCTAGTAGACGGGGTTTCCAGCAACAGAACGCAAGATAACTTTCGAATGCCCAAACCCGCTGATATAAAATCGAAATCAATTTCTATAGGAAAGAGGTACCACATGTAATGATTCGATAGTGGAGGGTGAAGGAAGAAATTATCGGATTTCACTCACTAGAGAAGAAGTCATTCATTCTGTGGATTCTATAATTGACTACGTTAACGAATTTTGGACTAAAACGTAAGAAGTTTTTACAGAGGCTGTGCTTGGCAGGTGGATTTTGAAGAAATGATCAGATTTAAATCGAGGATAAACCTGCAGCTAATTATGCAGCTTTTGCGACTATGGAGTGTTAAAAGTTACAACCTTCTATACGTTGCGGATGTGGAGAGAAAATAATATAATTTGAAATGGCAAGGAGATATGTTTGAAAAACTTAATTACTTTACACTACGGCATTAGATATTAGGAAAATATAGTTATTTACAAATGTTTACTACTACAAAAGTTTTCAGGGTTCGCATCATGAATAATAATTCATACAAATTGGTAGTGCTTGTGCGCCACTATTCAAACCTGGTTTTATTGTAAAAGTATTCAAAAATCCGGCTCTCGGATAAGAAATGTTTTTTTATATACAACATACAAAAATATCGTTTTTTTGTATTTAAAAAAATGAAATGTAAACAATGCAAGATAGTTTGTGCAAAACAAGTGTATTCCATGACATTCGAAATTCACTAATAGTAATATTGTTTCAAATTGTTTGTAGTATTTTAATACCCTGGTTTTAATTTTGTGCAGGCTTAAGATGAAAACTGGGGAGGTTTGCACTTATGATTACGTGAAAAGCAGCGTAATGACTGAAGCACTACCGGTCACGGGTTTTCACTGACAGAAAATATAACATTTCTTAAATGAATTAAATTAAACAATATTTAATAAAGCTTCCAAAACATGTTTTAACTTAAAAACTTTTATTGAAATGTAATGTATTTGTAAAAATGGATTCTACACTTTTGACAATATTGTCGTTAGAATTCATTTGTCACTTAACAAGAAATTTAAACATAAGAAATTATTTATAACATATCACGGCAGTGCAATTATCCTTCAGAAATATTAAATAGTATTAACAAAGTTAATCCAACTGCATTTAAATGCAAGGAAATATATATGTTTTAATATTGGGCGTCCTCGGAAAAAGTATAGTTCGGAATTGGCAACATAAACACCACCAGCGTCGGCATACGGATTCAGCTTTTCCTTTTCTCCTAATAATGCTATCTACTTTGGAAAGAAACAAGCAAGAAAAAATTTCTCACGATTACTACCATTCAATCTCATTTTAAATACGGCATACCGGTGAATCCCAGCAGATAGGTATGCTGTTTAAAAAAAACTGCCCGGTGTTCATGCAATACTGCTCTGTGTGAATGTATTTGTTTTGACATTTTAAATAGCTGAGCACGCAGAGCAGTCTAATTAACAAATGTTTAGTTTTGTAGCAATCCTACACAAATTGTGGTTAATTGTTTAGTACACAAATAAATGTTCATGCATTGTTTCATAAAAATAATGTATTTTATAGTATGCTGCTAAATCCCGATTCTGGAATTTGTGTGGTAAGATGATAAATGTAAAAAAACTGGTTGCTTAGTCCGCCTTTGTATGGTTACGCATCCTTTCTTTCCGAAATGGGTTTAACGAACCGATTGGTTAACAAGAATAAATATTTGTTATTTTTTGTGATTCTGAAGTGAAATTTACCATGTAATATTACCACCAGTATTCCAAATTCACACGAAGCTGTAACATTTACTTTCCCCAAATTGCTGAAAACTGCAGGTTGCTATAAGGCGAGAATATTAAAAATTCCAATTTGTTTGTAAAAAAAATCAAGATAAACTGGAACCTAATAATTAACACTGGATAATTGATTACTTTTCTTTTTCCAAAAATACGCCGTTGATAAGTAATTGTGATTTTGCAGTGGTAAGAACCACTTAATCTGTTTTAATTTTGGGGGAGAATATTGTGTGAAGAAGTGTGAATATATGAAGGAACAAAACATATAAGTGCAAATTAATTGCTCATAAATAGTTTTCCATTATTTTACAAAAGAATCATTACTAAGGAAGATAGGGAGTGTTTTCTGTGATTGAAATATATTTTGCTTTACCAGATTAGTTGAGATGTAACATCTTCAAGTAATTAAAGAACTTTAAAAGCAAAATTATGTAGTAGCATTTAATGGGCTAAGCATGCAAAAAGTAGACTAGACATGTGGGCTGCTGTTGTTTAGAAAAAGTAAAAGCTTTTAGTGACTTCAAATGTCAAAGCAATAACAATTCTTGCGTGACTGGATTAACATAATTTATGAATGGGTGGTTTTTATTGCCGTTGAAAGAAGAAGAGCTCGATTTTCGTCCAGCAACACACCTATTCTTTCCAGTTGAGTTGTGGACGCGGAGCCGATCGGTCATCGTTCTTCCCCAAAATATTTCAAAATATATTTAATTTTTTTTAAAATTTACTGTGTGCACTAAAACAAATTTATTACTGGTAATAGTGAAAGCAAAATAAAAAGAGACGAAAATATTGTTCAATATGAGGCGGTGAAGCCAAATACAAAGAACGGAAAAAGTGGTGACAAAAAGTAACAAAGACTCAACAAAGACGCTAAACTATCAGCGTTTTGTGAAGGTTCATACTTTATATTTCAGATGATGGAGACATTTTACTAAAGCAGACAAAAGTAAATAAAGTAGACGGATTTTTATTAAATGATTGGTCTGAGTTCGGCGTGACTTTTTACAAAACTACTTAGCTTGTAAAAAAGTGCACGACATTAATAAATACAAGCAGTGGAAAACATAACATCATATACATCGAAAGATTTCCACTCGGTAAACTACACTTAAGGTGAGTTTGTGTAATTTTCTAAGCAGCAAGAAAACGGTTTACGTTGATTTTTTTCTGTTGCCAAATCACCTCAGTGACGAGTACGGGCAATAACTTTTCCTTGTAAAATGTTTGTAATGACAATATTTTGTTGCTTTACATATGGACAAAAATTGCAGCAACTGCTCTAAATTAAAAATTTGACGCGCTTTAACAAAATATATAAATGCTAGTTGTGATAAACGGTTTAGTATACTCCAAAACATCTATATTAAGGTTTTTTTTGATGTGCTAGGGCAAAAAGGGAGAAACAGCATGAAATAAATTTCAAATAAAATGAACAGTATCAGATTCTGAAGTACCAACACATTCATGATTACTCTTTTTAATTGCCAACTTTTTCGGAAAGCGTAACCAAAACACAGAAACTAAGCCCCCAAGAAAAACACCAATCCATTTTGTCTATTTTACAACAAAAAGGTTATTATTTTGCTGGTATTAAGCAGAGTTTTTTTTTGTGAAAACGTGATGTCCAAAATGGTTTTATTGATTGCCTGCGATGAGTAGATACGGTGCTTTTATTTTTCTGGTACTATATGCTTTTATTACGAGGTTTAATGGCTTTCTTTAATATTTAAGCTTAATGAAGTGTTCTTACAGCTCATTAGTTTATTGTGTAGTGAGAATCGACCAAGGTTTGAAGCAGCTTGGCAGCTGTATATTATGCTGTTGGGTTACACAACCTTTTTTGCAAAATGTTACTTAATAATTCACAAAGCAAAACGCTTATTCTTGAATATAAAATAGGTAGATAAATAGCAGAGTATCACCATCTCTATTTGTCATCATCATCCATCTATCCTACAAAAAGTAATAATGCCGAGGACTAGACCAGTGGCATCATGTCCATTCAATACCTTTGGATTTTTGTCAAGAAAGAAACCGGAGGACGAGTGCGTTTTCAAAAAATCTTTGAAAGACAAATTTTTCAAATTAATATTAAAATATAGCCCTAATCGTTTGTTAGACCAGGCCCAGAGATCTTTTAATGAAAAAAAGGTAGGCTTTATTCTACTTCAGAAACCACAATGTTAAAAATGTTAAAAAATATTAATATTGTATTCTGAATTTTTCTCTTAGACAAAGGAAGTAAATGATGCCTTGCGAGTGTTATTATGTTCAAATACGCGAGCGTTATTTTACGAATGGAAAACCTTGGAGGATCTTAAATGCGCATGGATTCGTGCACGCAAACAACTTGATTATTTTGGTAAGTAGAAACACCGAAGCATCATAGATATTCAATTAAAAAAGCACCAGCGTTCCAGAAAAAGAGAGTGAAAGCTGAGAACTAAAAGTAAATGTCCTAATTGACTCTTTATGCCGCAATATACATACTTTTCTGCACATAATGCTCTAAGCCCAAAATGGCTCCGTGAAAACCAAAAATGGTGCTACAGATAAACAATTTCTTAAAAATCGCAATTTTTTGTTTCAGAACAAGAAGAACAAGTTGACGTGAGTCGTTGTGATGCAAATACGAAATCAAGAGTTGACAACGTGGAAAAGAAAAAAACAAAGAACAAGGGAGCAAACAAACGAACAGGCATTCGGAAAGGCTCTAAGAAACCAAATGGACTAAATAATACTGTTGAGAAGTCTCGAGCCCGAAAAAACATGGTAAAGCAGATGAGACTCTGTGAAGTTTGTGGTAAGCAAAACTTTAACAAATGCATAGTAACTTCTTATCTCAACGCTAGCCAACTTTTGCTTTGCTTAAATTTAATGCCAGCACAATTTTTTATTGAACATTTTGCAGGAAAAACTTACAAACGGATGGATACATTTTCCCGACACAAACACCGACACTTAGGAGTATCTTTCACCTGTTTCCACAGACGGTGTTTCAAAACTTTCACCAGACGGGATAGTCTCAGAAAACACATCACAAAAGTCCATGGCCCGATGTAAGCACTAGTGTTTTTTATCTACCAGGTGTAGAATCCAATGCTACAATTGTGAATTCTTTTAGTAGTTATATTGTATTTTAAACATTTTTGTAAATCTCAGACTAAAACAAATTTTCTCACAAAATCAAACAATTTAGGACTTGATAACTACATTTCATACACAGTTCACGTTGAAGTTTTGAATTTTTGTTACGAAGTGTTTCTTGTTTCACTTCAGTACGTTTAGGTACTATAGTAAAATAAACATTATTTTACTACTTCAAATACAAATTTGAATCAGGTACATATAATTACTTTAAAATACACTTACATTCATCCCCATTAATAATATTATTACAACAGTAGAGATAACGCACGAATTGCTAAATGGCTAGTTAATACTATAAAAAACTTACTATTGTTTAATGATAAAACAATCTTGTGTTAAACTGTTAAGTCAGAAATCATAAAATTTAAAACAATGATATTATCCTAACTACATGATATAAAATGTTAGCTTTAAGACGTAGGCTCTGGTAGTGATTAACTATGCAAACAAGATGCTCTTAATCTAATGGTTAATCAACAATTATAAGATAAAACTTTCACTTACCTAAAGACACCTAATTTAGCAAATGTTTCTCCTAAAGCTGTGTAAGTCTGTAAAAGTAATGAAATGTAAATGGTATAAAATTGCCTAATATGACATTTATTATAATTTTTTCAAAGATTTAGGAATTTATAAGGAAAATGCATACATCAAATTTAGACTTTCCATTTGCAAATATTTTCCGTTCATTTCATACCGAGTAAGTGTTTCCGAATCAGTACACTAAGTACCTAGCTCAGCCGTTTCTAAATCTTTAATATTTTTTTCATTACATTCTACTTACAAATAATAACTGCCTTTTGCAGCTCGGAGCATAGTTTTTTCCTGCCATGGCCCAATGAACCAGACTATTTTGTATATTTTTCGGTATTTTGTGTCACCCAATTCAAAATAGCTTCAGTCGATACATAATTCCTCATTTCAGATTTTGCCTCACTCAATTTATTATTGGCTTCACGAGACAATTAAACCATCAGGGTAACCATCCGATTCTCTCAGTTTGCTCAAACGCAAATATGCTTCCATTATAATGGAAGCTAATTAGCTTATCCTGTTTCAGACCACTAACTATTGTGACAGAAACTCTGGTACCCGATGGAAACTTTATATCAGTTCCTCTAAAATGTCCAAAGTCTAAGAAAACCGCACATTTACCCAACTGCTCTTTATATGGCGATACATGAAAACTGATATCCAGTTGGTATCCTTTTGCATTCAACAACAATTCGTTTTTCTGGTTCCAAGTAAACCAAAGTGTCAGTTCTGTTATCGAGTTCTTACCAATCGAAAGTCATCTGCTTATTTGAGCTATCCAACATAAGAGCTCCAACATCCATTAGAACTTATGTTGTTTTGATACAATTATTGTAAAGTATTTTGACAAATTGCTCCTGATTCTAATCACGCGACTTTCATTTTAGGGTTATAGCAATATTTCCAATAATTGTTTATTTGAATTCTGTAATCTGTAGTTCTTCAAGATCATGTTGTGCTATTGCTATGGGTAGCAAAACAATAAAATCATCGGTTTCACTAAACCCAGTAACGGAAAATTGTTGTCTTTCGTAAACCAAATTCCACGCGGTTAGCAAAAGCTTTCCCGGAAATTGTTTAAACTCTAACGGAAATACACAATGGTCAAACTAATTCTTTGCATCCTTGTGCTTTCTCGGTAAACTAAATGCTTGTAATTTTTCCCGGGAGACATTCATGTCTAGACTTTGGTACTGAGTAAGCGCAAAATCGACCATTTCATTTGGAATTTTACAAATCCAATTTTTTGCCAAAATTCCTGTACATTTGTCTGATTTCTCTGAAACTGCTGACTGATTTCCAATGGCTAGTCACTTAGTCCAAAAAAGTAGTAGTATAGTTGTGTCAATTTAATTGCTCAATCGGGATTGAAGACCAAATTCAGTTTTCTCTGTAGGAACGTCCTTGGCTCGGTACGAGCTGTCATGCATACCACGGAATTCTACCCTTGGATTTATTCTGTACTCCACACAACATCGTTTTTTCAATGCGGGAGAAAGCACGTCGCGTTTATGAAAAGCAGATGGTATAAATATCTTGTTTCGTTATTCAGGCGGATTTGCTAATGCTTGTAAAGCCATGTTATGTTTTCCTTCTGAACGTTTATCCTGAAAAGGAAACAAAATGCATCTGCTTTATTTGGAATGTCTGTTTTTCTGAGCATTTCTTCGGCGATCAGTTAGTTTAGTTTCTCTAAGCACAGGTCATTCAGAATGCAAAAATTTACAAATTCATGGTAACTTTTTAAGATAATTTAGTATCGAGTTCTAAAGCAGTTTCTCCATATATTCCAAATAATTTTGTACCAATGTTTTGCCGGATTTCCAATATTTTCTAGCAAAATATCCAGCGCATACCTCTTCCGTCAATAGCAATCTGCTTTTTAACCACACACACCAATTAAAATACTTAACATTCAAAATCTCATCACGTTTGTCTAGCAGATCCCCTTGATATTAACAACCAATTTTCAAAAATGAAAACTTTCAATCAATGAAGTCTATTGTAATCTTTCCCCATACAATGATGTGCTAGAAGTCGAAATGCAAGTCGGTGTTCAGGCAAAGCGGAAAAATACCTTGCAAATTCAAACACACTTTATAAACTTGTTGAATGATGTTTGCTACAGTTTCATATATGTTCATATCTCTTTGACGGGAAATACATAAATGCATTTCATTCCGCCAGTTAGTAGGTCCTGGATATTCAATTTGATAGGATACGGTCTCAGTGTTTGAATTGTGTCTGCCTATTTGTTGCATTTGGGCAGAGGCTATTACAACTGTTATAACACATTTTTCTGAAAGAAGTTCTTATTGATTTTTCTTGTAGATCTCTGGGTTGAATTAATAACAAACTGTTTGGGCTGAATTGAGACATTACACTGGATGTTGATTCTGGATTATTTGTCCTTGAGATTTGCTTGTAAATATGTTTGAAAAATTGATTTCTATATTTTTCTTGCAGTTGCTTCTGCACAAGTCACTTTTTTGATAGCGTCGTCTGCTAGGAAAATTTCTCGTCATCTACATTTAACGTCACAACTGCTTATTTCGGATAATTTAAAATCTTCCAGTTCAGTTCAGTTCCAGTAAGTTCAGTCCAGTTCCAGTAAGTTCAGTCCAGTTCCAGTAAGTTCAGTCCAGTTCCAGTAAGTTCAGTCCAGTTCCAGTCAGTTCAGTCCAGTTTCTTGAAAGGGCGTACGGAATCTCCAGGAAAATTTAAGGAATGTATTAAGCAATAATGATCCTTACTTTAATTTTAATTATTGACTCATAATATTTTTGATAAATTGTCATACTTTATCATTTTTAAACCAAGCGTTAGTCCAACAGCAATTTTAGTAAAAAAGTTGATGAGTTCCGACTTCAACGTTAAAATGAACGTGAATTAGATATGAATGTAAATGTACCTATTTTTATGTACAAATATTTTATAGCTTTTAATGTGTACGTGAGCATCACTATGGCCACTGAGGATTTGTAAGAATTAAACTACACTCTTCACAACATAAGCCCAAACCTTGCACACATTTTTTGAAAAGTGACATACAGAAACTGATTATCTGAACTAGTCAAACTTCCACTAATGTTACAATGACTTGATAACGTATCTAAGTGATCAAAGTTAATATTCAACAAGCAAAACTCCAGCAGGCTAAAATGTTGGTAATGTGGTTTTACTGAAAATTTATTTAATTGCGGAAATGTGGCTTATTTTTGAATGTATTGAAATGTAAATTAGAGAGGAACATTAAACCCTATGGTAAATATTTAGGCCTAAGCAGGCAACAGGCTACAAACATGATAGGTGTTTTGTCAAAGTTTGGTTTGAAATACAACTTTGCATACATTTGAGATATTATGGGCTTTAAAAACTTGATTTTGATTGAAAAGTGTGAACTAAGTATACCAAAGAAAAGAAAAAGAGTAATAACAGTACGTGTACTGATACATGGCAAGACAATAAAGATTCAATTCAATTCATCAATTGTCCCTTAGTGGGAGTGGCCTTCAATTATTTGCTATTTTCTTTAATATTTTTCAAATATAGTCGTTCACTGCAGTTATTCCGGCAGCCTAGTAACTACTAAACACCGCAAAGCCAACTTAGATACAATTCGAGCGTAAAGACAAACAGAAATAAATACAAAATGTCTACAATTGTTACTTTATTTTCTGGACCCTTAATCTTTGATGACCTTCCAACTATTTTAATTACATCTACACGATCAAATCAAATTTTCTGACACTCGGCGTGCAATGTTACTGAAAGCTGGGTAACATTCACTGTGAGTTTCGAGTAAATGCCTAGAACCGTTTCGGAGATAGACTGAAATGGTAGTACCTTTGCACTGCCTGATGTAATGATGTATCTGTTTTGTTATTTCAGATATGTTCTTTAAATTTCAGGAGCTTATCGTGGCAAAACAAAATGGAATTTTTATATGAGAAACAAAGTGTATGTGGATATTTCTACTCGTTGTCAGCACTCAAAATTTACTTTGTTATTTATGATTTCATCGAGTCAAAAACAGCACTAACAAATCCAACGTTTGTGAAGCAACATGTGGTCAATTTTTTGTGTATGTAAGAATAAATGTGCAAAGTAACTGCTTATGAAAGTTTATCCTTGCTATTCTATAAAACAATTTCAATAAAATACATTCCTGATGATTGCATGGAGCTTTGAATTTGTACTCAGCTACTTTAGTACTGATGTCAATATTAATGTTTTAGTTCATGGATTTACACCAATATGATTTATGTTATTTCAACGAAGTATGTAGTATTCTAACAAGTTTGTTTCATCATTTACATAACCTTTGGAAATATTTCCAATTCTTAATCCCATTACACAAGTTTATGTCAATCAAAAGCTATATGATTTGAATTATATTTCAAGTTCATTTATATTCGTAGAAGTATATTTATGGTTACCAGTATATTTTTGTTTCCGTCCACAGCATCCTTTAGTACACAATTTGACTGCTTTCGTTTTTTCAATTTATTTAAGCAAATCAATACTTTCTGAGCAAATAAGTTAGAACTACCAAATGTGTGACCTGATTTTCTGAAAACATATAGGTTTGACCTACATCATTTACCTACACCTTAGATTTTTTCTACATCCTTCGATATATTTCCAGTGAATCTAGCTATTTAGAAAAAAAGTTCATAATCAAGAAGAGTGGAGTTTGTCAGTAATCAAAAGTAATCTCGAATCAAAACGGAAAGATTTAGCAGCATGATTCAAGCTGTTTTGAGGAAACAAAAACAGGAATTCATATAATCAGCTAAAATACATCGTTACGTTATGAAACGAACGGCATATGTCGGTTTATTTCGTTTGTTTTGAGCAATTGACCGTAAACCAAAAATTCATTCGTGTTTTTAGGTCTACTTGTGAATCTAAATTGTAAGTATTTTTACCTGATGCCAACTTCTTTTTTGTCAATTACACTTTTTTAGTTTCTAATGATTTAAGGAATATTGGTGCTGGTACAAACATATAATTACAACACTTTCAAGAGGAATTCAGCCTAAACATGTGTTTCTAATTTGTAACTATAAATCTCAATCCATATACCAATTGGCATGTAATTTCTCGTCCCTAGAAAATCTGCATTTTTATCCTTATTTTTTGTTGTTTTATCCAACCCCGAAAAAAAAGAATATTCATTTATCCCAAAATGATTTTCCAGGGATAAAGTATTATTTTCATTTCGGGATGAATAATTATTCCGAAAGTCAGCATACTCTTATGGATATGCACATAGTCTTAATGTTTTCATTCTGCACTCAAAGCCATTGGTATATTTAACTAGGTAATTTGCAGCCGGGCATCTGTTAGACACGCAATTGAAGGCAACCACAATGGATACAAGGTGATCTGTCAATGATTGTAGGATTATTGAATTTTCTGCCGCATGAATAAATGCTCAATGGAAGATGGCCATATATTCCGAAGAATTTATTTTCTATACGAGAAGAAAAACGAAACTTATACATATATTCAAAACAGTGACGCAGTTGAATTTACTACACAAAAAGAAAGTATTGCACTGGCAGGTTGTACAATAGAGAGAATTCTAATGGATTTGTGACCTTTCTCTCAAATGGCTTAATAGGAAACATCGCAAATCTGTCTTTGGATTAACTGCCGGGCACAAAAAAACTTCTAACAAGCAAAGAATTTTATTGATTTGCAATTTTACTGCTTTTAGCGACACGTGATTCACAGATATTTCAAAATCTTCCTATATCCCTTCCCGCAATATTTCAGGCCAATTAGTTAACTTGGTGAAAAGTTATAGACATATGTGATGTAAAAGGTCGGGTAAATAAGAATGTTGAATTATCTGGAAGTTTAGATGCAAGAGAGAACCAAGTCGTCTGAAGAAATGTACAAAGGCCTAAGTAAAATAGTAAGCTGAATGGTTGCTTGATTTACGCTGAATGACGGAATTTTAAGAAATTATTTTTAGGAATCGGAATAATCGTTTATCACTCAGAAAATCATCTTGGGATAAATGAATATTCTTTTTTTCTGACTTTGGATAAAAGAATGATTTTCTGGTAGATAAAAGTTGTTTTTATGATGCCTGACAAAAATTTTGCCATACCAATTTTCCACAGTTGCTCAAAAGTCAATAAAGTTGACACGATGGCGAGTAAAGGGAAATTTATTCATATTTTAACAATGAAATCATTACTGGTTTAAAATCAATTCTGGTTACAACCTTACACAACCTAATCATTTCATGTAATGTATAGGAACAAAACGTTGAAATCTGCGTCTAGTCTAGATTTGCTTTTGAAGATTACATAATGACATAGATTTCACACCACTCAAAGAATCGGTTATATGGTACGTTGTAAAAATAGTCGAATACGTATGTTCCTTGTACTTGATTCAGTAATATCCTCTGGGTCATCTACATTCCAAGTCTTGTCCATTTAAGCTTTCCAAAACCCCAGCGTGCCTAAGTATGCCAATCTGGCATACATTATTGTTGCTGACTTTTATGTGCACAACCCTTTCGTATTTTCCTGTTGCTGTTTTTTCAACTTGACCGATTTTATTTTTTTTCTGGGCAATCTAAAATTACTCCGATCAACTCTGATACTGCGATTTCCTTTCTCTTTAAAATTGGGGTGAACAGTAATAAAGTTCTGTACTCTGTAAAGTTAGAAATACGAATTAGATCCACAATGGCCGAATAAATCAGGTATACAAAGAAAATCATTCTGTAAAAACGGTATCAGGGCGCAGATTTAAAACCGTTGATTTTTTCTATGGTCATTTCACGAATGGTTTAGATGTAGAAATATATATGCGTATATATACGGAGCTTATTGCATGAAAATACATGGTGAAATTAATTATTGACGTCACTGTTAAGGTTTAGTTGGTTCATCAAGCATTAAATTATTGTTGTAAGATTTTTTGAAATGTATAGTTATTCTTTGGCATTCTGCAAATAAACAATGACCTTTGCTACCAACGTATATGCATCCACTTTAACTTTTGGAGTATCTTTTATAAACCTTGATCTCCCATTCATTTGGCAATTGCAGCATTGTATTGACTGCAGTACATTGCCTCAAAAAGAAGGAAGCATCAAGGAAGCAAGTTGAAAATAAACGGGATTGTTTTAAACTTTGTTGTGCATCAAGAAATGAATTAATAAGTTATTTTACACTTTTATCTCTTGACCTAATACAATCTCCATCTTCTTCGATTAAAGCGTCACATAATGGGTGTTTATTTGAATGCGTCTGCCCTTTAAACCCGGACATTTTAATATTTCCTCTGTAATTCTAAAATACGAAAAAAAATCTTTCCTGTTTTCATTCATGCATCAGAGAAGTATTCACCAGGTATATTTGAAACAAAGTTAGACACTAGAGCATATACAAGCTTCTTTGTATACCAAAAACCAATATGAAATAAATATTAAACAGCAAAAAGCACTTTATTTTTTACAGATTTTGATGTGTCCGATTTCAGACGTTTTGAATTCAAACATAAGTATTTTACCTTTGAGACTCAGTTTTTCATCATGTACTCACAAAATGATCTATAAAAATAAATCAGCTACTTTAGCCCATAATCATGGAATCTACTAAAATCATCTTGTGTAAACTATAATCAATCGTTTAAATAGGTAATAATGTATTTTACAATTCTCAACCCTAATTTTTGCGTTACAATGATAACATACAATGTGAGTTCTGATAATTCAATAGGTAAAACTATATTGCAGACTATAATTAAGAAATTAAAACAACAATAAAAATCTCAAAAAACTACTCGACACAAATTTATATATCAAACACGTTTTATTTGTCTCGTCTTCCTAAAACCCTAAGAAGCTGTGACTTGTGAATGTTGGCAACAAGCCAATTGTAATTTTGATTACATTATGACTAAAACACGTTTTGTATACTGGCTAGTAATTTCTTACGTACTACTCTGTAGTATCTTTTCCGTCAATCTTTACTCAACACAATCTACCAGAGCTGCAAGCACCTCAATCTACACAATGTCCTGGCAAGTGATAGTGATAAGTAACATGTCCACATTCTATTGAACCATTGTCAATAACAATTTTATTCAAGTTTCGGCCAGTTCCTTATGAAATTATCTCTCCCACATTTTAAACTTTTGGCATAATCCAAACCAAAGTTATTCCAGTCTTCAATCGCAAACAATTTTTTTTATTAGTTTTTGCAATATCTTCAGGAGATGGAACAAATTTACCCATTAGGAAAAACATATTTATCGCCTCATGGATCAGAGCGCCCTGCATAATTAATAACTTTCAAACTTTTCTTTAATTTACGATAATCTTGCAAACGCAGTTCAAGGGGTAAACCTTTGCAATTTTCTCTGCTATTAGCTACTATGTGGTTCTTCAGAAATAGTGACTTCAACACATTCAACTCCATAATATGTATCAGGATAAATGTTTGCAGAGTGTTCCCCGTCCACATCCAATGTCAAGGACACTCATGCGAGGCTTCACTTCAGTTCCAGTTTCTTGACAATCAATTCCATTTTAGCAATTTGTGCGTCATTCAGTTTGTCACCGTCCTTCAAATAGCCGCACGTGTACTGAAGCCAGGGATCCAGCATAAGCTCCAGGTTCCATTTCCCGCATTTCCTATTTTAGAATAACGTCTTAATTATCTGGGCTATTTTCTTGTTACATTTATAACACTACAAGCTTACCACTATCATAATGACCCTTCCCCATTTCAAACGCTCTCATTCTGGTTTGCAAATTAAAGGCGTAGATTACACACCATTCAAAGAATTTGTTGTATGGCACATTGTAATAATAGTCCATGAAATTGTTTTCCAAGGTCCAGCTAGCAGACTCCGTAATGTCTTCCGGATTCCCCACAGCCCACGTTTTGTCCATGTAAGTTTCCCCATTAGCAAGTGTGCACAAATTGGCATATTCTTGCCAAAACTATAATTGTGTACTCTGACGAGCACAAGTCTATCATAAATTTCAGTTGGTATTTTTCAAATTTGAGTTTCAGTATTGTCTCCAGGACAGGGTGAAATCCCACCCATAGACTTTGCTATTTTGATTCCTTTCTTTTTCAAAATCGGGGTAAACAATAGCAAAAATCGAAGTTCAAACCACTTGTTAATCCAAACTAGGGCAACAATTGTCGCATAACATAAGTACACGAAACATTATTTATCTTGATGCTTCATTACTCTGGAGAGGACCATACAATTTTTGTCGTGCTCAGGGTGAACTCTGTATTTTATCTCCTTGTCTATTGGCATATTATATTCGTTCAAATGGGGAACAAGATTTTGAATAAAATTGTATGACTGAAGGATAGCCGTTTTGCAGCTCGGGCGGTTTTGTGTACTAGAGCAATAAAATTATTGTTGGTAACTATCAGATCTTCATTAAGCATGCATTAAGCAGTGCTTGCCTACTACCTATACGCTTTTTTATACGTTCACTAGAATTTCAATGCCAAAGAAAGGTATGGATTTATTCATTTCTATATTGAAAGCTCATTTGATTGGGCTTTATCAAAGCAACAGTTATGTGCTGTTTGTTGACTATGCCAATGACAATGAACATGTTAAAATCATGTTATCAACTTTATATAGGTTAATTTGTATAACACAACCATGCATAGTACGCTTGAAGTTACTAGTTGTTTCACTGCTATGCTAATAATTCCAAATTTGGAAAGACAATATTTGATTTGTCAGGATAAAATCGTTGGTTTCGAGGAAACTCTAGGCATACTCTCCGAAAAGTCAAAAATTAATCACCACTCTGCAGAAAAAAGAATTATTTATGTAATTTTATTCAACATTAAGATTATTTTTGCAATACAACCAAACATTCTTTCTTCAATGCGCTACTACACTTCTTTGGACGACCTGGTCCTCTTGTAGTACCTAATATACCTGTCATCGACCATGTAGCATTTCGAACTTATTTTGTATAACAGCAAGGGCAACAACATGCATGCAAATATAAGATTTCAAAAAATCAGAACAAGTACAAGTGTAGTCTCGGAGATAAGTATTTTTTCCAATGAAATACTTTGCACATGCAACTCTCTATCTACAAAATCTATCTTTCTTTGGTTGCTGTGAGCTGCAGAGTCACTACAAAACTCACAACCTCATTTGGCAAAGACCTTTTTTTCAATCTATCACTGCAAGTGCTCCAATGCGCATAGTAGTAATCAATCGGCAATCGTTTCACAAGTTTTGGAAACTTAAGTGTCCTTTTTTTCTCCAATGTTTCTATCTTCTTGGGAAATAAATACTTCTTTCCACTTAAATGGTTTTGCAGTGAGCACTGGTACTACACGCTCAAAACCTAAATCATAATCTGTACTACTACGTGAACACATCTTACTTGTCATAGTTTTGCCTTCCAACTAGAGACTGAAGGACTACAAACCATTTTTCCCAAAACAAGCATGTTTCCAAACTTATTATGCTCAACATTATGCATCTTATATTTTGTCAGCTAATTTATACACCTTTCGAAAATTTAAATAAAATGACAAAAATAATACATTTCCCCGAAAAAATCATTTTTCGTTTATAATTGAGCAGTACTGCTATCGTGCTATTAGCTTTTCTTGAAAACGTTATGTAACCCTATTTTTGGAGACAGATATTTTTGTCGATTAAAGTGTCACCCGCACTTTACATGCATAACCGGTTGCTTGAAATTATAACTAAAATTACTGATTTTACTGAAGCTGGGTGTTAGGCAACACTCGTAGTGTTGGTGATGCCTAACGCAATATAAAATCAGCAGTAAAAAATGCAACACTTCCGACAGCACCAACAACCTTTATTAGGTTACACGATGTCCGTTAACAGGATTGCCCACGAACAAGCAATCACCTATAAGTTTCAAATAAGTTTCAAATGCTGAAAATGGAGAAAGAAATTTAATGGGATGCATGATATTATATGCTTGTTACTTTCGCATACCCGAGTGTGTTTGCAGAAACTTTTCTCTTTTCCATGCAGCTACCATTTTTAAAACATCAGGAGCATACAGCTTTAACAATTACATAAGCTAGTTTATGCTGACAATGTAAACGGTAACCTGTTGCTTCAAAACCATACCTATCGCAACAAGTTGATTGCTGTCAGATACGCAGTGCAGAATAGAATAAATTAGCAACAAGAAACGACAATGAAATCCCTGCAAACTAACAAATAAGATTTCCCAAAGATATCGCTTATAAAATGTTAACCCTGTTTTTGTTTGCGTTTTTAAATCGGCTTGAGACCTTCCCATGAACACAATCATAAACTAGCAAAAATAAAACACATTGTAAAAATCAAAAACGGTTGACCGCTTAGTATCTCATTTAGTACATTGCCTTTTTATATTACAACGGATGACAAAAATGTAAACGTTATTAATTACTTCTAGAGTCAACATTTGAATTGGTAGGCAGCGATAAAATTTGTATATTTAATTTGAATGCTTAAACATTTGCTTGATGAATGGAAAGTATATGTTTTGACGATGCCACGTATAAACTTATTGCCATTAGTTTCGTAACCCTACAGGGACCATGTTGTAAATGATAATTGCCTATAATTCCATAATTTGCACATTGTTGCACAGATTTGCTGTTCCCTTGTTTGAAACAGTTTTACAAGTCGTAAACCTTTATTTTGATTTTTTGAGTTTTAGCAAATTTACAACAATAAATACTACTACACTCTTGGTCTAAAACATTTATAGCTTAAATAACAAACCAATCTTTAGCGCGCTGCACTATCATCCTCTTTCAAACCATCTTTAATCAGCACAATTTGCCAAAGATGCAATCCCATTGCCAAGAACAAAGCTGTAGCCAAAGACAATAGCATATCTAGATTTTATAAAATCCCTCATCCTAATGCTTATTCAGCTTTGCCCAACTTGCAATAAAATTATCTCCTCTACATTTTAACGGATTGGGATAATCCAAACCAAAATTATGCCAGTCTTCAAAAACAAACAGTCTTTTGTGCTTTTAGCAATATCTTCAGGTGAAGGTACTTGACCATTTGGAAAAATATAATTATCACTCCAGGGTCAGAGCACCCTGAATATTTAAAGTGATTTCTATCAATAGCAATAAAAACAGACCATTATCTACTGAACAGCCTTCAGTCATAGTCATCTTAAAGTAATCCCCAAAATTCCAGTGACCTCAAGCACGCTAATACTAAAAATCCTATCAACTTTTTCATTCATGTGGCGAAAGTCTTGCATGCGAATCCCTATTGGCGAACCCTTGCAAACTTCTGTAGCGTAAGAACGACCTTCTTCAGATACGGTGATTCCAAGGCACTTTACTTCATAATTGATAGCCAAGAGTTCTCCAACCGCATCCAATGTGAAAGACACGCATTCATGTTTTGAGTTCCAGTTTCTTGACGATTTGAGTGTCGTTTAAATTGTTAGCTTTCTTCCACTAACCATTGCGGTTATACCGCAAGTGTATTGCATCCAGGGATAAAGCATCCGTTCGTATAAATAATTTTGTCTGACATTCAAACATATTAGACGATTTGAAAAACGTAACTATCGAGAACTTGCTAAAAGCACTGGACGCATTTATGTCATAGTAAGCTGTTCCCACTTTCAATGCTAGCTTTCTTGTTTGCAAATTGAATGCATAAAGCTCACACCATTCAAAACATCGGTTGTATGGCAAAGTGTGGAAAAGTTTCAAAAAATTGCTTCCATGCTTCCAGTGGCAAATTCAGTACTACCTTCTGGGTCATCCACATCCCACGTTTTGCCCATGTCTGTTTTCCCACAAGCAAGTGTACACAGATTTGCCCATCGTGCGATCAACCTGTTGTCATTTTTTCAATTTTGCTTTCTTCACTATTTCCTGGACAGTGTAAAACCACACCAATTTGATTTTACTATTTTAATGCCTTGTTTTCAAAATGGGAGTAGTTAAAAGCAACATTCGGTGCTCAACGACCTGAAAATGCGAATTAGGCTAACAATGGCCGTGTATATAAGATGCACAAGTATGTTCATTTCGGTGCACTTTTTAATTTGCAGCTGTAAATGAATAGGTATAATTTAAGAAACATTCAACACTCGTTTAAAAACTGGCAAATTCTTTCTGCAGGGTAAACTGTCCAGGTGGGAATTGGCTTAATTTATGGCATGATTTTTTGCTTGAGGAAGCTTAGTATTTTTAGGAAGTTTAATATCAAGTACACATCAAACTGTAATCTATATAGCTAGATAAATCTAGCTGACATGAAGTTTTTGTCCGTGCGACAAAAGCGGTTAGTGCAGTTTCTCCCGTATACAACGTGAAGAGAAGGTACGTGGTACTCATATAATGTCAACCGGTGCTGCATTATTTGACCGTGACAATGACCAAAGTTTTATCTTCGGAACAGTTGGATGAGAATATATGGTGCTGAATGTGTGGTTTTTACTAGGTAGTCTATAAGTTCAAAGCACGTATGAATTTTTCTTGGAAAATAGCAGAAACTCAGTGTTTTGATATGCAAATTTACTTATTGTGTTGTTATGCCACAACAACTGTCATTTCTAAATGGAAAATTTGACTTTAAACTAAACTTTAAAATTGATTTATTTGTCCCAATCTGTAGGCTCTGAAATATAATACCAAACATTTCCAAAATTTCTTTCACAACACCAGACTTGTATAAACATATAACTTTTTGCGGAAGAAGAAATTCTACTCTTCAGATAGCCTGTAAAATTTCACATCTGTAACTAGACGGAATGTGCCTTTTGTTGAATCTGGTCTGGTAATCAAGATGTAATTAGTGATTCCCTTCGTTTAGAATGTGCAATAGTAAAAACTCAAATGCCACTGTGGAACTGGAGTATCTGAAAAAGGCGTACGTGGACTACATTAAAAAAAGAGCAAAGGACGTTTTTTTCGACACTGAATTAAATCAAAACATTTACAGCGCCCTTTCGTCTATACAAGTTTCGTCGCATCTTGAACCAGCATGACTTTCTAGGGATGATGGTAGGAGACCGGATTGTTACTCTGGTACCTTGGTTAAAAGGTCAACTTCTGGTGTGGGACGATACGTGTGTGAACACATTTGCAGCTTCTTACCTACCTTCAACAGCAGAGATAGCTGGTGCAGCAGTGGAACTTGCATGCAAAAATAAACACTCTAAATACTCTCAAGTGAAATCATTAAATCATCTAACTACATTTTCGTGGGACTGGCGTTTGAGACTATGGGACCTTGGAGTAATGAGGCAGTACAATTCTTAGATTCAATTGGATCAGTTCTAATTCTGATGGATGAGATGAGATTCTGGTAACCCTAGGGCTAAAATTGTCTATATCAAAGAATATCCCTTGCAATTTAACGTGGAAATGCAGCTAGTGTTTAAGAACTTTTCCAAATTCCCTCCCAATGCAAGAAATATATAGTTTATAGAAGGTGAATTGTGTTTTTTAACTATTTGCTTTTGAAAGTCCTGTTTATCAAAAAAAAATTAACCGTAAATGTAGTAAATAAAGTACATGTATTTCACAAATTTATTTGCAGGAATGTCAAGTATTTATTTTACCTGAGAAAACAGTATGTTGCCAAAGTGTTAAGCATTAAACATGCTCAAAATGAGGGTTTATAGGTACACGTATATTAATCTCTACTCCAAAATGATGATAATGTAGAATGCAGCTACTATTTATTCATACAGATAACTTTTAAAAAGTATTTTTAAGCTACAACAACTTTTGATATAATAAACAGAACTTTGATTTTGGCTCATTGCTGTGCTCCAATTCCAGGAGTTAGTCTTAGGATATCTGCTTGCGAGAGCCTTTATCTTTTCCAATCAAATTCGGAAAAGTATTACAACAGTCCAAAGATTCACTGCTACTAACTTGTTATATTTAACACAGAAAAAGCAAAATTTACCAATGTTGTAGCAAAACAAGTGCAAACAACATATATTGTGTAATTCCGTGATGCACATTGCGCATCAAGACTAATAGAAATGCTATGATCGAGTCAGGTAGTAAACACATAAAATAATATGAAGTTCATTTTCTGAAAGTTTACCAAGTTTGGCACACAGCTTAGAGTGCATGTGTATGCAAAACTATCTTACAGTGTGTATTGCATTGCATAGCTAGTGCAGTTGAAATATCAAAAGCCCCTTTGAGTAAAAGCCACGCGATATAAAAATCATTTTCTTATATATTATGCCAAGTACTTGTTTAAACACGGTGTTATCCAACACAAAAGTTAAAGAAAGAAATGACATTTTGTAGCATATGTAGGTTATGCATTACCGCAAATCACTTACAAAAAACCGTTTATAACCGTACCATAGACCGTTTATAAAAACCAGAAATTTATGCATATATTTCCCATTTGCAATCTGTTTAAAATACAAAATTCTTAGTTATGTTGAACTGAAAATGATAATACCACGTATCAATAAACTTCATTTTTTAAAAGCATACAAACGCTTATCGAGCCGCCCTGTAGAGCCTGCAGTCTCTTCTTCATGCCTATCTTCAATAAAAAAAAATTTTATGTGCTTTTCGCTATGTATTTAGGTGCAGTAAAACAGGCATCTTCTAAACATCTTTCAGCAATCTCAAAGTATTCCCTAAAATTCCAGTGACCCAGAGCCTCAAACATACCAATGCTAAAAATTCTATCAAACTTTTCATTCACGTTGCAATAATCCTGATTTCGTTCCCTGTCATATTTTACAACCCTTTTCAGAAGTTTTAATGCCAACACATTCAACTTTGTAATTAATAGCCAGGTATTTACATAGTGTTAGATTTCAACTATATTATGAGCAACTGGTAGCTACTTTAACTCAGTTCACCCCTAAGTTCCCTGTTGTTCTTTTGTCCGTGACTGTGACTCAAATCTAGCTAAAACTGACTCAAAATGGCTATTTTCTACACTTAAAATGTAGCTGATAATTAGGCTAAAATAATGGGCCAGTTAATGACTACAATTTATATTTAACTGCGATTATATCGCCCTTTATTCTCAACAAAATTACAATAAAAAACTGTACTCTCAACTTTCTACGAAGACAAAGTGACAACTGACGAAGTGATAATGACGAACTGACGATTGACGAGAAGAAAGACGAGCCCACGACGACGACGAGATGCCTTTTCTCCGTTTTCTCTCTAAATACACGCAATCTCGTTGCGTTCGACAACGCTTATTTCGAATTTTAAATAAAAGCGGGCTTCTACATTTTGCCCTAAAAACCTACAAACTAAATGCACCTTGGCTTCTGACACATAGACTTCCCCAGTCGCATTCAGTGTCAAGGACACGCATTCCCGGTTTGAGTTCCAATTTATTTTCGATTAGTTCAAATTAAGCCATTTGAGCGTCATTGAGGTTGTCAGCGTCCCTCCATTAACCGCACGTGTCTTGCATTCACGGGTCAAACATTTGTTCATACACGTAATTCCCTGTTGAATATGCTTAATTGTGATTTATTTCACAATCTTAAAATAATGATACTGTTTCCTTTTGGGATTTCCAAAACTTACCAACGTCATAATGAACTTTTCCTACTTCAAACGCTCCTTTCCTGGTTTGTAGATTAAATGCATGATAAAATTTTATATTATAACTCTACAAACTCCAGAAAACGATTCCAGCCGTTGAAGTAAGCGTCTATCAAATTGTTTCCATGCTTCTAGTGGCAAACTCGGTGATGTGTTCTGAATCATCCGCATCCCACGTTTTGTCCATATCAGTTTCTCCACTTCCAAGTGTACCCTTATTTGCCCACCGTGCAAAAAAGTTGCCATTATTCACGTTGACATGCACAAGCGTATCGTATTTTCCACTGCACAGCTTTTTGGTTTCAATGATGTTTTTGTTCTCATTCAAACAGTGTCAAATTACTCCTAAAGACTCCCGTTCAATTCCATTTTTCTTTAAAAATGGGTTAAATACAAGCAAAGTTTGGTATTCCACCTTTTTATAAATTTTGATAAGTCCCACAATAGCAGTATAAACCATGTACACATAGAAATTAATTTCGGTGCACTAGCCTAAAAATTAAGTTGTTGTGAGTATAAGTTACAAAATGGAAATGCAAGTCGATTTAGCGGATGACTACAAGTTTATTTCATTTGATAATGCCGATGAAAATATAAGCACAAAATGCTTTTTAGTCCCACGTAGAATTTGATGACCCAGCTAAGGTAGTTCACAGGCTTTATCCTTAGTCCACAGTCACCGCAGATAGTTATTTATATTTGACCACAACCAAAGCATCAACACTGTAAAATATGAAAAAAAAGCTCTTTGTGCAAGTTGCATTCCAGCAAAAGAGTCAAGAAGTACATAATTATGGGTAACGTATACATGCATGTAACCGTTGACTACACAATGTTATGGTTTCTCAAGCTGTAAACGGTTTTTTGCTTCTGCTGGAATTAAAAAAAGTTGTTAGGTACACACGCGCCGATTAAAAAAAAAAAAAATGTTAAAATGCCGATTTTATAGTCATTCATGTTAGCTGTTTCAAGTAACTGCTGTTTTCAACACTCTGGACTGTGGTGACCGTGTCTTCAAAGAGGCGAGACAGAGTACACCAAAGGGCCTTCTCCCAATGAAGGGAGGATCCTGTAGAAGGTACTACAGGATACCTACTCCGTACTGGTCGCAAGCGACACTCACCGAGCCGAGTAGGATTAACAAGCAGCCTCTCCACTGCTGGACGGTCACCCATCCAACAGCTTTGAGCTAAGGCCGTTGCTTAACTTAAGTGTTCTTATGGGAACTGTTAAACTCGTACCAAGCTGGCTTGCTTACAGTAGACACCTTCAGTGTACCGGCAACTTGACATGTCGTATTAAAGGTTAATTATCACGTGAAGTTCCACTGCATTGAAAATGTTTTGGGTTTCCAATGCAACTACGTTTATGCTCAGTATGCTCAGATTACGAAATATATTTTAAACTGCAGATTGCCGTGATATTAGGTATTTTTTATTTATGGAGCCATTAGGAAACTTACAATGCACTGGAGAGATATGAGATATAATAGCACAATTGTCCAGGCATTAGACCATTGATAAAATATCTCACTAATAAGATCCAAAACAAAAACAAGAACATATTATATGCAAGACCGAGAGCATGATCTCTTAAAATAAAACAGGTTACTTCGTGCATCTTGGCATTCATAGTTATTGTGGTACTCCAAATTTCAAGTTTGTAGATCACGGCGTCATATAATTAAAGTTGTGGTAACCTATTGCTAATTATCAGCGTTAACCAGCAGCATCAGTTGTAAGAAATAATAAATGAACTTAAGACAACTTTTACTAACTTATTTCTCATGCGTATATAAGTTTTTAAAAACTAGTTTCAGCGAATTAAAAACAATCTTTATTCAGCCAAAAGTACCAATATGAAATCATTCATACGTCTTTGCATGCTAACCTCCATAATAACCAGCCAATGGTAAACCAATTAAAGATGCTCGCTGCTAAAGACGATTAAAGAATAAAGCTGGCCCATTTTTGCTGGTGACGACGGTCTCTAAGACCCAGTTGTTGCCGGTTAAAACCAGATATTTGCTGGTTTAGAGCCCATTTTTTAAGTTCATAAAATTTCCATTTAAAGTTATGCACTTTAGCAGTTACGTAATCAAGAACAAAACTACAATATTGTTGCAGAAGATTAGTTTCAATTGACAATTTTCAGTTGTTGACCACTACCTTTTCACAATTCTCCAATTTATATCAAAATACTCCAAAGAATATTGCATGTCTGTCATAAACACTTCTAAGTAAAGCTGTAAAAAATGTTGTGGCATATCCTTCAGAACACTAAATGAAATCCGTACTTCTGCTATAATAACCTTTTCAATTTCAGCATTGTCGTGCTTTTTATTTAAGAACAGGTTGACATGCGTGTACTTGCACTGCTTATGCCTATATAGTATTTCTTGCAGAAATTTTCTGCTCCAAACTGATATTGAAGTTTTGATTTTCTGTATTACTTAAAAGCTGCCACTGTTATAGTGGCTGATATATTACTGGATACTCTCTGGCTGTCCAGTTACTCAACATTTTACTATTGAAATTTGCATTTGTTGCTCCATTCCCAAAACTTTACGTGCATTAATCACCTCCAAGAAGACTACCTGTTTCTTACTTTCGTGCTCAGTAAGCTTCAAAAAATTTTCTACGAAACCATTAAAAGTGCACACTCAGGAATTTTGGAAATGGGAAACGTTATTTTCTCAGTTTATGATTCAATTTCATTTACTACCTGACCGTGAACGTATGGACTTTGTCCTCGATTACATGTACATGTTGTAAGCCGGACATCGTCTGACCTAAAATTGCATTGGTCACTACACTTTTCATTTAAATAGCTTGTTCCATCTATTCTAGAACACAATCCCATTTAACCTGTCGCGTCATAGCACATATTTTCAGTTTTACCCGATTCAAAGTTGCCTGGAGTTACACTTTTGGAGCCATGGTAGGTATATTAAATTTCTGTGGAAATATAAAAGTAAGATACATAGTTGGTCCGCAGTAGTCCCATTCCACTTCATCAACTTGGTTATCTATTTGACACTAATCCCTGAGCATCTTAATTCATTTCACAGGGAACAGGGTGAACTGCATTTTCTTCCTTATGAATCATAACCCAGAATAGGGGAGCAGTAATCTCTAATACCTGTTGTTGCTTCGCAAGTGTAGCTGTGGCAACTTCCAATTTGGATGCATTCTGAAACGCCGGGGTTCCGAAATACTTTGAAATTGTATTTCATGTACACAATATAAAATACTTTAAAATTTGAAAGTATTTCAAATCAATTACTTTCCACAAGGTTTAGGGTCGTGGTTTACAGTTACAAACAAATCTATGACGCATTTCATGAATAACTACCGTAACAGTATTTTACATGGTGTTTGTTTGAAATATGTATGGTTTCTGGTTTAGGTAATCAATCAAATCAGTTGACGCAAAACTTTTTGTGGTTGATACATTTCGTTTCCTTTTTCTGTAAGAAAAATGACTAGGTATAGCTATCATAGGTTTTGTTTGCTCTAGAGAACAAAAATAGAGCAAACGTGACCACTTATGGTATTACCTAAAACAAATAATGGAACTTTGCCTTACCAACAATGTAAGTTATTTTGCTCCAAAATATCAAACGTTGCACACGTTTAGTAGAAAACTAAAAGCTTAGAATCAATGAACGATTCTAAGGATTTTCAGAATTTATCTCAAACTCATTCTTTTGGTTGATTAATCAATTCCTCCGAAATCTCATCGGGAGCGTTTGCCATTCTTGAAAACAACACTTTTGCATTTTATGAAATTCATCATGTTGCTCTGTATATAATCACCCTATCAGTCGCAGCAGTCTTACATTGGTGCACTAAATTCACACAAAATGGAAAAATATCAAGTCAAGTTAGATTTTCCTATTTGGTTTTCCCTGTATCTGGCAATTGCCAACACGCTTAGGTTATATTGCATTTCACAGATCATTTATATCTAGTCACTGTTCAAGTTCATCCTGAATTCCCAGCAATAAAGTTAGCATTTAACATGATTGTGGTTCTTTTTGCGTAAAACTTCTTTTCAATTTAACTGAAAGCTCTTTCGTAAAACTGGTTGTTAAAGTTAATTATAATTTGAATACGTTTAGCTATCAGCAACTTTTGCATGCTTGCATAGCCACCTATACCTATCTTCGGGTGGTACGCAGGAAGAAACTCAATCTTGGAAAATGGAAATTGGAATTCCGTTGGTTCTCATTTCTTGCCATTTCCATTGTCTTGTTTTACTTTATTGAATTATTTTGAAATACGGGTTACTGGTCAATCAAAACAAAATTTGAACTGAAAATATACATTGCGATTGTATGTAGCCAAACCTGACCTTGTGAAACTTTACAGGATGGCGCATGACCCCAGAACTGTTAATGGACAAATTCTTGGAGTTATAATTTCCATGACAAGTACATTCAACACCAGTTGTACAACACTGGGCTACTATACCATTCAGAAAACGGTGGATAATTTGAAAAAGAACTTACAGTTACACAAAAGCAACGAAACTTCAAAGGGATCCAGTGTCCAAATGCCCGGACATCAATCCGTAGCTTCAAAGTGTCTTACAACTTACGTCAAAGTTAAGCAAATATATTATTCCTTGTCACATTTAAATTTAGAGCAAACTTTCCATTTTAAAGTATTTTAACACATTTTGAAACGTAATGGTGAATACTTCTTAAACTGTCAAGCAACTTTTACAATGAGCGACTGAATAAGAGAAAGGATCAACTGAATGTAATCAACCGGATCCCAAATTTTATTGTGGCTATCAACAGGAAAAAAAGACCGGCGTGGTCGTACTTTCCTCGGTTTCTATCAAATAGAATAAAATGTGCATGAAAAAAAAATTAAAATGCATTTTTTACCCTGTTCTTTGGATCACCCATAGTAACCGTTGGCAAATGTCACTTTACCACTGATGTATATAATTCCAGAAACAAATGCCAGCACCGGCATTTCTAGGCCTGCAATAAGTAGTAGTGTGAGGAAAGTGTTACATCCTTCAACCGATCTTTGATGCGCGCTTTATAAAACAAAAGAGAAGGTTGGCATATTATGTAAAAGTGGAGGAATAACCATCACGAAAAGATTTTAAACCCCATATTTACCGTTGAATACAATTACACATGTCATTTGTCGGTGAATGCATTGTTGTATATACGACCTTATATAGCTTGCGCACTTTCCAAACATGCAGTACAATATAACTTTACAAAATTTCATACATTAAATCATTTAATTAAAACATTACTTACGTTGTGTGACATCCACATCACCATGAATATGTTTGCCACAGCTATAAGAAGAACGAGCCCTTATGGCTTGAAGATAACTATCGCCACTGTATTGCTGTCCGAATTAAGAATCGAAGCTCCAAAAAGAAAATTCATTGTGCTAAAAACTGAATCTGCAATTTTGGAACTTGAGAAGAGCTAGAATATATATTCTGGTCACAAAAGCTTGAACTGCCACGAGGTGATGGGTACACTAATGGCACATTTTGAACACTTAGAACTCTTAAATTAAATCCAATTGTTTTCCCGTTTTACTTTTATTATGTTTTCTGTTGTATTGGAAACTTCTGGATAATACATTTGAATTGGTGTGATGATTCTTATACACACTCTAGCACACACGAGTTATTAGCTTTCGGATTGTTCGGACTGACGTAGATTTAAGCAGCAAAAAAATAAATAACTTAACACAAAGTTAGGTTTGTACTGTCATGCTGAAAGTAATTGCACATGGTATTTTCAGTACGTGTTCACTATCATTCTATCATTATAACGGCAATCTATCAACACACGGGGGTACGTGATCTTATTTTCAAGGTCATCCGGGAATGATTTTGCTGCGCCGGTAGTATGAGTATAACCTTGTCACATAATCCAAAAAGTCATGGGATACAATCATTATGTAATATAGCACAAGAAAGCATATATAGTGATAAGTTGATTACTTTTAATCTCGAAATCCAATGTGCAAGACGGAATTTTTTATATAAACCAAAATTTTCTGCTCAATTGACTTTCCATAAAAAGTGCATTAAGTAATTTACTATACGACAAAATTAACTTTCCAACGTGGACTAGGACATAAACATAAAACTTCTTAGATATCTTATAAGTAAATTTTAGAAGTCTTAAGTTCTACTTTGTATGTGCATTTCCTAATTGATTTCTTTGTCAAGCATGAAACCAAACATTTACTTCCAGGAAAGTTTCGAATAAATGTATGACCTCTGTTGTATGCGTTACGCTTTAAGAAATGTGATAGCTTATGCTGTTTGCGTCAGTACTCTCCTTATTGTCCGTTTTACATTTCAAAAGAATTACTTTAGCGTTCCATTCATTCCATTTTTTGCACTCACACATTCAATGTTAAACTAGTTGATACCTGTTTAAAATACAGCTCTTTTTCTATTTGAAACACTAAAAGAACAACTATTGTAATGTATTTAACTTCACTTTGTTTATAAGATAGTAATTATGTCTTAATGTATTTGAAATATTTTAGCTTGAAACTGTGTTTGGTATACTCTGAACTTATAGGCTAGTAGTAAATTTTTTTATCAGTTTCAAGCAAAATTTTATTGCAATGTTTAATGGTCATATATATTGTTAAAAACAGTGGTCAAAGATGTGAGGTTAAAGATTTTGCACGTGAGTTTTTGTATTTTGAAAAATTTCCAAACCTTGCTGTAGAGATTCTTAGAAGCAAAGGAAGCAGTAGCAGAACATATCAATTACAGCGTGTTTGTGCTTTCATTACCAGCCATGCCCAACAATGTTTGCTTTAAACGTTCTTTTATTCAAAATTTATTCAGTATAGTGAATCACTTAAAAACTACCAAACTAATACTACAGACAAATCATTTGCTTGGTTATTTGACTCTTCAGAAATAGTTCCGGGAGAGAAAGCAGTCCTTGGAAACAGTTATATGTTTTTCTTTGCTAATCATCATAGTGCTTCTTATTATCGCAATATGAATAGTGACAAGTGTTACTGTAATTCACCACATTTATCGGAAATGGCAAAACGCCACGTAAATTATAGATTTGCCATCCCGATTTCCACTTTACGTGGCCACGGCAGCAACACTGTGGGGTGTACTTATAACCCATTTCATTGATCACGCTTATATAGTAACTACACAAGTTTATCCAGAAGTGAATGCCGGAACGAGGCTTTTGGGTTTAAATTTAGACTTTTTCTTTTCGTAAGCGTTCAGACCAGTTTACATTTGATCTGTCCATCTTTGGCACATTTTATCAGTATTTTGTTTCTGTGTAGGTATCAACAGGTTATGCACACAAGTGTTGCCGCAATTACGTATGTGTGCGTAGTAAAACGAGTGTTTATGCATAGCTTGCAAATATTTTGTTTGCGGGTTGACATTTCTTATAACTTGAATCAATTTCATATGCCGTATCTAGAACTTTAAAATAGCTTAATTCTCAATACAGACTCCAAATATTAGACATATAATGATGTACAAACAACAATTGAATTAAAAACTTTCGCCTGTTTTCAAGTGCCACTCAGAAACGTTTCTTTACAAAAATGCAAAAAAGTGGAACGTACGAAGCCATACTAAACTTACAACACACAGTCTTATAAAATACGAATGAAGAAGAAAAGCTAATCTCCATTTTCTAACTCGACCTTTGGAAGTTCCAAATTGGAACAAAGTTCTCACCTTACCCAGTTTGGGGTTACTGGGTTACTTTTTCCTAGTAGAGGAGAAAAAAGAAGATGGACAGTTTACAAACTTGGTAGAAATTTCCTCCCTGAATTCCTTCAGCTCACGTGATGCTGTTGAAATTTAAAAAAATACATTCCAATTGTCAAATTTAAATAGTGAAGATGGCTTTTTTAACGATTCCTCTTCTCAATCCGACCGCCATCTTATTCCTTCTTCGTGCGCAGCTACTTGCCTCCAGTCGAACCTCCAGACAGCCTACACATCTCCTCCAACCACAATACTCTCCACTTCCTCCTCATCCTCACCCAACTTTTCTATCATTCAACTTTCACGTTTCTTTCAAAAGCTACATCTGATGCCGTCTTGCTTTCTTCTCAATGGTTTCCACCACATCTTCCTTCGAGCATACCACCTATACCTTGACTTCCGACTTGGCGCGGGTTTCACTCATATTTTTCCCGACATTTCCTGGAATGTTTTTTTCTCACTGACCTTCTATACTGTGAAATTTTACTAGTGGCTTGTTCCTTGGTCCTATGCCGGGTCTAAACACTCTCCAATTAATCCGGATTCGTATTATGAACTTTGGTAAGATGCTCCCACAAAAACCACTTGTCCATCTCAGTCCCCTCCTTCAGTTGTGTGCAATCCTCAAATGGACACCAAGTCAAGGGCTTACTTCCTCCTCTGAATTTAATTTTTCAAAACATTAACCCAATTTACTTTCTCTTTTATATTATCGGCTCACCAAAATTATTTGTTGGTCCAGAAATTCTAAAAATAACGGTGGCAAACCGAATTCGTTTTTGCATAATAAGCAATCTATACATCTCAGCGTGTTTGCTACCAACGTTGCCGTATTACGTGAACATTGTTCTGGGAATGAGTCACGTTCTTATGAAACCAATTGGTTATATAATTACCAACTTGGGTTAAATTATGGTCAGGTTTGGCTTTACAGAGAGCTACAAGATTGATCCATTTACATGCTCAAGTAAAAAAGACATACTTTTCTCTATAAAGTTGTCCATTTTTGCTGGGAATATTTTGCTCAGATCGTTAAGAATGTATATGGCTTTAATTTTTTAAATGAATTTTACTGGCGTGCTGACTTTACTGCATGAAGATAGTTTTGCTTTTGTCAGTAGTATTATAATGTGTAAGTATCCATGATTATTGATATAAATAATAATTGATATAGAAATTAAGATATATTATTTGATTGTGAATAGTCTGATTGCGATCCAATCCATCCTCCATCTCCATAACTGGTTGGTTTCGTTCGTCACCGTTCACCCTCTCATGGACCTGAGTCGGAGTTACAAATATGTGAATTTTAGTAACACAGAGTCAGGGCCAGGGAAAGGTGAAGTGAATATTGAATCATTCATGGAATCATGTAAAATAGCGTCCATCATATTTCCCACATTTCGTATTATGCCTTGTCTTCCATTCGACCTCTTGGACAGTTTGTTCGTAGTGTCCTGTTTGGAAATTCAAGATCAATTTTGCGTTGGGGTCGGTCAATGAATATGAAAGGATGTACATTGTTCGCTGCGGTGGCCTTCTTCTGGAAGTTTAATGTACCTCCCTCCTGAAATAGGAGCGCTTTGCTGCCGCTATTTTTCCCAAGGGGAGGAACACCAAACTTTCAAAAGGGTAAATCAGACATTTAAAGATGGACTAGTGGTTTTCCAAGGGTACTTGTACAAGCACTGTTAAATGCTCCACTCCGCAAAAGCAAGTCACATAGAGTTTGGTGTGGTAAGTAATTGGACGTCCATTTTACTGAAGAAAACTCTTGATGACTCGTTGATTCCCTTCCATCTGGTAAATTCCTAGTTGACAGTGCCCGTTTAACAAATTCAGGAATACTATGGCGCTGAATCGGAACACTCACTATTCATCGCCACTAGTGAACCTAACTTTGCACAGGGACCTTTCGGTGGCTTGCCAAAATTCAAGTTTACCTTCTTCCGATCCAAGTTGAGTCTATAAATCAGATTATCCCGAAAGATTTACTTCAGAACACAGATTTTTAAACTTTTTATTCATACCTTGCATTTCAATGTTCTGTTAAAACTTACAGCTTTTGTAAGGTTAAGGCTCCTCCAACTAGCTTCCAAGGTTGGTGAACGACGTTCCAGGAAGTGTATATAGCACTTTGTTGCCGCCCACACTTTAGAAGAAATGCAAATCATCTTCCAGACGATTAAACCTAACATTCCGAAAGGTAATTCGCACCCCTTCCAAAATGTGGATTCTGGTGCATTGCATCCTAACCAACTGCTAAGAAGATCCGTTTGCTGAACCCAATCCTTTTCCCCATTCTCTAACTCCAGTTCTCCACAATGCCCCAATAAGGTTCTGGTCCATCTCCACAGGCTATAGTATTAGTCGCCTTCTTTAGAGTTGAGCAGCTTTTAATAAATTATTGAATAAAAAATGTTTTAAACTGAAAAGTAGTTATTTTTAAAATATCAATTAGTAATCGAAGTGACCTTGATGGAACATGAAGAGGTCCATAAGAAGGGAGTGGGGCCTCATCAAGTGACCCCTGCAACGCTTTATTTGAGGAGGCGATCCGGGGAAAGCTGTTAGGCTAGGAAGATTGATGGAGGAGCTAGGGAGAATGTCGGAAACAGATAAATGGTGAGCAGGTAACTTAACTGTGTTGATTTAAAATGGAGTCGATTAGGTTTAGCTGTGACTATATTTAAATCTTTTTTAATTTACCGACGCTTTGGTACGTTTGCACATATTTCATATTCGTGAGAAATTTTAACGGGGTAATGAGAAATCTCACTCGGCTTAGCACTAATAATTTTCCTCCAGTTTCAACGTTGGATGGATGACGAATGAATCATCAGAAACTTCCACGAAAAGAGTTGATAGGAAAAATTAAGCAGGTTAAATATTCTTAGAGGCTTCATAGCCAAGTACCTGGAACAGTATGAAATAAAAAAGTCGTTATTGTGAATAAAACTGATTTTATTACCTATTATGGGCCAAAGCACTAATACAACGATAGATAAGAATATAAATGCTAATCAAAAATTTATAAAATGAGTCTCAGGGCAACACGAAAACGCCATTTGTTAAAAAAAATTTGACGAAAACAAATAAAGAGGTTAATGGCAATAATTTTGTTTACAAGCTTTCAGATATATTTTTGTGCGAACAGATAGCTTTTATTACAAATGTCGATTAATAACGACTTCAATGGTTAAGAGTCAAAATATTTTCTGGACTTCGACAGCTATAAAGAATACCTAAGTAGCACGTGTTAATTGCTTTCGATGTAACAATTCTGATTATTTATGCAAAATGCCATTAGAGCGCCTTTTTAATTGCCTTTTAATAGGAAGTTTAATTATTGTCAAGTATTTTTTTGATAATATGGTTATTACCACAGGCCTGTCATATTTTGTCAGAAAATATGACAGGCCTTTACATGAAAATTATTTCAGTTTAATAAAAAAATTATTTTATGGGAATCGATTATCATTTAAAAGAAGATTTTCTTGCCTACCCGACTTTTTAATTTTATTTTAGCCCAATAATTATACAGGGAGCTATCTAGACAATTGCATTGCAATTGCAAAAGCCCGAAACCGGAGACCGAACCCAACTTGGGTTAACCAAACTTTGTTGTATTTAGTAAAAATATTTTTACTTTAGATTGCAAACGACAAAATTTTTCAACAAAAGTGATTCTTCAATTTTTGAGATTTTGTGGCTTGGAGAAATGCTTGCAATTTTTTCGAAGCTTTAGATCCTTTGAATTTTCCTGTATGTGGTATTACTAATAAAAGTATCAAAGTGGGGGCTTCTCCAAAAAAGAGCCTCCAATCTGCAAAACTTCACACTTGGTTCACCACGTCCGCGTACTTGTACAATGGTGTCCATAAAAACGAATAAATCTTTAATTGAATTGAAAACTTATTAAAATCAGCTTCACAAATTCACCTTGATTCAGAAAAATATTCTAGCTTACCAAATCAAATGCCAAAATAATATGCGTCTTCCTGTAACCTCGGCATTCTGCTAACAACATTTTAGCATTTCAGTGTAAAAAATAAAAATCTGGCACAAAATTAACACCCTACTATATTTACTCTCGAGTTTTTAGGGAAAACATTATGTTGTAAGATCAGTTGTCAGATCTTAGTCTTGAGAAAGAATAACTCATTCATTTGTCATAAACTCGAAAAAATCGTCTGTTTATTGCACACGTGATCTTATCTGTGTTTACTGGAGTTTATGATGTAAAGCAAAGCAATAAATAAAATGTAAACTGACTTCAATTTTTACTCTTCACTCAAGCTAAGTGTCTTGTGTGAAGTTTTGAAATGCTATCAAAACAATGTGCAATCATCTCTTTCTGGCTAGTGTACAGCTGGCTTTTTCTACATGTATAAATAGATTTTGTCCATTTTTACATGTAAAAATGGAGGGTTCCGTACAGGTAAATACATGGAAATATGGAAATAACATGGAAAAATGTCAAAATACAGCCAAAGAAGCCATATGACTATTATTACACCTATTATACGGAATCAGAAGACTGTTTGAATCAATTTGAAACCAAAAGAAACGGTTTAGTGGAGTTTTAAAACACGTTAAAAGCTTAAAACTCAAACACTGAGTTTCATTTTTTAGAAAAAATTGAAACTTTCAGGAATGTTTCCATAATTTACATTGTCCATGTAAAAATTCCAAATATTTTTAACATGTAAAAAATAATTTTTACATGTTATTTCCATGTTACATGTATATACATCCCGCCACCCTGTGTACAGCAAATCCTGCAGAGCTGTAATCGGCAATGGAACCACAAGTCTGATCCACTGAACTTCCTACAAGCCGACTTAAATTTGTTAAGAAACAAGCAGATTACATGTCGTAGTCTTATCAGACTTAGAAATTCATTTAACAGCTGTGTTTGTTGGCGTAGTTGTGTTAATCGTTTTGTGCGAATAAATCTTGTGAGATGAAAATATTACAATACGTAGGTAGGTATTATACTATGTATTTGTGGTATATCATCATTATAATTATTTTTTGTGGCTTTTTTCAAACCGTTCAAAAAATCTCAAACAACTTTACTCCATTAAGTACGGTAACTTATAGGTCTTGTCGTCTAGCATTTACTTTTACTATATATACTCAGAATCTCGTAGTCGTTATGACAACCGAATCGTTTGATTAGGATACGTAAACTATAAGTCGGCAACTTTGTATGCATCATAGATTTAATGTTAGTGTAATACTTTAACGTTCATATGTATCATTATATATATGTATATTAAATGTACAAAAATTATAACAATGATTAATTTGTAGAAAGATAACCTGGATGCGTGACGATAATGTAAAAACCAAAGAGTTTCGTGCCTACGGAATGTTTTGCAACATGAACATTTAAGTATGCCAAGCTGTAGTGGAATTAAGTAATTATCTTCATCAGAAGTGCCCTTTTTATTAATTATTCATATTCTTGCCCGATTATTATTGCCATACAAACAAAACGAATTGCTGACAAGTTGGTCTTTAGTATATGCCCTTTTTCGTCGAGGTTTAGAGACTATCAAGGACCAATCTAGTTGTTATTTTACGTTTATTCCGCCGGGAGGTATCGCGAAAAAGTTGTGTTGCGCTTGTGTATTTCTGATGCACCAATTTTGTTTGTGTTCTGGCGATTATAAATAAAATCTCTGCTCCAATTAAGCCAGCAGCTGGTTTTCTCAATATAACAGCTTCGACGATAATTTTACTTGGAAGAATTCACATCTTTGTTTTACTGCAATATCCAGTATAACGTTCCGCGTTCACTTTCTCAAGTACTGTTGCGTAACACTAACATTGTCACATCACTTATCTGGTTTCCTGTATGTAATTCATATAAGGCAGTACTCCAGTACTCGTGTCATTTGCGAATAAAAGCAAACGATAAAACTTTATTAACTACATGTAGTACAAATTTGCAACATAAAAGCATGCTAGGTGATACACCTACGCATTAAGATACAATTATAATAATGAATGTCCCTTTCTAGCATGTGCGACTGGTATTAGCCCAATTATACTTTTTGGATCAATAGTGCAAACAAGAAAAACGGGATGCTATAAAGGTTGTTGTTCATTGTGATCTCCGTCTAAGTAGAGAAAGTATCCGCAATACAGTTCAAATAATACGTTTTTTTAAGTAGTTGCTTTGGAGAGAAAAACCTTTCAATCAAGTAGAAATGCTTATTCCGAAACAACTTTTATTTTCAATAACTGTAATTATGTTTTGTTTCAGCAAGTGTTGTAGCCATGGCCAAGTGATAGAACAGAAAAACTATATGAACATCTCACTGAAAGGTATAGCTGGTTTGTTCGACCGGTTGCAAATTACAGCAGTAGACTGGATGTCGTCATAAGATTTACTCTGCATGAGATACTGGAACTGTATGAAAACTTTTAAACTTGTAACTTTATTTGTAAGCAATAACTAAATAATTGATATATGATCATAATGTGTTTTTCATAAATTTCAGAATTTACAAAACCAGATATTAGCAACTCGGATAAAAATAGAACAAGTAAGTTCAAATTTGTAATGACATTGTCATTGTAAAACCTAATGAATGATTTATTTTTAAATAAACGTGACATTAATAAGTATGTAGGTACATTATTTACTGATTTTGTTAGGAATGAACTGATTACAAGTTACACTGGGATCCCATTCAGTACGGTGGAATCGATTATGTTATTTTACGATCAGAAAAGATCTGGCTACGGCATATATTTCTATGGAGCAGGTAAAACACTTTTGTGACTTTAGCAAGTAATACAAAATATAGAAAATAAAATTTTTGCAAAATCTCATGCAGTTTTGGTGATCCAAATGTCGTTAAACAAGCCTTTTCAGTAGTACAAATACACTACGATGGAAGAATAAAATGGACCTCGGTTGTGGTATTGCAAAGCTTTTGTCCTATTCAAATTCTCCACTACCCGTTTGATGTTCAGGTATGCAATCTGACTTTTGGTTCCTGGACATATGACGGATTTGAATTGCTGATTGGTTTAAAAGACCTACATCCCGGCGGCAGGAGTATTCTTATGAAAGGAATGAGATTAGATTATTATGAAACGAATGTGGAATGGAATATTTTGATATTTCCAAGTGAATTTAATACGAATTATTTTCCATATCCATTGCAAATCGCCATATTATAGTAAGCTGTTTACTACTAAGATTATACACAAATTATTTTGACACATTTACAAAACAGCATGTTATGCACCTTTACACTTTTTGCTTAAATATTTTAGCTATCGCATTTATCGCAGGTTAATTGCGCCCCTGACAGGAATTACCTACTTGTCTTTACTAGCTTTCTGTCTTCCGGCAGAATACAAAGAGAAAGTTACATTGTGCGTGTCTATTCTGATGAGCCAAGTTACTCTCTTGCTCGTGATGATCGATAATATTCCAGTGACCTCCTTCTCAGTTCCGCTGCTTGGTCGGCTAATCATACTCGATATACCAAACCTTACCTGTTCCCTATTGTGTACTACTAATGTGCTGAATATATTTTATGGAATATGGAAATGTCACAGAAAAAGTCAATACTATAAATGTGGTAAACTTTCTCTGCTATACATGTATAAACTTAAGTGTTTTGACAGATACAAATTTTTTAACCAAGAATGATGATGCTGAGAAAGCATTATACCATGTGTAACCGCACTGCATTTTCGTAAGAAAATAAACTCATCTAAAAATAACAATTGATTTTCTGGAATTAATAATATTATACATATATACATATATATACACACACAAACATATGCATAACATAATATTATAACAATATTTTTGAGTAATAATTTATCTTGTAGTAAACATATTTCACGCACTCGTATACACAGGTCTTTGAATACGCGTAGAGACAATATTATCTATTTTAATCGTGTACAGCTGTTATTTTTATTTTTATTTTATAAACAACTTTCACCAAACTAAAGAAAGTACTATACTAAGGAGCTGAGTCTCCTTGTTTAGGTAGCACTCAAATTATGTACATGTTTTACTACGCTTTTATAAATCATTGAGTATGTATAAATATGCTGTTGTGTGATGGCTTATATAAACAAATCGCTACTTATTTCAATTTTGTTTTGATTAAATTTTGGTGCATCTTCGATGGATTCGTAAAGTTCCTTTGATGATTGGCCTGATTTTATTGCTGTTAGGCTGGAGTTTCTTTTTGGACCTTTCTCGTTAGTTACAAATATGTCAACTAGGAAACTTCTAGCTTAGTAGACTTTTAAAGACTGGGGATCGGGTTGGGTCAGTGCAAACAGGTATTACTGACAAGATTATGTAGAAAAAGCTGTGACAGTGGTATTTGCGTGAACTAGAACGGCAAAGGTAGCAACTGGTGACTGATAAATTTAGAAAGGAATATACTTTCCACTAGAGTATTTACTCTGACGACGAAGTTCAATTTCATTAGACCTTATAGTAAATCCCGTCGTAACAGCATGTTCACAAATTCTAATGGACTTATATTGCTCTACAGCAGCCGCAAGCCGAACCGTCTAAACCAGTTATTGGTTCACATGAGTCTCTTGCGCGATATTCCAATAGTTGATCCGGATACGAAAAAGCAATTGAGCAATAGTTTAGTTCCCAATTGCGAGGGGTTAAAACTGGCGAGGTGTTGTAGGGCTCATACTCTTTGGCCTTTTCTGCAATTGCTACGTCATTCATTTTATATGCTTTAAGAAAATTCCATTTGTAGTGGGCTATTTGCCAAAGCACAATATATCTGAGATTGATTTTCTTTCCTACATTTTTCAGATATCTTATAAAGTTGCTGTTTAGTGAATCCAATTTTGCCTGTAGGCTTGGTTGATTAGGAAAATCAGAATATTGCAGGATTAAATTGGTAGGACGAATCAAATAACCAATGCAAAACGGGTAGCGATCAGGACCTATAGAAAGTTGCGTTGTACTACTCAAATGTAAGAAATCAAAAGCTGCCAGAACAATAACGGGATGTATTTTAGAATCCATGTCTACTGTATTTATGGAGAGTATCTGGGAAATGTGTCTGCCTATGTACCATTGCCTTGAATTTAGAAGAAAAAAAATCAATATAGTTACGACAAAATTTCGTGAGCAATTAAAAGTTTCATTTTGAGATGGTGAGTATTATGAACATAGTCACGCTATACTAAAATATCATTTAACCTGTTAATTAAAATCCGAAACGGATAACCAGGCATTGACTTCATAAAGAGCTTTCCTATAGAAGCAGTAAGCTGGTAACAAGAGAGGATGAGTAGCGTATTCAAAGTATACTTTAATCAACATAAAGTTGTTAAAATATATATGTTATGAGTTTGTTGTTTAAAATGCTTTTTGTAAAAAACTGAAATAGTTTGTGTATGTAATTTGGGAAGGAATCCCCCCTATTTAGAGAGGACCCAGCCGCGTAATCCATATTGAATTTTTGCAGACTCTCCCAGTTTTTACACGGTGCTGCTTTACGAGAGATATTATGTATTGCAAGTATACAAATCAACAACATTGTTCAATCTCACCAGGGATACCCCACTAGGTTTCGACCTAGTGAGAGAACGAAGTCACATTCACAACTCACAGAATAAATCTCTAAATGAGAAGCCGCACAAACTTACTGTTCCAGCGGGGAATCGAACCCGAGCACGGTAGCGACAGAATGCATGATTAGCTTTCTCTGCCACCGCGACGCTGTACTGAAATAGTTTACTACCAATTAAATTATTTAATCGCTCATAATGTTCAATATTTATACAACAATGTAAGCATATAAAACGGTATATATTTTAAGATAGAAATGGTAAATATTGAAACTAAAACCTTTACACAATACTTAAAAGCAATTGTGTTGGAGGACGTTTTGATAAAAAAAAATTAATTCTGTCTAGCATTCAATCATACACTATGATCATCATCAAAACACTAGGATGAGCACTTAAATATTACAAAGCATGTAATAATACACATTTCAAGTTCATTAATTTCAAAGAACCAAATGCCTCTGATTTGTTAGTAATTACATATACATCAGTTTTGGAATTCTACTATAGTGCATTTTCTACCACAATTTTGAAATTACTGATCCATCAATTGTTAATTAATTTGTTCTTTGTTTGTGTATTAATAAAGTTAATTAATGTTCCCAAAATTAATTTCTTTTTAATAAACGTTGACTGGCTTTCCAATTTCCAATAATATGCTTTTACCCTAATTTATAAGTTTAAATCTATTAAAAATCAAGTAACATTTTGTGAATAAGAATAGCTATAGTTTACACTTACTTTACTCTCCTAACGAGTAAAGTGCATAATGCCGTAAAAGCACAGTTTATACTTTAATCAAGCAAGCCTTTTGTTGTACCTTGGACACATAAAAATATACTACAGTTGTGTTTTTCACTCCCTTTGGTGCTTTCCATACTTTTTCAGAACTTTTGTGCAAATGTGTATTATAATTCCTAATTGATGTTCTTTTAACTTCAAAAACCTTGTTCTTCTGGGTAGGAGATTGAATACACATCAAATAGTGTCACTTATAAATATTTTGCATGTTCAAGTTAGTTGGTTCCTACTCCATTCAAATTTTCACTAATAATGAGCGTATGTAAACCATGTGTGTAGTTTTGAGAATTTTGTAAAATCCGAGTGAACAAAATTGTGTCAAGTGCGTTTGTCAAGTGATAAGAATGCAGTATCAAGGATATTATGAAACACACAACCGTTACAATGGAACCATTGCGATGATTGCAAGTGCTTGCAATAGTTGCTCAACATATAAATCAACACAAACTTTTATTATGCCAAATGCAACACTACGTGTTTGTTTCTCTTATCGTGAGATAATTTTGCATCAGGTATTGATTGAAAAGACGATGGACGTCGACTTAAAAATATCTATTACGTAGCCCAGCATAGATAAGTTAGTAATAGTTGAGAAGATTTGAACATTTTCACATAATTTGGCGTGAAACAAGTACAACGCTACAGAGCATTTACATTAATTGAATCGCTCTAACGAATAACGCAATCTTTGTTCGTTGCCATAATGGACTTTTTGGAATTCCAAACCGAAGTATAAAAAACGCGGCAGATCATTTAGTTTTAATTCACTTTTTATGTCGGCAGTAATTATTTAATGAATGCTTATCATTGTGTTTATCTTTTTAAGCTTATCATTGAAACTTTACAATGTCGCATGTGCGCATTTCAAAAAACGCCTTGCAAAAACGCAATTAGAGACAGACAAGTTGTGCGCAACTATAATAATTTTTAAAAATAATTACGATACTTTGATCTTGACAACCAAAGATTGCGTTATTCGTTAGAGCTATTCATTTATATGTAAAGTGAATATTTAAAACTATTTTTGTAAAAATGTGTTTTGCTCATATCTTTTATAAATGTATATACTATATACTTTTTCAATTACCTTTGTAGTGAAATACACTTTTAAAAATCGGTAAACTTGCTCTTCTTGTCTGCACCAACTTAAGCATGATAGGGGATTAACGGGGTGGGTATACCCGTTTTACCCATTTTTACCCATGCCCACTTAGCAAAAAGTTATGTGGTTTTTTTTTGTCAAAATGGGTAAAATAAAATACTGGGGTAAATTGGGACACAAAAATTGAATGCTGGGGTAAAATGTTACATATTAACCTACAATAATAGAACTCAGCTCTAGGCAATATCATTTAATAAAAGAAATCAAACGATAGAAAACAAACAACATAAGATTATGTTTGTTGTTCGTCTTAATACATCTATTTATTTTACATTTTTATCATTTCGGGCAGTTTTAGGTAGTCATTATGGAAATTAGTTCTGGCAAACATTTGGAAGACTTTTTCTTGTGTTATTTGGAAGGAATAGTTTAGGTAAGGGTTTTTGGGTAGTATTCTGTAAATTCTGTTGGGTAGTTTTTGAAGAGAGACTGAGTAGAACAAGTGGAAACGGTCGATTACTTATTTGAAAATATATGTTGTGGACACCATCTGAAAAGCACAGCAGTTTTATCGAACGCAGAACCGCTTTTACCCAATAAAACCAAAAAAACCCGAATATTACCCATTAAACCCATTTTTACCCAGCCCATGGGTTTTTATAAAAATCCCGCGGGTACCACCATGCCAAGTGCACTTTCTTAATCTCATTCAGTTGTTGTATAATCTACATTTACTAACAATCGTCCATCCTATGTTATCTAATTTCTCCAGTTTTGTCTTTTAATATATAATTCCACTTTTTGCTTAGGTTTGCTAATTTATTGTCCGTCCTTGCAGCATCGTGTACTTTGTAAGCACTCGAGGATGCGGATAGGATGTGTATTGTATACCTACCTCATTTGCTCCAGCTTTTGTTTAGAGTAATTTGAATACCAGCCGTATCTGGATTGCTGCATTCCCTTCTGTAGCAGTAAAGCAGATAAAAACATTGTACAAAAACACAAACATGTAGTTTGATATAGCTTTCCAGTGGAACGTTTCCACATCAAAATGTAATTTATTTTGCACTTATGAAACTTCGCTATCGTTTTATTACTGGTAATCCTGCTTTATTGCTTAAAAATGCAAAAGCATATTTGCTATATACGTAGCACACACTTTGACTTTTAGCAGTTGTTCAGCTTTAAAATTCATAAGTTTATATGTTATTTTTATGGTTTTTATAAGCTCGACAGTTTTCCTAGTTTTGAATGCATGAAATGTTATTAAAGTTGATAGAAGGAATAAATAGATTGTGCTGATGTTATTCGACCAAATACACAAAGAACCCCAAAAAAATGTGAAGAAATGTTTTTGCCGCTTAAGTAAGTGTAATTGTAATAAGCACCAAACGACATTCGTTTATATTTAAATATTAAAAACTGGAATTTTTACATTTAAACTCATACACGCAGTCTTGACTACACTCTTCATGTTGAGTTGCTGAGTATTCACCCTAGCCATTACTCCGTTTTAAGAGTGCTAACACTTCAGTTTTTACAACATTCTCAAAATCACAAATAATACGTAAACTTCTCAAGGTAGAATAAAAAACTGAATTTGAAAAAAATCTCTTGCATTCACGTTTACATTATTAATGACTTCATGGTTTGAATTAAATTTTTTACAAGACTTTTACAATAAACAATACACTCCGGCGAATTATAATAATTCAATTAAATTTTATATAAAGCAAATCTATTCTAGCATACCCTTATTTCTGTCATAACTACCATTTGTAGACCTATGTCTACATTCCTAACTGGCTATTTGTTTGTTGACCAGATTTCAAAACACGACCTTGTACAATCAGAAGTCAACGCATACTATTAGCCAAGTTGACTTGTCAATAAGGTCTCCAGACATTCTGTTCGTCTGCTTTTGAAATATCAGCAGATTCTGGATTTCTTGTAAGCAGGAAAATGCTCGTTTCGTTTTGATAAGTCAAAAGTGTGGTACCTGGTTTAATTACACGTCATTTATCAAGTATAAATATTCTGGAATAACACACATGGAAATTAACTAACTATGTAAATATTTATATACATAAATGGATATTATTCTGAGCTTAATATAAAACTGTTTTGTGATACAACTAGTCACACCTACATTTGTTTTCTATATGCCCTAAACTTAAGATTTACATACTATAAATTAAATTAAAAGAATTAGATATAATTTAAAGCAGTTGTAAATGAAAACATTTGTTACAAGACGTGTATCTTAAGGTACTCTGAGACAAACCAATGACAGAAACATTTGTTTAAGCAAAATCTCCTACTTAATAAATTTATTTATAAATGCATAAAGCGTGTAGTTATGCATGAGTATATTCGACAATAAATAAATTCGTTTTGGTCACATCACATTCTGTTTTATTCACGTAATACGGAGATATAATTGATATATTACAGATATAGCTAAAGAGATTATAATTCCAAGTGTGGATAAAATGTAGTTTTATATTTGATGTTATATCTTCATTTTACTTTCAACCTGAAAACTTTTATGAAATCATAACCTAGACTATTGAGTGCTTGCCCATGTTATATCAACTTGAAAAGCAAGCTAGAAGAGAAAGAACGTAATCCAACAAAGCACCTCAGCTGTATTACTATGACTCTACTATATTGCACTACACCCTTACACTTAACACATTACACGCTTGGTCTTCAGCATCACAACTTGCAATACAGAGCAAAGCACTAGTCAACTCTTCTCTGATTCATAACATTCAGTGATTAGAAATAACGTTGTGCTAAATATTTTTATTAACATATTATTTTAAAAGCCTTCTGTTTTGAATTCCAGCTTTTATGTCCAAATATCGACAACCTACGTTTAAAATTTGACAATCAAGTTATCGAGATAGACAGGGATAAGTTGTGTTATTAGTTTGCAAAACTAACAGTGGAAATGATAAATGGTTGGTTAATTTTTTTAAATGTACTTTTACGCTTTCATTTAAGTACTTCATAAATAAATAGAGTATTTTGTGTTTTCATGTAACAGAACCATTCTGGACTTTAAAAAACGGAAATCCTGCAAATAATTTTAAAAGTTTAAATGAAAACTAACACTAGAGCAAACAAGGTGGGAAATGGACGTTCTGGAGGATTTGTATGAACCCCAAGAGGTGAAACATGAAGCTCCAGATTATTACGACTACGAATACTTTAATGACGACTCGGGATACGACCTTAAAATGGAACCACATCCGACTCTTGACTCGTCTTCACAATCATTACCATCTCAGTCAATAACAGAAGCACAAAACGCTACCCCCAAAACTGGAAACTGCTCCGAAATGAAACAATTGTTAAATGGACGCTATCCCGTAATAAAACTTGAAAGAATTGATAGTGTTCAGGGACAACGAGACAAAGGCTACATAACCAAATCTGAAGAAGAAGATGATTCCACATCTGAAGAGGATGAAGATTTCAAAAGCAAACCACCTCAAAAGTCTACCGAAACCTTTTGGCACCACCAGAACCTCCGCATCTTCCTCGGAAACTACACCTGTTCCTTTTGCCCCAAAACCTGGGGTTATGCCGGTGAACTCGCAGTTCACGAAAGTCTTCAGCACTCCACTTCAGCCCCTCGTCCAGGCAACTTAGTCAAATCCATCAAATAGCTTTATTTCTGCCCCCGATGCCCTTTTAACTGTCTCCGGCGATCTTTGTACGTCAGTCACCATCTTACCGCCCATCTAGGACTAAGCCAACCAGTTCCAGAATCCACTTCCAAAATCGCCAAAACTTCCCCAACCGATTCTAGTGACACATTTCCTTGCGGAATCTGCCAATGGCCTTTATCCAAATCCCGTCAGTACTCCAAACGGGACCAGAAGAACCCACCACAATCTCAAAGACATTCTCCCTTCATCCGTAGAACGTTGTCCCCAATGCCCCGCCTACTTTCGTCGTGGCATCCAACTAATTCGCCACAAACAAAAGATTCATCACACCACAATCACCAATCCCCTTACAAACCACAAGTGTCACCTATGCCAAAACTGTCACAAATCCTTTTACACTCTTCCTGACCTTTGGCGTCATCGTCGTCACCACTGCGAGTTTCGCCACCGATTTACCTGGACAGCCACCTGTCCTCTGGAAGGCTGTTATCAAAAGTTTGAGTTCACCGCAGATCTGGACTACCACCTAACCAATATCCATTCCAGTGATAAGCTTAATGGAGCATTGGTCTCTTGTCCAGAATGTGGACGTCAGTGCATGGGCCATTTTGGACTACTTACTCACATGAGCACTCATCAATCTATTGAAGGTGACCACAAAGGCACCCTCCAATGTCAGTATTGCGGGGAACGGCTCAAATCTCGAATGTACTTTAATCGTCACATGAAACGCCATTTTAACCAAGATAACCCCGAAGGTCAGAATTCATCTGGCTTTATATGCGACCAATGCGGAAAGCAGTTTCCTGTTAAGAGTCTACTAGTAACTCATTTAGAATTTCACAAAGGATTTCCTAAAAATTGAGGATGGGAGTGTTCAGAATGTGGCAAAAAGTGTGTTACCCAGCAACAACTTCAAGTGCATACCAGAACCCATACCGGAGAAAAACCGTTTATTTGTGAATTGTGTGGTGAATCTTTTGCGTATCGACACTTTCTAAGAAATCATGTGAATACTAATCATTTAGAAGATGGAGTGGAAGATAAGGTCAGACAATACAAAAGAAATGAGCTGGGGGACAATGGAGGTCATTTAGGAAGAAGGAAAAAGTACTTTGAAACTCGGCCTGAATTTAAATGCGAACAGTGCCAAAAGCAGTTTTCGACAAAACAGGCGCTTCAAGTGCATGGAAGGGTACACTCTGGAGAAATGCCTTTTAGCTGTGAAATTTGTGACAAGAAATTTCGATATAGGCAGTTGCTAAGGGAGCATGTGAATAGAAAGCATAAAGAGGAAGGAATTGTAGATAAGCCAAGAAATTATAGAAAGAAGGAAGTAGCAAGTGAAAAGGAGAAAGTGGGAAATGGTAAGAAGAAAGGTTTTGAGTGTGAAAAATGTGGGAGTATTTACTCAACTAAGCAAGCAATGCAAATTCATTTAAGAACGCATACGGGTGAGATGCCGTTTGAGTGTCAGGTTTGTAAGGAGAAATTAAGGTATAGGCATGTGCACAGGGAGCATGTGAATAAAAGACATGCTAATGAAGGTGTAAAGGATTTGCCACGACAGTATACTAAACGGGGAGAGAATTTGGGAAATTTGTAGAAAATTTGTTTATAACAGTACGTGTACGTGTGTGCAAATTTGTATTAACAAGTTGTGTGTCTATTTTGTACAATTATATATCACAAACAATTTTCTGTCTTTATTCCATCCAAAACTTATGAAATTATTGCGTATTTTATTTTCATTACGAAAGTTACTGGTTTTATTGGGTGTCATTTCATGATGATCATGTCAAGTTAATGTTGCAATCAATGTTTATACATTCCAACTCATGACTGTTGCTATAGTCAGAATAGTGAGCTTAGTTGTATTTTTTTGAAAAAATCTACTTTCGTTTTCATTAGAAAATGGTATATCAGATACGTTTTAGATAGCAGTCCTGGCATTTTGAAAAATCATTAGTTAATTCCCAAAACTTTGGATTGACACGCCTACAAAGAAAGTTATGAATAGTTAAAGTACTTTAGTATTAGAATAAACTTTCCGTTATACGAAACACATAAAAAATCTTGTTCATACGTTTAATGTTAGCACAGTGGATGTGATGTCAAGTCCCGCATTTCTAAACTCTCTCCACAAGCAACTGCCGTACTGGTTATTAAACCCAAAAGAAATTTGTATATCTGTGTTAAATACTATATTATGGTACGTATTTCTAAAAATGCTGATTAAAAGTATGCAAATTTTGAGAATGCTTTCAGGAAGCATATTTAGCTGATTAGTACAACTTGCGGCAACTGCATTAGTGTTATTTAACGGTCCCTCCCACACATGAGTTTGACACTTGACAAATTGTGATTTTTCCTGGTAAAGTAGAATTGCGAGTTAGAATTTGCAGGATTCAATAGGAAAAGTCTTATTATTATTTACTTCACTTACCGGAGCGTTGTCATAACAGCCAAAAAAATGGTCAATGAGAGATTGATTCCTTTGATTTGCTCCACCGTTGGCGAAACACAATCTTCCAATAATTCTTGTGGTAGAGGAGACCAATTGGTAGATTGGATCAGATCCGATTACTTCCGAAGCTCTAAGGAAACTCAGCAGAGTAACGGTTAGGATAGCAAATGAGGAATTCATTCTAAAAGTTCAGATTCAAGGCCAAGTATTCTCTGGTTTGGGTGTGTACTAATGTCGAAACGCATTGGTGTCTCATCCTGGCTCAAAATGAATTCAGGGAAACGGTGAAGTCAGCAGAATAAAAGTTTTGCTTCATCGATTTAAAAAAATAAGTTTTAAAGATGTAATTGGTTTAAATGCTTGCAAGTGACTGCAATTTTTCAGCAGCTTAACAACGTTTTATTCGATTTAATTGAAGTGCAATTATCATTCAAAATTAGCTAGTACAAAGTTACAATGCTAATATAATTGCGTCATCACTGCAATGCTATACGCTAGTATGAACAAAGTTCACAAAACCTAAAATCATGCTTGGAATTTGAGCTTTGAAAACTTGAAAAGCAATTAGGTAGATGAGTTTGCATTTTAGCACGTGTATAACGTTGGGATTCTCGGTGTCAATTGAGAAAAGCTTATGCAGGTGTACAAATGTAGACTATATCAGACAATAAATCAGATTCATGCCACAAAATTTACTTTTAAAAATCCAACACAATACATATTATGTAATAATATGTATTGTGTTCGCTAAGTCACTTCAGTTCTGTTGGTTTTGCTGATAATTTGCAAAACTCGTTTCGTCCTGCCATTCCTGTAAAAATCCATGTAACGATGTAAAATCTATGTCAACTAATTCGTGATTCCCAATACTCTGGATTGACAGGCCTGTAATTTTTAAACAAAATAGCCTGTTCAGCTTTATTTTATAAATTAAGTGTGAAAATAAAAATAAGATTTCTTACATTTAATGTCAAAACGGTAGAAGTCATGTCCAGACCCACGTTTTCAAACTCTCTTCGCAAGCAGCTAGCGTACTGTTTTAAAAATTAATATACATAAATTTCAACACACACACAAAGTTTTGTAAAATGAAATGGTATAATATTGTTAATGATTCTTACTGGTATTAAGTTACGCTGATCTCCACAACTAGCGGAAACTGCTCTGGTATTATCCAGTGGTCCACCAAAAACCTGAGTTTGGCATCCAACAAACTGTGGCTTTTCCTAAATTTTCAAAGGAAACTGTTAGACACACTTTAACAGATACAAGTAGAGGCATAACCTAATTTTGGACACTATCAGACTTACTGGGGCTTGATATAGCAACCAAAAAACTGGTTAATAAGAGGTTGGTTGTTTCGATTTGCCCCATTGTTGGCGTAGCACAGTCCTCCGAGTATTCTAACAGTTTATACTACTACCTCACGTAATGAATTGGCTCCAGAAACTTCAGAATCTCCGAATAAGCAAATACAAGCCACACAAAAGAAAGAAATTGTGGAATTCATTTTTATCTGCTTTTAAAGCCTGTCATGAAACCACTATCCGTAAAATCATTTTTTAACTGGGCGGTGTGTGGTCAGTGGTAAACTGTAGGGTTTGAGACTAATAAAGCCTTTATATAAACAGAAAGCATTCAAAGCTGCACAGATTTTCTTTGTATATTTTATCAAAACTATACTGTGTATTTACAATATTTTCAAACATACCAAAAGGCATACTATATTTTAGCATATGGACATACTTATTTTGAAACTAATCAAGACACTACGTACCTGAATTTTGTACTTGAATAGACTGTATGATAGGAAATCGTTTTCATAATTTATCGAAACTGTCATGGTAATTTATCACAATAGTATCGGAAGGCTGAAGGAAGTACGACTTTGTGTACAAGTAGCAAACAAAAACTTGTGTTCATGATTTTACAGAAAATTTTCAGGTAATACAATAATTTACAATCTGTGTACAAACTAACAAACTGTCTTATCTCAGCTATTATAACGATAACGATATAAAAACATTTAAAAACTAAATCTATCTTCTATAAATCCTTATTGTCAAAATTAACCCTACCTGTAGATATATATATATTGTTCTGCCTTGGTCATTTTTTCTTCTTTTTTGCTTATTCGACGGATTGTCAGACGCCACCAAACTCTAACCTTGATTTCACCATAATCGAAAAATAGTATGCATTACAAATTATATACGGTATTCTATTATGCGCCATGTACATTATCTCACAGAGCTTTTAAAATTAATAAAATCTGATGTCTTACTAGAATGCTAAAAATAATGTAATATTACAGTCTAAGTTATATACACGAAATTGCACAATGTGGTACTATATTGCATTATACATCACTTTAAACAAAGGTATTGAAGTCACGTCTTGTTATAACTTTCATTACAAATGTATATCTGGAATAAATCTTAAGTATAGAGCTAATATAAAATAACAACTGTTTATTAAAAATGTGTATCTGGTTGTATCATACAACCGCTATAATAAGCTCAGAAGAATATTGCAAGTTATCCGTATATACAAATACATTTTCATGAAAGTCAATCCAAACGTCAATCCATACTGAAACAATAATCTGTTTGTTTCACCATTCCTTAAGCATGGTTTCCGTAATCTGAAAATAATAAATACAAATTAAATCGTACAACCAAACCAAATCAACAAAAAATGTCAAACAGCATAATATGGCATTTTCCAACTTACAAAAAAATCTTCCCCTAAACAATAAAGTTTGCAAATTTGGCATAAATGACAGCGCAAAATGAAAAATCAAATCAGAGTTCAGGTACGGTGTTCGAGGCTCTGAATCGTCATCATTTTCATCCAAATTTACAAGCTCTAATTTTGATAGTTCTAAAAATTCAAGCAAACATAAGCATGATCAAAAATATTTTCATAATTCACAAATATTTATTTGTATAAAATATACCTGTTAGATTTTTAACAGAAATCCTCTCCTCATATTTATCCACATTAACTTTTCCCCACAAGTTGGGACAAGCCCTCAATCCCGTAATAAACTCCGCTGGTAGTCCAGTCAACACAGAATCCCAATGATCCGAATTTACTAAGTCGTCATGTTTGAGAACAGTCAAGCTCAAACATTTCAACTGTGTCATCTCCTTAAACACAAGGTTACCGCATTCCTCTCCTCGCCACAAACCTTAAGTGTAAGTTGCTAATACTGTTAAATTTGGTAGCAATGCTTTTCATAGTATCCAAACTTATCAAGGCAGTGTTTCCATCGTCTTGGGAAACGGTTTCATCAATTATTTGCACTTTAAGACTTTCAACTGAACTAAGTGGAACACCACCAGAAACAAATTTTGCAAACATTTGTGGAGTTTGTTGATACAAAATCAAATCCTTTAAAGAAGGAAATACACGATTGCCAAATTGGGTTTCTCCAAGCTTAATATGAGGACTCCATTGGGTCAGCTCTTCCAAGTTCATTACAGGGAATCTGACAAAACTGACATTTCTTGGTGGCTCGTATACATAACGAGCATAAAGGCACAAACATTTTAATTGCTTTTTAAACTTTTCCAAAACCTGGTATAGAGTTCCAGTTGGTAAGCCATATTCTGGTGTGAAGTTTAACGTTTCCAAGTTTGGCAGTTGGGACTTCAACAGTAGCTCCAAGACAATAGTCGTATCGTCACAAGTAACCTCCAAAAGTTTTATGGACGTGGGTAGACCCAAGTATTGAAATCCAGATGGTAGACTAACTTCCGGTTCACAATAAAATGTAAGCTCTTTGAGAACTTCCACCTTATTTAGAATACTTTGCATTAAAAGCATAATGTTGGTTGGGTTATCAAAGCCGGGGGTTTCATCAACATCCAAAATATTTCCGGTTAGGGTTACGCTCAATGAATTTAAAAGTGGAAGGTTGAGATTTGGAAGAGCACCTGGAAGTGAACCCCCATTTTCTGGAATATTTAGTTCCAATTTTACCAAACCTTGTCCACAATCTCGCAAACAGGAATATAAACTGTCGTAGTTTTCCAACTGAAAGAATGTATCGGCAATTTTCAAGGAAAATGTGGCTACGTGGGCTGGTTTAGGATTTGAGGTGGTGTAAAAGTTGACATAACGCTCTAGAACTTTTCCATCAGCTTGCACTGACACACATTCATTTAGTGAGTTTTCAGCAAGTAGATTTAGTCTGTAAAGTGGCTCCCCATTTTTGTGCAAAATTTTGTTCACTCCAGATTTCCAAGCTTTTTGAACCAAGCGTAGGTTTCGAATGTTCTCAGAACTTAAGTCTCCTTCGTCAGTACGAATGCCATACTCCAAAATTATTTCGAGAATCTTAAATTTGCAAAACAAAATTAGCGATTTTAACAAATGTAAGTGGAAATGTCAAATAATATGAATTGACAGTTAATATTTTACCAAAGCTTGAGCCAGTGCTGTGTGAACATGCAAGTATTCGTCAGGATGCTCTTCGTTTTCTCTTTGAATACGGTTACGACTTCTACTGGAACCAGTGAAGTCTTCTCCAGAACGTCGTCGTCGTGTTGACCTTTTGGATTTATTGCCAGCCATTTTATAGCGCTTTAAAAGAACAAAGAGAAATAGACTAAACTTCTGAGTAAAGACTAAGTTAACAATGTATAAATGTTGTAGCAGGTTTTATTGTAAAATTAGCTACTCAATTTACCTTAACAATATATTAGATAAAAAGAATTATTTTTGAAGTGCAACGGCGAAATAGAGCCAAACAGGAGTGGCTATGCACTAGAGTGTGGGAGAAATAGGTGAACATAAACATTTGCTTTCACATCACAGCTGAGTGAAAAATGTGTTGCTTGCGTGATAGCCGGATGAACAAAGACATGTCGACAGCGTCGACAGGCTAGTTTCTTGTGTGTTGCTGAAGCTATGAAAAAGTCAAGTAAAATTGAGAATGGAAAAGGTGCAGGCAGCAGGACAAGTTTATCAAATGCATAAAGATAAAACATTAAATATCGTGTTTTGCCAGGAAAGATATTTAATTGCCAATTTTGAAACATAGGGTACTTGTAATATTTTATGAAAGAAATTTAGCACTTATTAGCTCGCTGCGTCTGCAGGAGAGCTATTTAAGATGTCGTGTCCGTGAGTGTGTCCGTGTGTCCGTGTGTCCACTTTATTTTCCGTAGACCAGGGTATATGGGCTCTAAACTAGGGTATATGGGCTCTAAACCAGGGTAAATGGACTCTAAACCAGGGTAAATGGGCTCTAAATCAGGGTAAATGGACTCTAAACCAGGGTAAATGGGCTTTACACCTGGGTAAATGGGCTCTAGACCAGGGTAAATGGGCTTTACACCAGGGTAAATGGGCTTTACACCAGGGTAAATGGGCTCTAAACCAGGATAAATGGGCTATAAACCAGGCTAAATGGGCTCTAAACCAGGAAAAATGGGCTTTAAACCAGGGTAAATGGGCTCTAAACCAAGCTAAAAGGCCACTTATTTTTGATTTAAGGTTTATGTAGTAGCTCAAAATTTCGGAGTCTTGTGTATTCCGGAAACTCACCGTCTTTCGCAGCGAGCATTTTGATTGGCTTGCCATCAACTGGTTACGTGAAATTATTTGCAATGGTCATAGTGGACATGTGCATGTAGCACGGTCACACTATCCAGAACGCTTAGTTTATTCCCAAGACTTTAGATTGGCAGGCCTACAAAAAAATTCATTAGTACAGAAGTTAGATAAAGTACTCTAAAAAGTACTCTATTTACAAAATTAACTGGTTACTTACGTTCAAAGTGAGCACAGTGGAGGTCATATCAAGTTCAGCTTTTTAAATTCTCGCCTTAAGCAGCTGGAGTACTGTTTTTCAAAAATGTTCAACATTTGTAGTGAGCATATTGTTTAAAATTCTTGCAACAATTGTTTTATTAGTAGATTTATGGTTCTTACGGGAAGGAGCTTGAGCTGATTAGTGCAACTGGCAGCGACTGTGTTAGCGCTATCCAAAGGTCCACCCCACACTTCAGTTTGGCACTTGACAAATTGTGGCTTTCCCTAAAGTTTAGATTTACAAATAAAAATTTTAGCGTTCTGAAAAAAAAAGTTTTAAAATCTGTCCTTCTAGCGGATTTCAGTGTTTGTGAACTTACTGGAGCATTATCGTAGCAGCCGAAGAGTTCATCAATAAGTGGTTGATTCCTTCGGTTTGCCCCACCGTTGGCGTAGCAAAGTCTTCCGATAATCTAGGTGGTAGATGACACCACTTGACAGGTCCGTTAACTTGGGCAGCTACGAAGAGACACATCGCCAAAGCAGAAATGAGTACGATGCTGGACGTCATTTAGATTTAATTTCGGAATTGGTAGGAAGCTCTAAGCTCACTTTTGTGTTATTGTAGATTTGAGAATGGAAATTGAATTGATAGTTTTTCCCAAAAAATCAGTTCGCTTTAACACTCCAAATCGTTGCAAATAATAAGCAATGGATTATTGTTGTAAATGTGTATTTGCCGGTTTCGGCCAAAGTTCACAAGGGCATGTGTATATGTTTTTATTTTTGCAGTACCAGTTTCACTTTGAAGCTTTGCCATAGCTTTTGTTCTTTGGCTTGTTTTTTAAACTGCAACAGTTGTGTAAATATGGACTTTTAGACCAAAATCACGCCATGGCGTGCAAATACTGTGTACTTAAAAATTTACAGTTGAGTATAAATGAGTTTTGTTTGAACATGGTGTTTTATTTCAAATTAAATACATAGTCTTATGAGCGATTTCTTAATAAACCATATATTATGGTTACCATATACCATTTATCAATTACTGCTGATTAAACTGCAAAAATTGAGTTTAATGCTCTATCCAGTAATCGTAGACAAACAGCAGAAGCCATTTTATTTTGGTTGAGCTAATCTGACAAAGGAGCATATTATGTTGCAAAATAGTCTATAAGTACAAGAAAATTCAAAATTATAAAATACTTTGAGTAATAATGCTACAGAATCCTAATGCAGAGTAAATGAGATTCCTATTTAAGTTGGTTTTAGAAATGAAACAAAACCAATTACTTTGCTTATCATTGAGCCATTTTACATATTTAGGCACTCCGCATTTACGATATTACCTACATATTCTTATTTTTTACTGGTTAGGTACCGGGAAAGCTACATAAGTTAGCAAGCTCTTCTAGTTTTCTTTGATAATAAACCCAAGCTGACGGTTAATGAAGTACCCGACGCAGCCGACCCCCGTAAATGTGAGCCGATCCCCCGGTCGGCTTATTGCTGCTCAGACAAAAAAGCTGTTCGAGGGGGTTCACACTACATAATTTCATTGCTCTCAAGGTCTGCGTAAACGTATGATGCAGCTTAAAATGTCAAAGAAATTGGGAAAGCTAGGTTTTGTTCTAAAGGACATTAACACGCAGCAAGTAACTAAAATGTACATAGATAATTCTGTGGATATATACCTAGCGGTGATTAATTTCAAGGTTACCCCATTTCAAAAATGTTTCAATAGAAAATAACGTGCTTTAAAGATAAAATAATTCACTTTTTTACTTAAACCTTTACCTTTTTATGAATGAAGCTTACTAAAATGTTGTCTTATACCACTTGGTCTATGTACAACCGTTGCAAATAGAAATTAGTTTATTTTACTTGTTTTAGAACTCCAATAATATTTAAAGCAATGTCCTGCTTCAATAAAAAGTAATACCTACACATACCACCAAGATTTTAAGTTCTCTCAATTACCAGCATATCCAGTCATGCATTCCTTTGTTTGCACGCATTGCTCTGGCCAATGTGTTTGTCTGTATTTTCAAACTGCTATTGCGCAAAACAATGTAAACACCTGAGGTTTTATTGAGGGTTTGTTTTGTTTTTGACTGTGTGAATAAACCGGTCGGTCATTTGCTGATATTTGAAATTTTAAAGATTTAGTCAGTATACCATAAATGTAATTTCAAAATGAGTTTTGAAACAATGTAGGAAATGGCACAGAGTTTGTTAGCAGTGTGCAAATGTGTTTATTTTGCTATAGAGTGATCGATACGACCATAGAAGAAAATGGTAATATTTTGGGAAAATTTGTGACAGTTTTAGGCAGGTTATTAGGCACGAGAATAGACCAAATTAACTCAATTGCCAATGGAGAAAATACTGTAGAATGTTGTCAAAACTGTGCAAATTTGATAAGTGACATTTGCGAGTCATATAATCAGTTGGAACTAAAGAAATTGAAGATAGACTGGAAACTTGAGCAACTGATGAAACCTATGAAACAAGCCACAGAGGCGCCTGGAAGAGTTAGAAAAAAGACGATTGACGCCTTTAGGAAGAATCTGATAAGAAACGGTAACCTGTGTTTCTGTTTTTGATTTTGAATATAATATACATGTTCTAATTCACTATTTGTTTTCTACAACTTTAGTTTCAAGACGACTTTCTCAAAGGATGCCCAAAGTGTTAGTAACACCTGTTTATTCAAACACCGTGTTAAACCATCTTCATGTATTTTTGGTCTCTAAAAATGTGTATGTAAAATAATTTCATGACGGTTTCTTAAAATGTACCTAAAGCTAAGCTAAAATGTGACTTATGACTCAGTTCATTACTCTTTTGAATACTTTATGTAAATTCGATTCGTTCTCATTCTACTGTAAATTTCCTTTTGCCTTTTCATTGACGTCAGAGTGTAAAAAGCTATTGAACCTTTGTAAGATTCAGTGAACTGTAACTTTCGAGGTCTCGTCAAAGATCTCTTTTCCACACTTCTCGTCTAGCACTTGGGCATGCAACACGCTCTAGCTGCTGGAAATAAATCAGTACATTTGACACTAAATTACTCTCCTCTCTCATTCTCATTTTACCCCAAATCAGCTCTGCAAAGCACACAGCTTTTGAGAAGTCGCAGGCATCATCTTTCATTTACTTGCACACGGGTGCATAGATTCATTTCTCTTTTTATTCAGTAAACTGACCATTTTTTACTCATCACAATTAACGCGAGCAGAACTTAGCATTCCACCTTCATTTTTTATTGTCACATCATCTTCATCCGAACTCCACAAAGAACACCATCAAATAACCTACACCGGGCTTTTGCCCCAACAACACCATTTGACAGACAAAATTTGGGAACAGAAGTTGAATACGTTTGCCAACCGGAAACAGTTCAGAATCAGTCTGAAACCGGACATGGAATGTGTTTGAAGACTTTGGAGTATTTCCTGGGTTGGTTTGGTAGTATCAGTGCAGTTTTGATGTTGGGAAGTTGGGATTAGAAAACACTGGATATAAATATGCTGAAGATGATAATAGACATAGTCTATTGGATACTCTTTCTGAAGAATTTGAACTACATACAATGGAAAAACAAAACGCAAATGCTAGCTTTATTGGCACTGAAAATGTACATGATGAAATAGTTGGGGAAGATAACGAAACTCATTTATCTGATGAGCAAGAAGAAATAGATGTGGGATTGATTCACCTTCACACTGTCAAACAGGAACAGGAATGTAGGCGTGAAGATGTGGAAAATATGGATTTGATAATAACTGACCATGACGATGACAGATTTCCAGACACTGAAAACGAAGAAAGCGTTTCTAAGTCTGAGTATGACACGTGTTTTTGTTTCGTATATTTATGGAATTGTGAAAGTTGCTTACCTTAGCAATCTAATAAATTGCATTTCTTAATACATTTCAGACAAGCTAAATCGTGTTCTGATTTGGAAGCTATATCAGGAGCTGTCATTTCTAACAAATATGCGGGAAGTCGAATAAATCGTTTTAAAAAATTCTCCAAATTGTGCCAACTAGGAACTGTTGCTCAAAAAGTCATACATCCTCGAATACCAAAATGTCGTCACATTTGCTCGTACTGTAAACTCCATTTTTCAGCATTTAGTCACTCTAAAAATCACAAACGTTTTTCAGGGATGCATCGTTTTATAAAATCCAAATTAATCAAGAATATAAAAACCCGCAGCCGAGCCTAAGGACTAAAAGATCAAAATCAATACATAAGGCAAATAAAAAATCCGCAAAATGTTTGTCGACAGAGAAGATAAACAGTCCCGAAACAAATCGACCAGAAAATCAGTTATTAGAAACAACTGAGATTAAACAGGAAATGATTGATACATTCACAAGTAAAACGCAAAATCAATACGGCCTTCGCAAAAGGAAAAATGTCTATGCTCAGCAACAAATCATTGATACTGGAGATAACCAGCATTCCATTAAATATGAGGAATACAGCTCCGATACTGATGACGAATTCGAAAGTGAAGCCACTTCAAGTGACTCCGACTCAGCATTTCCAAAAATAACCATAAAAATTCATAGACGTAAGTCCAAACCAAAAATGGTGAAAACCGATTCAGATGAAAGGAAAACGAAACCATTTTACTATTGTCGCGAGCGTGGATGCTAAAACTTGCAAATCGGAAATAAGGAAAGGTTTGAAGATCATCAGAAACTACACATTTCAGGTAGTTACAAATGTCAGTTTTGTGAAAAAGTGGAAAGCTCTATATTAAATCTGGCCAAGCATGAAAACCGAAAACACGCAAAGAAAACTCCAAATGATTTCAGCAACAGCAGCAGAGTGCAGTGTCTACGATGTCCAGAAAAATACTATCGAATGGGTTTGTATTATTTCCATTTTGCAATGGAACATGTTAAAGTTTTGCAAAGCGACAAGACGCAATGCAAAAACTGCGGATTGCTAATTTTTAAAGCAATGATGAGCCAGCATTGGAAACAAACTCATGACATTACTGGAATGGATCCACAGTTGGTGCAAAGGTGCTCATTTACGGAATGCGAAACAATTTGTAAAACGAAGCTTCAGTTGGGAAGGCACAAAAAAGCAATGTCACACGAAACTGAAGATAGTAGCAAAACTGGTTGTATTCAATGTCCGTCTTGTCCTGAAAAGTTTCCACATTTTTTAAACTTAAATTCAATCGATTGAAATTTCATAAAGAAGAGAATGACAAAAATAACGGATTCCGTGTCCCATTTCTAGCTGCTCAGAAAAATTTCGCTTTCAACAAGATTTAGAATTACATCAGCTAAATCACGGGGAATTTCCGTGTAAATTTTGTGACAAAACGTTTAACTACGCTCCGGATTTGGCACTTCATGAAATGGAACACGCTGTTAGAGTGGATGCTCCAAAGAAAAACGTACCTATATTTAGTTGTGCTAGATGTACCTACGACAGTGAAAGAAAAGGTCATTGGATATTGGACATCATCTAAGAAAACCAGGCTTGTCTAATCACGGATTAGAATCACCAATCCTTAATCTGGGATTAAGTTAATCACTTAATCACTAATCCCACTTCAGATTTATCGCATTTAATCACAATCACTAATCCCGATATCAGCAACCTTTAATCACTACTTAATCACTGAGGTCCTTCCTCCATGTAGCTGCTTCTCTATTATCAATATTCAAGTAATAAACTGATTATATTATTGGATATACTGTTTAAATAACTGGTTAAAGTACTTAGCTCTGAAGTATTGTTTTTAAAAATTATTTTTTCTTCCTATATTACACTGCCAAAATAAATAGTCTAGAAAAAAAATTAATCACTAATCCTAATCCAACTAGCATTTTTGTTTAACATTTAATCACCTAATCACCAGTGATTGGGATTGATGTTAATCACCAATCAACATTCACTGTTCAAAAAAAAGTCTTTATTTAATCATAATCACTAATCACCAGACAAAAATGCGGTGATTAGACAAGCCTGAAGAAAACATCTAAAGCTTGGCTTTTCAAAACTGAGCTGTCCGGTTTGCCAAGCTAAAGGCTTGCATAGAGGATTCATGAGCCAACATTATAAAAGTCATCACAACATGGAGAGAATCGATCCCAGGACAATTCAAAAGTGCGACTTGTGCACAGCCTATTTCTTAAAAGCTCATAAGCCTAAGATTAATTTTAAAAACAAGTGTCCTGAATGCGACAAATATTTTCCAACCAAAATTATTTCGGGAAAACCTAAAGATTATTTGGGTAAGCATATCGAGCTTCACCATCCGCACTTGCTACCTGAAAAGTTTTTCTGTAGGGTGGTAGGCTGTCATCAGAAACAATTTGAGACACGCGAGGAATTAAACGAGCATATGAATAGTAGCATTCATAATCGAAAAGTAATAGACATCCTTCAGTATACTCAGTGCTCTAAAAAGTTCAGAGGCGAGTTAAGACTTAAAACTCACATGAAATTTACTCACACCTAAGCAATACGTGTGCACAGAATGTGGGAAGGCTTTTAAGCTAAAAGGCGGTTTAGATGCGCACCTGCTATTTCACAAGGGACCTGAAGCTTCGAAATTCCAGTGTGGGGAATGTGGAAAAAAGTGCGTTAGTACAGACAAATTGCAAGAGCATGAAAGAACGCATAGCAAGGATAAACCCTTTGTTTGTACGCACTGTGGTGAAAAATATACTCATAGACACAACTGGAAGAATCCTATGAAGTCAAAACATCCAAGAGAGTATGAAATTGAGCATGGAGGTGATGTAGAAAAGTGGAAAGGAAACTTTGTTTCAACAAAGGGATCAAAAAAAGGAGACTGCCTGACTGCTGTAACAAAGCACAAATACTAGTACACGTTACCTGAATAGATACTTGACTTGTAAAATTTCACTAATGTATGCATTATTAAAATGTTATCGCATAGCTTTTCCTTTTAAAATTTTATTCAACAATTGGACATTTTAAAAGTAGCTATCAGGGATTTATTAAGAGACATTTTGTTATTTGTTATCATCCGTAATCTTTCTATTAACTATAGCGGTGAAAAACCGACTTGGTATTATTTTTACAGCAATCCGTTTCCATGATAGAATTGCTTACACAATACCAATATGATGAGTCGCACACCGTATATTTAAGCCACAAATGAAATAATCTATTATATAAGACTATTTGAAATAATCAGTTAACAGTGAAGCATGTATCTTGTTGTAACTGTAATTGTAGTTGACCTGTTATAAACAAGAAACATTTATGATTGATTAAATTTAAACGGAGTTTGAAATATTCTTTTTAACTCTCGCCGATTTTGAAGATGTGTAATATAAAACTTTTATCGTTTTGTGTAAAGAATTTATTGCCAATTTTGAAAAATAAAATTTTATAAACGAAATTACGCATTAAACGCAAATGTACAGGATCATATTGATATTGTTTATGTAGCACGGTCGGAGAGCGCTTAGTGGATTCCCAAAACTTTGGATTGGCAGGCCTGTGAACCAAATTCAAATATATTTCAAAACATATACATTAGGTAGCATTTCATGAAATTATAGAATTTCTTACGTTTAAGGTAAGCACAGTTGAAGTCATATCAAGTCCCGCGTTTCTGAATTCTCTTCTCAAACAAGTGGTATACTGTTTTCAAATAAGAACAGAGACTTGAAAAGTTAGCGTATTGTTTATTAAAGTTACACGAATCATTTTTGTATATAATTTTGAAATGCTTACGGGAAGGAGCTTGAGCTGATTAATACAACTGGCAGCAACGGTGTTGGCGTTATCCAAAGGTCCACCCCAGACTTCAGTTTGGCACTTGACAAATTGTGGCTTTCCCTAAAAATAGTTTTAGAAATATAAGGTTAAATTAACTTAAATTCAAAATTCTTGAGACTTGTTTTAGAAACTTACTGGAGCGTTATCGTAGCAACCGAAAAATTCATCAATGAGAGGTTGATTTCTTTGGTTTGCCCCACCGTTGGCGTAGCAAAGTCTTCCAATGATCCTGGTAGTGGATGAAACAACTTGACAGGTGGGCCCAGATCCGTTAACTTGGGCAGCTCCGAAGAGACACGCCACCAGAGCAAAAATCAGTACGATGCTGGAGTTCATCTTGGATTGGTTTTGAAAGTGATTTAAAGCTTAAAGCTCGGTTTTGAGGTATATTTAATTGGAGAAGAGAAACTGAATTGATAGTTTTTTCCAATAAATTAGCTCTCTTTTATAGTCCAAGTCGTTACAACTACAAGTAGTGCTCATTTGCCCATTGATGTTTTTGTTTAGTTGTTAATTTTGAGGTTGGGCAAAGTTCACAAGGCCATGTGCTTTTAAGCCTTCCAGTATTGTAGTAGCAGTGGTACCTGTAGTCTAAAGAGACGTCATAATTTTGTACTTTGATTTGTTTCCATTAAAAAAATGAAAATTGCACAGTTGTGTAAATATGGACTTTCACACCAAATCTTGCTATGGTGTGTAATATGTTGTGTGGTATGATTGAAGTTGAGAATAAATGACGGTTTGTTTGAACAACTTATTTGTACAAAAATATGTGCAGGCTTTTATAGTAGTATTTCTTATTAAAGTATGTACCGCACGATACTTCCAATATATTATGGTTGATGGTGACTAAATTGAAAATTGCTTTAGTATGCTCTACCCAGTTTTTGTATACAAATCCATCTCTATTCTCAACACATTATATCTCGTTACAAATCGTAGAAAATAGAAAAAAATGTTGCAAAATATAAGTACACCAGCATTTTAAATATAATTATGCTAAAATATATGCATGCGTTACCAAAATTGTTTTGAGTTTGTTTCTAAATTAACTTTGTATAATTTTGTTTTCACGTCCTTAGTCTATGTAGACCTACCTGCAATTATCATCACCGACTTCCGACCATGTCTAGGTTAGAGAATCCGGTAAAATAGGTAATATTCTAAATTCTTCATGTTTTACAAGGAAAATTGTTAATTTGCGTGAATGTGTTGTTTTAGAAACAATGTCTTGAGGATGTAGAAAAGGTAAGATAACGTGAGAATGTCTAAAGTAGTTCGTGCACTCAATTACAATTTGTTAGAGAGAGAGAGAGAGTTTAAGAGAATACTGAATTTCAAATGTTTGAACGTGAAGGAAAGTGTGTCCCGGACAACATTTAGTCTTTCTAAGAAAGTCAAAATTAAAACCTTGAGATGTCAAAACATTTTATTTACTTATATATTTACAAGATAAAAAGTACCAATGTATCTGATTTAATGATCTTGTTGATTCTGTCGTCTTTGACCAGATCTCCAATTCTTATCAGAATCTGAAATGGTCCGCTGACTAGTAGGTTCCCTGGCTCTGTTGTAAGTTCTGCTTGAACTTTGACCGTCACTACTAGCCCTTCTCCATGGACCACTGTGGTTATCATCCTGGGACGATTCTAACAAGGAATTTCTTTCAGCAATGTCCCGTTCTACTGGATGTGGTGGAGATAATGGTAACTCTATCTCACTTTCTCCCAATATCCAAAGATTAAAAATAGCTTGAAGCATCTTCTCATCTCTATTGGCTGTGTCCTTTTCCTGCTCCACTCGAAGTTTATTCAACTCAATAACCAGTAGCATGTGATTAATCTTGCATTTAATTTTACGCCCGAATAATATGATGTACGATAAAATGGGGGATCTTTTAAGATATTCTGAAGGCATGGCATATCATTTCAAAACCAAACCAAATTAAGATATTTTATTTTTACATGCTGGAAATTTTGTACTTTGTACTTCTTACCAGTATATTTTCCTTTTCACTTGGAAATTTTGTCAAGGCTTCCACCCAAAATTTACAAGCAATTGTGTATTTATTCTTCATCTGCCTGAGGTTTCTCTGGGTTAAATGCAAATATTAGACAACCATGAAGAAACGCTGAAAACTTATACAAATTCGAAGTGATCAAAATTGCGCATCAGATTGTATTTAATTATTCTCCGAGGTATTTCAGTAATTATATCTTATTTGATAGTCTTGAATATAGAAGCACACGTAGTGGTATGCATATTATACATAACCCAGAAAACAGATCTTTTGCAGATTCAGCTGCTAAATTATGTACAAGTTTACCTAACTATTTACAAGAAATACCAAGCCGGAAGATATTCAACAAAAGTTTAAAAAAATTATTTGATAAATTGTCAAGAAGAAGAAATTACTTCAACTAATAATGATAATGACATTGAATATGATGTAATATTTGACTCTGTACTAAAAAAATGTGTTTAATTGTACTTAAATGTAGTGACAGAAATAACTGCCTTCGAATTTGAAGGGCTCTGTCATGAATTGTGTATAAATAAATAAAGCCGGCAATATGCCCACATGTACCAAAGTAGCGAAAGAAGTTTAGTTCAGAACAAACAAAAAATCGGCTTTAAATTGAATGGAAACAAGGGGATTTTCACAAAAATTATTTTAGTTTTGTATAATTCAAAATCCCATTATTGATCAAGTGGACTTTCATGAAAAATTCTTTTAGTTTTGTTTAATTCAAAATCCCGTTATTAAACAAGGCGACAAAAAACTTTAGTTTTGACCTTTGACCTTTGGGGTTGACCAATTGACCTGAAACTTTGCGCAGAGCTAGCTCATGTTATGGGACTTCTTTGTGGAAAACATAATTTTAGTTTTGTTTAATTCAAAAAGCAATTATTGAACAAGGCGACTTTTACGAAAAATTCTTTTAGTTTTGTTTATTTCAAAAGCCCGTTATTAAACAAGGCGACAAAAAAATTTTAGTTTTGACCTTTGACCTTTAGACTTGACCTATTGACCTGAAATTTTGCGCAGAGCTAGCTCATGTTATGGGACTCCTTTGTGCCAAGTTTCATTGAAATCGGTCAAACCGTTATAGAGATATCGCACGGACAGACGGACAGACAGACAGACGGACGGACTGACAGACGGACAGACATACAGCGCCATCTTATAAAGTAGCTTTCGCTACTTAATAAAGGAAGAGTAAGCAAATCAGCTTCATGTTTCAAACCATGACACTTAGGTATAGCGTTTTGAATAAATTTATGAAGCTCATAATAGTCATTTACGCTGGATAGTGGACTAAATGCCAAGAAATCTAAGTATCTCATTAGCTGTGAAGAATTAAAGTGTTGAGCTTCAAAAGCCGTTTTGAAATTGTTTTTTGTAGCTTCTTCGCTTCCCGAAAAAGACTAAACTGATTTCGGGCATGCTAGAAAAATTAACAGTTTAATACAATTTTTGTGTTTATTTTTTTAAACAAAGAAAAATGCAGAAATGTACCTATTTAGGAAACACACAGCTCGTTGGATATTCTAAGTAGGAGTCCTTTATAACCTGTTGTCTTTTCGATACACAATCCAAATCCTTGTGTTGCAGGTAACGCAGGTTACTTAACTGTTTAACACTGATTTTTTCTGCCAGATTTTCAAAACCTTCATATTCGGCAAGTTGTAGACCACTACTGCAAATTCATTAAAAAGTAAGTAATTTACTTAAAACTTTGAGATTTTAAAGGACGATATGCATAACTCGCCATTTTTGGCCTCCAAAATAAAAATCGAGCTTTTCTCTAGAATCATAAAACAAACAAAAAGATTCATTCCAGCAAAAGTTTTACGTTGATCTGACCAATATTTCAAGAGTTAAGACATTTTAAAAATGACGTGTTGAGTGACCTGATGCCAACAAAAGGCCAGCAACTGGATATACGTATATGGACATATCTTTTACATTACAAACTCTTTCTCATAGGTTTAGGGGTCATTCGAGAGACTAAAAATTAGCAATCATCATCCACATTTATTTCTGTGGAAATGTTGTTGTTTCCATGATGTATGGGACATCATGCATGGGTACCAAAAAATGCATCTGTATAACCTAAAAATCAGTTTGCACATAACCTAACCTGAACAATTGTTCGCAATCAGTAAAAACTTCCTCATCTGCTTCATTCCTTTTGTCATTTTTGCTTTTAAAAAAATTAGACTTTCGCCTAAGTGTTGACTGCAGCATTCTCCGTGTCCAAAATGTATTTAGCAAAACACTTGGCCGAAGATTATGTGCTGCTGTTGCTGCCAATTTCTCAAGTTCTCCAGGAGAAATGTGTCCAGACTCAGTACCTGCTTGCGTTTGCAATCGTTCATGACGAACTAACCGATAGAGATAATGATGCCAAAGCAAGTCGTCTGGATCAAGTTTTGAAATATTGTTGAGCTGGTCTATTGCATCTTTTGTTGTTAAAATTCCCATTGACATGGTTTATGTGAATATCATGAACTGGATAACAGCAGCATATTTTGGTTTTCCACCAAGGTTGTTCCATTCATTCGACATTTGCTCAATTTCACTTGTATCAAGATATGTGTCGGTCACGTCAATAGACTGCTTTATAATCTTCACCACCAGCTCAACAACTTTGCTTACATATCGGTGATCCCCTGTCAGTTTGTCTGAAATATCTTGCACTTGCTTCAAGTAACTCAATGTATGTTTGGATTCCTTTGCAAAAACAAGAAGTACCAGGGTGGCGGGATGTAAATACATGTAACATGGAAATAACATGTAAAAATTATTTTTTACATGTTAAAAATACTTGGAATTTTTACATGGACAATGTAAATTATGGAAGTATTCTTGAAGTTTTTGGTTATTTCTGCAAAATGAAACTCAGTGTTTGATTATTAAGCTCTTAACATGTTTTTAAACTCCACAAATCCGTTTCGTTTGCTATTTAATTAATTGAAACCGTCTTCTGATTATCCATGAAAGGTGTAAATATAGTCATATGGCTTGCTTCGCTGTATTTAAACATTTTTCCATGTTATTTCCATGTTATTTCCATATTTCCATGTATTTATATATTTTTACATGTAAAAATGGACAAAATCTATATATACATGTAGAAAAAGCCACCCTGTTCATAAGCCTTTTTAAAATTTCTACCTCTATGGAGACTGGTGACGATGAATTTTTTTAGCTGAAATATTGGCTGTTTCTAAGAAACCGTGAAAACCCCAATTATGCAACAGATCCAGTGAAGCAGATGCATAAGCAATATTTTAAAATTTTAATTAGGTATCGGGACAATGTTAAACGGCTCTCCACCTAATTTAGGGACCGCGCCAACGACCCGCTCGTGCTTGGAGTTTACTGGATAGAATATGTTTTGCAATCTATATGAGGCTCTATTCATATAATGATTGTACTTGCGGAAAAGTCTGTTGATTGATGAAATTAGATAGAACCATGGCTTATGATATTTGTTTGAGAACACAATCAAGACTCATATAGGACGTCAAAGTGTTATCAATGCTCACAACGTCACAGATTTAATAGGAAATATAAAAAGGTGACAGAAGTTGGACATGTTCATTAGTTAAAAATGCAAACGTTATCTTCTAATAACAGTTGACCTTTGTTGCAACATAACGTAACAACTGCTAAAATAATGAGGCAATTGCCAAAGCGATATATGGGAACAAGATACGTTATCCTTATCTGCTGCTTTCTTCACAAGTTTTATTATGCTCCAAACTTGGAAGCTTACTATGCCATAAGGTCATTGTTGCTACAAATTGTGGGTTGGGATTGTGATGGTTGTTTACGAAATACTGTTTTTTCCAAAACTCTTCCTGAAATATTCGGTTTTCCTCGGCCGATTCAAAAATGTTAAACAGTATCATATATCTGGGTATACTTTTGTTTTTATTTGCAGTATTTGCTTATGCTTGTTGCAAAATAATTTGCAGGAAAGCAACTTCACCAATGCAAACGCAAAATGTTGTTACAGGCACTGTTCCTCAATACGTGGTTGTCGGACGTAAACATATTTAAATTAAAGTTAAATTTAACATTTATCTATATATAATGCATAGTATGTTCTATTTTAGACACCGCGACTCCAATATCCACTGGAACCTCTCGTCCTCCATTTCCTTCTCAACAACAAGAAATTACGGTATGGACCACAATGTCACATCCAGTTAAACCAGGGACTCATATACGTATTGAAGAATAACCACCTTCGTACGACTCACTTGGATTTAGCAACACAAGTACAATGAGAAGAGTGTTTTAAAAAATTCTTAAATATTTTCAAATAATTTTTATTATTATTTATTTTCAAATAAATAGTCAGTATGAATTTGTTGAAATCTTATTTCACCCGCAACTACATAATAAGCTGTAGGTGACAAGTTAATACATTGTTTGTGGTGCTACATTTTTTTACACATTTGAGCTTACATGTGCATATTATGATACACTATCTCAATTACAAACGCAACATTAAATATTCAGTTTATGTTCAGGGACCTATTTAGGTCCCCAGGATTAGGGACCTAATTAGGTCCCTTGAACACAGACTGATATTGCAGTGGCAATACTGTAAAAATACAATATCACAAACTTTGCTTCTGACAAAGATTCTATATTTTCTGATTCCCATACTCAATACTTGTTGGTGTTTTGGACCATACAAACGATTTCCATCTAGGTGAATACTCTCTTAAGTTATTGTCAAGTGTGGAATTTAATCCCTTCACGTTGTAGAAATAATAATTTATAACTTGGCTTGGAAAACCTGTTGTGATGAGATATGCTCTGGTATTATCCAGTATTTCGTTTTTCTAAATAATTCCGGTTCTGAATTTGAACCCGAGACTAGCATGCCCTGCGGTTTAAAAACCGACTGAAATAAGATAAAAACCCACTTCCATATTTCTAGTTCTTCCAAGAGATCAAAAATAGCAAAATCTACTGGGATTTTTAGTCTCACCGTTTTGATCAGTATAAAAAGGTTTATTATGCACTATTGAGCTTATATACTTTGTGATATGCTTTACATGGCGTATCTATTTTTTAAGTAAACGTACCAACTAATTTAGCTTAACTACAGTGTAATTTTGCTTACTACGCAATAATAAATTACGATGACTCCAAACTTGTAGTCGTTGGGTTTGAATAAAATCCGCTAAAGTTTTGGGTACCTGTGGTTCTCGTGGTTTCGTCAAGCTAGATATAATATCTGAAGCACACATTTGCCTAAATACAAACTTACCCACACTCCAAAGTAGCAACGGAGCAGCAAATGGCAAGCATTTTTTGGCCAGAGGCATCCCATCTAAATAACTATAAAAGCAGCCTGTCGTGTTTCCAAACGCTTTTATTGCGTGCATTGACCATGCATGAAGATGCATTACATGTTGCATATTATAATGCATGTAAGAACATAAACTGTTTCCAAGGCATTGCAATGTTGTTTCGGTGGCTATCAAATATTGTTTTTGAAAAACCCGTTGTTTAGAAAAATCCAAATGATAATAATGCATACTGTCGTGAATCATTTAGTGCATTTAGTAATTAGACGCTTTTAGTGCAATATGCTTATTTTGACGATTTCCGATGACGATGCCTACACAAACCCTCTTGGAAGTTTGACGTTACAGAAAAAGCGACATAATGCTTCAAAACTTATTGTAATAGAAAAAACCGATGCTTATCATTAAATCAGGAGTTATCGTAAAAACCGAAGCTTATCATTGCACGATGAGTTGAATCGTAACCACCATAAAAATGGCATATCATATAAAATGAATGCAATAACGGGTTTTTGAATGACAACGGGTGTGCAAAACAGCAATAGGTTAATGTGGTAATTTCTGTGTTTTAACTACAGTTGTGGGTGTGAACAGTATATTTTCCATGTAGCAAAAATAATTTACATCAAAAATATTAAAGGGGCATAAAAAGCAAGGCAGATCTACGACTTTAAATTACAAACCCGAGTTCTCCAGACTTATATAAAGACATCATTAATGATCTGGGTATTATTAGGAAGCGCAATTTTGAATGAATAAAGAGATGTATTTTGAAGAAAAACTTCCAGTATTCAACGTGTTTCAAGTTGAATGAAAAAAATTGGCCCGTTCCATGCGTTTAAAATGATAGACCAGGATTTTAGCCTTTGTGCAGGGCACAAAATACTTAAAATACCTCATTGTTTCTATAAATATTTTAGCACAATCTTTTTTCTAGAACGTATTACATGCACGTAGGGCATGCTGGGCTCTCTCGTTATCAATAACTTCACAAAATGTCTGCATTCATCCAATATTTGCACCAACCATGTGCAATATTGTCACTATTACTGCAAAACTAGACAAAAGTGGTATCCACGAGGTAATATCTAAAATGGTTACTAGAGCTTTAAGAGAAACAGTTACCATTAGGGAGTCAGATCTAAGTAAAACTTTAAATTTGTAGCCTCTATGCATTAAGCCGTAGCTAGGTATCCTAAAAATTAAAATATTTGTATACTTTTTTTTAGAATTTCAGGACATACCTGAAAAGGTCCTAGAAAATTCAGCTATTCTAACTGTCTGGTTAAGTTTTACATAAGTAAACATGTTAACACAAAATCTTTCATAAAGAACTACTTCAGTGCTTTCTTTAGCGTTATTTTGCTGGCGAGGAAGCAGTTCGTCGCATTGTTTGAGCCGTTGTTTTGCGATATTTCCTGAGGTGTCCTCAGATGTTTCTCCGTGAAAGTTAGTAGCAAGTTTTTTCCAAATTCTTTGAAATTCTTTTACCTTGTATGTTTTGTCGTTAGTAACAGGGCTCGTCGGAACAACAAGATTGGTACTCGCGCTTTTGTAAGCATCAGTGACTTTGAGAATATACAGTTTTAAATTTTTCACCGATGTTAAGCCTGGTTGTGCTTGAAAAGAAGCTCTAAATTTTCTTGTTTGGTACTTTCTTCAAGTTCAAATACAAAATGTTCAGCAACGTTTCTTGTATTTTGCTCATCTAGCAACAAATCTTGGACAAAAACTTGGTGTGTGTACTTTGTCATTTGACCACAAACGCATGAAGTATTCAAACAACGCTAGCCCTTCTCTTGTTCGAAGAATAAAGCAAAACTACATTTTAGCTTGTCTATGGTGCTTCATTTGTCTTTTTCTTGTTTTGAAATATAAAATGGATTAGATTTGCATTAGATTTGCACAAACGCATTTCCTTACAAAAACAGTTTGTTATGCTGATCAACTGCTTGCGATTCGTAAGAAAATTTCTTTTGTATTGTCGGCTCTTGAAATGAAAAATGGGAAAAGCAGAAGCCTGAAGAAGCGATCTGACTGGTTAGAAGCTCCAAACTGCGTGATGACGGCTTTGAAGATAATACAGCAAGCTTGGCTGTAGTCAACCGTAGATTTGTCGATTGCTGATTGTTGTTAATTACAAGAGCATGTTTGTTATTGGAGTGACGTTTTGTTTCTTGTTTTTGCACACAAAATCCATTTAGAAATAAATAGTAACCTGCTTTTGAAAAAGAAAAGAAAATTTGTGTAGGAAAGTAATTCCTTGAAATAAATTGAACTCGTGGTTTTCTGTTAAAAATCCAAATATATATTTTATTAAATATATAAAACTAATTTGTGTTCTGAATGGAAAGCTTCAGAATATAATGACGTTTATGCTTTCAATAACTAGGAAATAACAATAATTTAATCTGTTTCTTCCTGGTTTGTTGAAAACGCGTCAGCATTGTGACGCATTTGATTTGAAGTAGGCATGAATATGCATCACAAAAATCAAAATATTTTCAGCGAAAAATATAAAACATAAATAAGTATTAAACTTTGCAGCTGCAGCTCAACAGTCTCGGATAGAAGTGGAATATTTTTAACTTCTACACTAAAATCTTGACTTTGAAACACTTGGAAGCTGTCAAACTATTTCGGCTGTGGTTTTGTTTCCTGTCAGAGTTTCCGACATATTGGAACTATGATCCTGGATCCTGGAATCATTATGATTCAAAGCAGCTAGCACCTAAACCAATTTCAAAGAAAACGCATACATTTCTTTTCAATTGTTTGGTTGCCTTTTTCTATTATCAATATCGTTTGCTACATTCATATATTTGGTTTGATTCGAAAACATTTGGAATTTGAAATTATCCAGTTGATTATGATATCGTCTGTAGTATGTTTGGGGTTTGCAATCACGTGTATTTCTGTATGCTTATATAAAACAAGAAAAGAAACGCTAACAGGATACAATGGCGTAATAAGCCATGCAGAAAAGCTTTCGAAAATACATTGTACTTGTGCTGTCTCGCCAAGGAAAAGTTTTTTCGATACACTACAAGCTTTATTTATCTTGTAGCAGCATTTTGCGCTTTTGTGCCGACGTTCTACACTTTTATTGTTATATGGTTAAACCAGGATGCATATTACTTTATATTTGATCTCTTTTCAAATTCTTCAAACTCCAGTGCCGTGACTTTAATTTCTCTTGGGATTCGAACTTATCTTTTAGGTATTTTTATCTTTGAAGGATTTCGTTTTACTAGAGAGCTAGTAATTTGTTCCGGTATATTTGCGGAATCGTTTGGAACTGCACAAGTGTGTCTTCTAAATAGCAAACGTCCAATTTCACATATCGGATTACATCACACTCAACTTTCAATATATATAAAACTGATGGACACTCAAATAGGTCTAGTACCGTTAACTGTAATGATAGGATTTGTAATTCTTCAAGTGTTATCCGCCTGGATACCAGTTCGTGGACAGGGACACTCTGACCCATTTTTGTTGCTGGCTGTGGAATTCAATCAGTTTTTATGGGAGTTATGCATGTCATTGTTATTCCATTGTACGTAAAACTTGCAAAAATTAGTGAACTCGTAGTAAAAAGACTCAGACGTAGAGCTAAACTTGAGCATCGTGAGAGAAAGATCAAGGATACGCATATGTGTTTAAAAATGGCTGTATCAATTCAGCCTATAAGGTTTCGATTTGGACCATTCCTAAGGCTTAACAAGGAATTCAGCACAACTTACTTGCCGCGTTTACTATTTCGGACGATTGATGCAATTTTAATATTTAAGTATTAATGACATGGACAGTCCGTAAGTATGTAATTTCCTGAAGCAGCAAAATTATGAAAACTACTAAAAACATATATGTAGTAATGTGAGTAAAGTTTCCGACAATTGTATCTTTGGGTATGCTAAAGCAGTACAATTGTTACTTTTGAGGTGATTGAATTTTTAATTTTCTAAAAGCTAGTTTATTTGCAAAACGACTTGTTTAAACTTTGTGAATGTACTGTAATTACTGTCGTGAAATATTAAAAGAACTTAGTAACTTTGCTTGAATTATTTTCTTATATATTAAGAACTTTTTATAGAATCAACTAACTCGATCATACTACTATCATGGTTTTTTTTAAAGCTGGTGGATATGATATGACATAGTCACATTAGCTTACGTAAAAACGTAGTTACTAGATCTTCTAAAAGACTAAACAGTTGCTTTACTCATCACCAACAACATTCTTTGAAGCCCTCGAATCAAACCCTTGATGTAGATAATCCAACTAACTATTCTAATTACAAACATTGTGCCATAGGAAAATGCAAGAGGCTTGCAGGATTTGGTGAACTTTAGCATGTACAGTTTCCCAGCTTTGCTTTTCCAGGAATATTTTTTCTACGAATGCAAGCATTTTGTCCCATTCTGTTGCAAATATCCACCTAGTAATAAAACAAGTGACCAAAACATGACGGCAACAATTGTCCAAATTAGCACGATAATCTTAGCAATAAACGCAATGTTCTTGCCCTAACGTATTAGTAAACTGCTGCCATATACAAACAAAATGGTTTCTACGGATTGAATGGGAAATAAAAATGGGCCTAGTAAAATGTTTAGTGTTATAAACAAAATTTGCACACTTCTGTAATTAATTGTAAAGCTGTGACATTCTGTAAAGCCAATATGACATTTGTAATGTTGAAAATGCCGCCCTAGAGTAATCTCACGTATTACAAATGGAACTAGAGTAGTACCTAGATAAAATGTTGCAACAACGGAAATTCCAATTATAATGTAGCAAATCATTACGTTGTACAAGAAAGGTATGTTTCGCAAAATTAATAAGACTTTTGATGTATTATCCGGAAGAACGCTTCCAATCCGGCCAGGTGCTTGAAACTTGACCATGTAAGACCAAGATTTGGATAGACCAGCTATTAAAAATGCAGCAAACATTAATAGAGCCAGTGAGTCAATTATTTTGTTGCACTTGTTTGGATTGTGCTTAGGGCAATACATTTCTAGAAAATGAAAAGACGTTTGAAAACTTATTAAATGCGTGAACACTTTTAAGCAGGAGATGTAGTAATTACCATTTATACGCCGCAAGTATACAAACGTGGTCTTGCACAAAAGAGAGAAGTGATCTTCGGCGACAACCACGATATACATGGCTAGAGCTGATGCCAGTTTTGCAATTAGGAGAATAGCCAGGATAATAATTCTGTTTAGCTCGTGCTTGCAATATAAGTATTCTAACTGAATGAAGTGAAAGGCTGTCCATAATCCAAGAAAAGAAATGTTATAACGCTTTTTTGAAACACTAGTTATTTCTTTACAAAATATCTTGTGTTAAGTGTCCCACCTGTAAGTTGTTAGGACAAGATATTTTAATAAGGGATATGTGTTTGAAAGGAAATTGTACAATCTTTGAATTAACATTTTGAATGTTCCCGCAAATCGATTGTCAACGAAGGAATTGTAATACGTTGCTAGTAAATTGGGTTCCTTTGTAGTTGCCACACGCTGCAAAATTCCAGTGAACAAGAAATTCAATTTGAAATTTATCTCAAATAAAACCTCTTTAATTCAGTTCTTTTACATATTATATTTTAATGTACCTAAGTCCTTTTTCTTCTCTAATTACTTTTTCCTGTTTACGTCAGTAGTTATTATTATTACACTTCCCTGATCAGCACCTCACAATTATGTGAGCAGTTACGCTGGGGACTTCTCATTAGAGATAGGGACTCTAAGAGGAGGTTGTGAATGACATGTCACCCCTCATGACATCTACCATCCTAATCCCATCAGGATGGCATTATTTCCATTCACAACCTACCTCACCCCGTACTGGCGCCCCAGCTTACTCTGTATTAGCCATAACGCAAGGTTCCACAGAGTTCGCTAGTTTGCACACACCGAGCCGAGTGAGAATTAGCCAGCAGCCTGTCCACTGTTGGTGAGCGGTCACCCATCCAACAGTTTTCAGCTAAGGCCGTTGCTTAACTTAGTGATCTTACGAGAACTGTTAAGTACGTACCAAGCCGGCTTATAGTTTTGTAGATTTACACAACTGATTTTTAATTAATCAATATGCTATTGATATAATTGAATTTTTTAAAAATTACTGAATGTTTGATTTAACCAATTAAACTTATGTATCGACAGATACATGATAATTTTCTGCGCCAAATTCAACCAAATTTAGTTTACAGATGCTAAGGCTGTTAACCAGATTCCTGTCGAATTTCAGGTAAATAGGTCAACTATGAGTTAGAGGTCACAGCGATTTTGAATTTATTTTATGAAGAGACCTATACTGGTACACATATTTGCAAGACCCATGCGCAATGGTTTAGTGAATAACATGCTGGGTGTCTCAGATTTAAACATTGTTTTTTGTGCTCATGTAAAATGAGTAAATTTTGTGCTAAAACCAGAACCTGTACAATAGAACAAAATTAGAATCATTGTTTTCAAAGATGATTATAACTGTCATGCCATATAACATCTCTAACAACTTCATGACATGCCATATTCACTTGTTAGTTAACTTTCTGACATATCATACCATTTTAATATAATATGGTGAGCACTTAAGTGAATCTAAAAGTTAGATTAAAATTAGAAAGCGTCTTTTAGAAAATCATTTTAGTAATTTATTCATTTTTCTTTCGGTGAAGAGCACTTTAAATAAATTACACAGAGCTTCCTTATTAATTGAATAAAATATGCACAAGGGATTTACTACTTACTTTTATGTATCGTGGTACAAATTTAGTTTTAAATATTACTAAGCAAGTTTTGTAGAGTAGCAAGTGAGCAAACAGCATCAAGCCAATTTGCCACAAAATACATGGAAATCTATTTTATGTTTTAAGCTAAAAGCTTAATGTTAAGTAACACCAAAAATACATAGTTACTGAAATATCAACATTGTTGTAAAATATCTTAGTTTTCACGGACAATTCTGGAGTAGCGTGGAATATTTAAATAGTCGATTGAGTTGCCACTTACGTATCTGTGATTCAAGGTATCTGCGGCAACTTTAAACGCGTTTCGACATATAGATTCAAACTCCCTTTTGTACTCTAGCAAAACAATCATAAGCACAAAAATGAATTATGTTTTTATTTTGCTTGTGTTTGTGTTGCTCAGGAAACGTGTTGACTGAAAACAGGACTGTAGTCAACACAAAACCTATGCTAAAATGCGTGACTGCTTTTAAACTTTCATTTCAAAGCCTACTCGCGGTTTATCAGCATACCGAGTAGAAAACATTGACGAGCTGTTTCAGCAATTTGGAAGCACCTGTAATCCATTCTTTAGTGTGGTAAACTATATCAAAGCCGATATAGCACCAACAACCAATCCCGTCGTTATGCAAAATATTCATAAGTATTTATTGCATAAAACATAAGAAATTTCCAAAATAAATTGTAGTGCGCACATATGTGGATCAATTTTTGATAAAAGGCTTATTTCTAGATCCCGGTGTGGCGTAATACACGTTCATTTGTTCATGCCAAAGCCTTTAATTTTATACAATGTATTAAATGTTATACTAGATTTCAGTACAGCTGACTCAGATAAATTTGGCATTGGCCTTTTTGACTTGTCCGTCCCTGTGTTTCATGTAATTGCTGCAGTGCGATATAACAAAAAGTACTTACAACGGATATGCTCCTGGATATCCTTGGTTTTTGCAGACACATTCAAAACTCGCAGAAATTTACTTGCTGCCGCTGCGGAGAATCTGGCTTTTGTTTTAGCACGTACACCAAAAACCAGGGGTAACATATATAAAGTTAACTTACTGGAATATCAACCAGATAGAGAAAATTGCAAAGGAGTAACTCTAAGTACTACTGAATTTTTGCAATTGTTCCCACCAGAAATAATTACAATTGTGTATTCTAGTCAGACTAAATACGCATCAGTGAATGATGGGAACGGAAAAGTTGTCCGTTTTCTTGTATCTCACAACCCAATTGAAAAATCTAGAGAGATCTACGCGCACTCAAGTGATAGACTCTATTTTGCCCTTTCAAGAATAATTTTCCTACTAATGTCTAACCACACAAACATGACTTGTAACGACAACTCCTGTGATAATAATGGATTCCTATGCTTTGCTTGCGTGGAATTTTATTTAACTGACAAGGTTCGTTTTAACGAGAACAAATTCCAAATACTGGTTGAAAATCATTTGCAAAGACTACGTTTTGTGGTTTGTAGACAACGAGGTTTAAATCCATTTCCATTTAGCGAACTAAATATTTTTGATTTGCATACAAGGATTGCAATAATTTTCGACATAGTGTTGCTTGCAATTACCATTGAAAAGTCATTTTGGACGCTTAAATACTCATTTAAATTTGCTGACAACTTTTTTCGTCTCACAAAAATGGTTTTGGAGCAAGGAGATCCATTTCAATCTTACATGGAGCGGGATTCAAAGTTTCGTGTTTTGCTGTGTGGACTTTTTCTGAGAGGAATGGTGCTTAGTAACGCATATAAGAATGATAATGTTTACAACATGTGGTTGCCAAGATTTTCACAACTCTACGAAACACTTCATCAATTAATAGCTGATAATATTCCAACGTACAGCCAACTGCGTAATGTTAAAATATATAATTGAATGTACAGGTCTGAATATGTATGGAAGACAGCGTATGAAAATTTTAAAGTATAGTGAAAATCATATATCGATGCTGCATACTCCAATTAACCTCATAATACAGAAGGAAACAGACATTGGTGTGGAGCTCTCAACAGTGAATAAAGCATTATCTTAAAAAAAAACCAGTTGCACAAAAAGCCTCAATTGAAAAACTTGCGCGGGCTTCAAAAATTCATCCAAACATTGATAAAGAGGTAGTAAATATTATAAAATTATGAAGTTTCTTGGTTATGTTTTGTTTAAAGTGTAAAGGATGTCCCATATATCCTACGACAAATTTAATTAATTTGTGTAGAGTCACAGAACAGCTTTTCCAATCAGACTAAACTGCGGTTAGGTACATTAACTTGCGCAGATTTCCGCGATGTATACTCAGTTTTGAAAAACATTACCCGGTAGCAGTAGTATGGTCTTGTTTACGTGAATGACAATTTTCATTTTTACCGGTTTTCCTTAGGGTCGACTTATTCAATCGCTTGTCAGCCTCATTTGCTTGAAGCAGTTTTATTCAAAATAATAATTAGACACTTAGAAAAGTGTGGGCTTTCAAACGAGCTATAGGTTATGTCTTGAGTTTAACTTGAAAGAAAGTTATTGGAAATTCATTTTTTAGCCATTTTGTAATGAAGACCAAATTTTACAAAATTTTTCAAAGAAAAGTTTATAATGCTGTTATTTGACATGCTAGATTTATATTTACATAACTTTGTACAGCGTTTGTAGCGTATTTTGTAAGCTTTCAGAATAACAACATACAGTATCTGTAATACGTATGTAGACGAAAAAATTTGGGTTACAACCAAGTACACTCATTTTTGGATCATTGGATCATTATTTGTCCTTGTACAAAATTTAAGGGAAATGCAAAAGACTAAGTTTAGTCCGAGTTTGTAGAGAAACAAATTCCAAATACTATACGCAAAACTATTTGGAATTACAGTCTACCACAAACACACAGTCATTGAATATATGTACTCAGTACACGAAAACATGGGCTCCGGTAAATTTAAAAGTTGGAGTCACCGGAAGTAAAATTGGATAGTATCTAAAGGAAAGAATATAAAACCATAATATTACATACACATATACTCCAAGAGTAGGTTTATCATTCTACACTAAATATGTATATGAAGAATGTTTCTGTAGATTTTTGTAGCAAAATCAAATTTGTCGTAGGAATTGTGGGACATCCTTTAGTGGTGACAAGTTGGTTGCCAAAGTGAATTAGGTATTATGCTTGGGTGAGAATCAAAACTACAAAAAGCCCATAAAATGACCGAACATAAAAAGCATCATTTGATTTATACGCATTAGCAGCGCAAGAAGGACTGACAAGTTTTTATTCAGTTTTCTAGCCTATTTATAATTTCGTCTTTATCATTAATTTAAAGCTAGGTTATTAAGTAATTATTCTAAGACACTAGCACTAGAAACAGTACAGCTATTGTCGTTGGCTGATGACATCTTTGGGGCTCCTTGCAGCGTGGGAATCCGCGCTGGAACGTTGTGCAACAAATCCAGCTTTTATGCTTGAGCTTGCATTATTTCCGTGAGAGCTGCTGGAGCTCAGTGGAAACACGCTTTGCTCAGCGTTTGTTTGGTTGCCTACTTGCTATTTTGCTTATTGCATAACCCAATGACGTATTTCATAACGTTTTTTAATAAACTACGGAAATCAAAGTATTAAATTATTGAAACGGAAATGCCACAATGCGACATCCCTCTCGTAAAACTATAGAACGCCCTCGTTCTTTTTATACAAATTATTTAAACAAAATTTTATTTTTCTTTAAATTTTAAACCCTATCTTAAACTGAACAATTATTATGAATGTGTGGTTAAACTGCTTAACAAATGAAAGAATTGAAACTTATTGTTAAGAAGACAATGATTTTTTAAAAGAAAACAGCTAAAAGAAAAATAAAGTGAATCTTATACAAAACTATTATTGCAAAGAAAAAATAATGAACATGCTGAAATTAACAATCTAGTATTATCTTGTCTAAAAGGAATGAACAAAAAAAATATTTTTTTTCTTAGTTTTTACGTATGTAGTATTAACTTTTACTATCTACACATCCTGTTGAGCATGGTTTGAGCGCTAGTCGGTGGGAAGTTCTGGCTTCTAGTTTGCCGTTAACCTGCAACCGAAAATAAACAAACAAGCGAATTAAAAACATAAATTACCGACATCATTAAGCAGCAAAAGCAGCTAAGCTTGAAGCGCTTGCTTCTTCTGTTTTCTGGTGGTTTTCTTGGGCTGGACTGCCTCGTCAATTTGGTCTGCTGGGTCCGGGGATCGGACGTAAGTGCTGCTGGAGTGGTCCTCCTCTAGGTCCAGGGGTTTTACTCTACAAAACCGGTAGAATGCAAAAAGAATCAAGGCTAGGGTAACCAGGAAAAACACCGTGTAGATAATGACCATAATGATGAATGTGGATTCCATGGATTTGATCACCTCTGCTACGCTACTGTCAGCCCTGGTCCTTCCGAATAACGAATGTAGGGCCATTGACAAGGGCATAAAGTGGAACTGGCGGTACAACAGGAAGCCAACGGGTATGGAGAGGAGGATGTCCCATAGCATGGAAAAGCTGGGGAACACTATGGCGGAGTGGTGGAACAGGTGAGGAACCTTGTGCACGGTGGTAAGCAGGTGCTCCGGCAAGGTTAGCTGAACATTGGGAAGTTCCTGAGTCCAGTTGCAGTTAAGGACATCGGATAGGTTCTGGAAGGTGTTCAACTGGTGTTGCAACAAGATAGATATTTGCTGCGAACTGGCGGGGGTCCATGCCGCCGGAATGATGTGGGTCACGCTTATCTCTTTCGGGAGGTTACCTGGGCAATGGAAAGGCGACTTGTAGGACTGGTAGCCTGGGATTATGAGGCTGCAGCCGCAAGGTAGATGAACCTCAATGCTGCCTGTGGTGACAGCATTGATGGCTTGTCTGGTTCCATTTTTGCAAGAGATTTCGGACCCAATTGGGAGACCTGCGATGACGTAGGAATGGAGACCCACGTGAGCCAGGACAGGACCTGAATGCGGCTGGCACTCTACCTAGCATGCCTTATTAATTACTTCGATTGTGGCATGTAGAATAAACTTTTCTGGCAAACATTTCCGTGGAGAATGTCAGAATGCGCTTTGGGAACCTTACAAAGGCCATTTGCTGGCAAACAGCTGTGAAGGTCAACAATGGTGGCAAAGAATGACTGTGGTGCCTACTCCCTGGGCTACTAAAGAGGTATCGAGTCGCAAATGACAAGTTGTATTTTTCCAAACAAATGGAACCTGTTTAAGGCTATAAAGAACTCTGCTTGTGTCTAAGGAGATTGGGATCGAAACAGTGATACTGTCCTGAGAGAAAATGCATTTAGTGAGTTGTAGACGGTATTACTTTCCGAGCTGGTGCATTGGGATGGCTAGGTCATACCCCTCCTTCGCAACATTAAGTCGTAGGTGGCGGAGGTCCTCAGTAAGGGTTGTCTGATTAAGGAGCAAAGGCGAAAGCTGTCCATTAGTACAGGTTTGAACAATTAACGTCATGCGTAGAATGTGTGCAATCCAGGACGAGACTTGCGCAACAGCTAGAGTGGCGAGCTCAGCGCGCCGTTGGGATGACGCTAGCTTCTGTTCCAAAGTGGACACTTGCCTTAGATCTTTTTCCATCCAGGTAAAAATGCGGTTGTATTTTGTTTGCATTTGGGAGGTAAGGTTATGTATTCGAAGAACGTTTTGATGTTCCTCGATCAATGCTGCACGAACGTCCTTCATGTATGCTATGGTGGCTGATTCATCGCTGTAGAGGTCCGACATGTCCTCCTTGGTTACTACATCACAGCAGTATCCGAGGATGGATCCAAGGAAAGCAAAAGGGGTTCATCTTTTCCTGACAAGGGGGCCATGTTGGTCATTAGGTAATTTGAGTTCTTCAGAGCTGTAGGCATCCGTCTCAAAGTCTGTTTGCTCAGCCGCCCTTGCGGCAACTGACACTTGGTCGAGGTCAGCCAATGTTTGCTGAAGCGCTGCCATTGTCAGGGTCACAGTTTTACAAGCCGGTTCTGGATTATTTTCGCAAACTTTGAGGAGAGCCTTCATGATGGGCAGGAAAGAGATATTAGGACGCTGAAGTGAGTAGAACTGCGGGAGGACAGCGTCATACAGAATGACATTGTCTACCTGCTGTATGTAAGCTCCCGTGCTGAGCCGTACTGGCAGGTCGTTGGCAAGTCCTAATGGCATCAGGAGACTTAGTACCAGGAAAATCATTGCTAACTGAAAAAAGAAGAAGGTTGCAGGTGTAGCATCTGCTTGTTGTTATTATCTAGTCATAAGGCAGTTCTCATACTACGAGGACGGAGGGTTAAGCGAATTCGCTGGCGCCTTAGGACTGTTTGAATAGGGCGACCGGTAAAAACAAATCGACCGTTTCTAAGTTCATCAGTTGGTTGGTTTTGAGCTCTTTCAGTTGCCTGGGGAGCAGTCTGGGATACTGATTCAGAGTGGATTGCCTGATCAGGTACGGATGGCACTGCTGGTGGAGTATTTGAGCATCGAGGAGAGGTGGCCTGCTGTGCTCTAGTCAAAGTGGCGGTGTCATTGACATGGGCTGCCTGTAGCTCGTTGGCCAGTTGTCGAACAGCGTCCCAATCAATGTTAAACAGGACGTCATCAGGGTCGAATCCAACCTTAATGATGCGTCGAGTTGACTGCTGGGCGTACGTGGGTTCAGGGATTCGTGGTAATTCACTGAAAGTCATGTCCATTGCAGAGACCGCATTCCACTGGAAAAAAGGAGGCAGTGTAACCGACAGCCGTAACAAAATAGTCGGAAAGGCCCTTATGTTTCGCAGAAGTTCACCCCACACGTAGGGAGTGCACGGAGTCATCTGATGAAGGCCTTGGAGTGTGGATGCGCTTTTCAGAATCTTTTGGGAAATGAGGAAGTCCGTTTTGTCCTCAACTCTTGGGGAGTGTTGAAAGGCGTAGTCCAGGTTATAGATTCCGCGGAGGCTGGGTGGTATGGGCAGACCTTGGACTTCAACTGGGGAGGTAATAAACCAAAAGACGGATTTGTCAATGCCTGAGTCCTGTAGCCGACTAACGTGAGAGCGAGTGACGTGCAACGGAGAGGTACCTGCCGCCATGGGGTTAGTTCTGTGAAGAGTTAGCTGCGCTGTCCAGTAATGATCGCTCCAAGAGCGATCTTTTTCAATTATTGTCACAATAACCATGTCATCTAAGCTTGTGTTACGCCAAACCTCCCCTGCAGCAGGAGTACTAGCAGGAAGTCCGTCTGGTCCATAGGAAGCCATACTGAGCCTGAAACAAATAAACTGTCATTCAGTATTCATCTACTAAACTTTTTGTGCATGTGAGTGTTAGTCACAAAACACAGACGCAAGATAAGCGGGTGTTAGTAAAAAGGGGAAGGAAGGAAAGTCCTTTACGCCGGCTGCGTTGACCATGTCTCTCCCGGCTTCGAGAGCGTCTTGGGCGATACTCGGCAGGAGCCACACCTGGAACGTTTGTCCTTTTGGGATGGGCTTCTGTACCGCTTTCGCGTAGATGAGCCTCCACGGCTGGTAGCTGGTGACCGTACCCGGCTTCGCATCCGAGGGCGCAATAGGTCATGTTCAACCGTAGCTATGAAGTGGCGTCTTTCTGTCCGCATTTTGGTCTTGGATACTCTACCTAGGATAGCCAGGTAGTCTTCTTGCTTGCAGTATCTGGTTGGACTACGCCGCTTATGAGACGGGGAGGAGTCACGGAAGTGGCTACGCATGGTGTTTCTGCCACGAGGCGGGCTGCTACGGTATCCGTGATACAGGCAGTGAAATTGGCGTTCAGAATTGACGAACTTTTTTGCGCCAGGGTCATCTGGGTCATCCAACTTATGTCCGTGGGGCGTTTTCTTTTTAAAAAGCCCGTAACCTTTGGCAGTGTGAAGATTCTGGTGATGGCGTTGTTCAATTTCATTCACCTTTCCCATAACTGGGGCGATGATTTTGGCTTTTGTAGAAACACGTTGAGGGCTGCGGCGGTGCTTGCTACTTTGTTGGGAATGAGTCCCAGCTCTAATCAACTGGTTAGATGAAGCCATCTGCCCGTGTTCCTTGCAGTAGAGATTACTACCATCAGGTTCCACATTGGCTAATGCCCCAAGATTCTTAGAGCACACAGAACAATGTTCAGGGTTGTCTCTTGGAAGGATTGCTGGTTCTGATGGTGCTGGAAGCTCTTTCGGTTCTTTGGTATCGGCGTGATTAATGACCGTTGTAATGGGGAGCAGTTGAAGTGACTTTTGTTCTGCGGAGTTAATGCACGTTATCCCAGTTTGGGAAGAGCTGTCGCTGGTAGGCGCTCGTCCTATTTCTTCATGTGCCAGACGGTGGTTGAGCTGGATCTCAAGTTGCGCAGTGTCGCAGATGTAGCGCTCAGACATCAAGTCAGGGATTTGGCAGTATATAGTGAGGTTGACATTTTGTGGAAGCGCCAGTCGTCCAGTAACTCTGTCGTCTAACTGCCAAACTTCAAGCCTAATGCCGTGATCCAAGATTTTTCCACCTTGATACATCTGTAACCAAAGAGAGAACAATAATGTAAGGATAATTCATTATTTAACATTATTGCGGCGGATGCGAGGGAGAGGTGGTAAGGTACGCGGTGCTGTAGTAGGAAGGCTTCCGGTCATTGATCTCGTGATTCTGCGCGGGGGAACAGGAGGAGGAATAACTGGGCTGGTCTGTACTGGGGAATTGTTGTGAGCGGCGTTGTCAGTGTGTTGACTAGGTCTTTCATGTTGAGGTTGGTGAGCTGTCGGTGGAACCTGCTGCTCAACAGAAGCTGTAGTGGGAGTGCGGGGATTGTTACTACTGCGGACGAGCTCTGGAGAGCTCTCTGGCTCTTCGGTGATTGAAGGCAACCGATTGGTTGATTCCGGGGTATCTGGGGTTTCACGCAACGGGCTTCGTCTTAGTCGGGAGACATGCACGACATCCTTTTTTCGTGCTCTGCCAACTGGGTTAATGAGCTCTACCTCCACATTGACAGGCGACAATTTACGTGTGATGCGATAGGGTCCATAGTTTCTGGAAAGGAGTTTATCACTCATGCCAACGATTCGCTTTGGAGTGAACAGGCGTACAACGTCTCCAACTTTGTAGTCAACGTCTCTATGTGTACTATCGTACCGGAATTTGTCTTTAGCTTGCTGTAGAGCCAGGATATCACGGGCTATTTTCCGTTGTCTTGCAGCAGTCTTCAGTTGGGCTTCTCGAATGACTTCACGATGTGGGAGAAGGAACGAGTCAAGAGGCAGATTAACTTCGCGGCCGTAGACAAGGGAGTAAGGCGTAAACTTTGTAGAAGCATGTTTCGTTGAATTATAGGCTAACGTAAAATGGGGAACGAACTTGGCCCAGTCAGAATGGTGGTAGGCTGGAGAGACGTAGATGGACATCATTTCAGCAAAAGTGCGGTTGGCTCGTTCAACTTGTCCCATCGTTTGTGGGTGATAAGCTGTTGATGTTTCCTTTGAAATCCCGACGGATTTAAGAAGGTAAAGCACAGTACAGGATAGGAACTCTTTGCCGGAATCCGAAATCAGGTATATAGGTGCTCCAACCTTGCAAATGATGTCATCAAGAAGAAATCTGGCCACATATCGTGATTCTTTGGTAGGAATTGGCTTCGTGAAAACGTATTTAGTAAGATAGTCCGTACATACTATGAGATATTGGAACTTTTCTCCAGTAAGCTCATCTGGAGTTGATTCAGGAAACGGTCCAAGTAGGTCTATGCCAAGTCGTTCAAAGATTTCAAAAGTCTTAATAGATTGAAGGAGGCCTGCCGAGGCTTGTGAAGGAGGCTTTCTTGCCTGACAATGACCGCAGGTAAGAACATAATTCAGGATTTCTTTGTCCATGGATGGCCACCAGTATCGTAGTCGCACTTTTGCAGAAGTGCGGACATACCCTAGATGACCACTCATAGGTTCGTCGTGGTTTTGCTCTAGCAGGAACGATCGCATATTCGCAGGAACGACGAATTTCGGCCTATCGTCTAATGGGGTTTGCCTATGTAGTAGACCATCAATAATTTTAAAATGCTGCAGTTTCTTTCTTTCTTTTCGAGTGAGGGAGTCCATATTTTCTAGCTGATGGATAATGGTAGCTATTAAGGGGTCTTCCTTCTGGATAGAAGGGAGGTCTTCTTGGTCAAGTGCATTAAGCTCTAGAATGTCATGAACGTTATTGTCTTCCCACTCATCTTCAGGTGTTCCTTCAGTGGTTACAAGTCGACTGAGAGCATCCGCGTCGACGTGATGTTTTCCACTTTTGTATTGGATCTCATATTCGAACGGTTGAAGCTTAAGGGCAAAGCGGGCAAGTCTACTGCAGGGGTCCTTAATACTTTTCAAATAACAGAGACTATGATGATCTGTCTTAACAATGAATTTTTTTCCATACAGATACGGGCGAAATTTCCTCACACTGAATACTAGTGCATGACATTCTTTTCCTGAAACACTGTAACGTTTCTCTGCATCGGTTAATGTTCTGCAGGCGTAAGCCACTGGCTGCTCTTGTCCTTGTTCATTTATCTGGGTCAAAATTGCGCCACACGAAAATCCGCAGGCGTCAACGTGAAGTACCTGGGTTAATTCAGGGTTGTGATGAGCCAGACATGGAGCATTTACCAGGTCGTCTTTAAGCTGCTCAAAAGCAGCTTGTTCTTCCCAAGTCCAACGGAATTTTACATTTTTCTTCCAAAGGTTAACTAACGGTCTTGCTTTGGCGGCGAAATCCTTAATAAAGCGTCGGTAAAAGGAAGCAAGACCTACAAACTTTCGTGCATCTCTTGCGCATTTTGGAACCGGCATTGTCATGATAGCTTTTACCTTCTCCGGATTTGGTTTTACGCCGTGTCCATTGACTACGTGACCAAGGAGACTAACTTCGGGAAAACCGAAGTGGCACTTGGAAAGCTGGAGGGATAGACGATTCTCAGCCAACCGCTGCAAAACGGCTCGTAGTTTTTCTAGGTGTTCTTCGTAATTTCGCGCAGGGATCAAAAAAATCATCAATGTAAATTAGAACCGTGTTGAAATTCAAATTGTTCATCACTGCTGAGATGGCCCTTTGGTAAAATACAGGCGCATTCTTTAAGCCGAAACTGAGTTTGCGGTACTCAAAGAGGCCATCAGGGGTCACGACGGCACTTTTCTCTCGGTCCTGAGGATCTATGTCCCATTGGAAGTATCCACTGAACATGTCCAGAGTGGTGTAGATGGATGCTTGCCGCGTCGCGTCAAGAATGTCGTCAATACGAATGAGGGGAAAACTGTCCATTTTAGTCTTCTCGTTTAATTTTCTGTAGTCTACGCACATACGGATGGTACCATTCTTCTTGGGTACCAGGACAATTGGTGAACTCCAAGGTGACATGGACGGTTCAATTATGCCGGCATCTAAGAGTTCTTGTTTTTGGCGGCGAATTTCCAATCTCTCTGACATGGAATGTCGGTATGGGCTCATGTGGACTGGTGGTGCGTCGCCTGTATCAATTTTGTATGTGAAACGAGGACAGGTCTTTAGGTCCTTCAAGCTCCACGCAAATACATGGCCGTACTGGCGAAGAAGATCTCGGAGTTTGGTTTTTTCTGTGGGCGGTAGGTCTTGATTAATTAAGAGACTATCTGACTGCTCTTCAGTTAGCTCTTTAGGTTCTACAGGTTCCATGTCTTCAGGTCTTTGCACAGAAGAAATAGAGCAGAGGTCAAGTTCTTGAATGGGCTCTACGTTTCCAAAGACCATGTTCCGAGGAAGGAATTTAGGGTATGGTTCTCTGTTAATTACGAAAATCGAGCGATTAGATTGCAAGTCTGATGTACGGACTGACATACAAGAGAGAGACACACCAAACCGTAATGCGAGACTCTCCCTTGGCTCAATGAGCAGGAGTGGTGTGGTCACGGTGGACAGGTCCACAGAAATCTCAACCCGCATCATGGTTCGCGGCTGGATTGTTACTGGTTTAGCATTACGAATCTTGATGAGAGGAACATCAGTGGTCAAAAGTTCAACTAAGGAAGAAAAGGCTGCTGAATGTGTTCGTACAATGGGAATGGGGTGCCCATCCAATGTAATGCATAGAAGAGGATAACTGATATTCGCGGAATGCTGAGCAAGAAAGTCGTCACCCAGAATAACAGGAAAAGGGAGAGATTCCATGACGAAAAACGTGTACTCAAATGGCACTCCATTTAGACAGAATGGAATAGTGCATTTTCCTAACGGTGTCATTACTGAATTGTTTGCAGCGCGGACACGGATTCCGGGATACGAAATTAGTTGAGTTGGAGCGATGTCAGCAGAAATGAAGGAGCTGCATGCTCCACTATCTATTAAGGCGGAAAGCGCGAGGTCAGAAAATGAAAACATACAACAGATGACACTTTTAGTGCCTAATTTAGGAAGGTCGAGTACCTCGGTATTCAAATCGGCGGGCCGGTCGCTGCCCGCCCGTTCCCGTTTCCCTGGGCGTTGTTGGCATTTGCGGATGCCGCAGCGGCTGCAAGGCGTCTGAGTCTTTCAGGGCATTTTGAGAAGGTGTGATCACCTTCGACTTGACATCTGTGACAAAAAGGTGGATTCTGGCATGCATTAGCGAAATGTCCAACTTGCTGGCAATTATAGCAAATTGGTCTACCGTCACTAGCTCTTCCGGCCTGTGGAGCATTCTGTGGTCTAGGCGGCTGCTGTTGTGCGGGTCGTGGAGGATTTGCGGCTGCTGCTGGCTCAGATGGATTTTGAGCCGTTCGGGTTTGCTGCACTGTAATACTGTTTATGCTTACAGCAGTAGTAAGTTTTGCAAGTTGGTCCTTGATTTCCTGCATTTCATCCGACTTTGAATTTGAAGTCTGATTACGAAGCATTTCGAAGTACGGCGAATCGTCGCCATACGTATGACGGGCATCTTCCAGTCTGTGTAGGTGCTGCCGAAGGGATTCAACGGATGTAAAATCACGGGCCATAACTTGATGAAACATGGGTGGTGGCAAGCCACGAGTGATGTGTAAGATCTTTTTCTGCTCCGGCATGAAGTAGCCTACCAACTTGCAAAGGCGTAAAATATCGAAAAGATATTTGTCGACAGATTCACCGAGTTCTAGGCGGCGTTTACGTAACTCTGCTTCAGAGCGATCTGCACCGCCTTGGCGGGTGAATGCGGCAATAATCGCGGATCGTAATTTTTCCCACGAGCTGGGGGGAAAGGGGAGTCTGTCGGTGTAGTCTCTGTACCACTCGGCCGGCACAGGGCTAAGGAGCAGAGGAATGGTTGTTCGATACTGTTGCTCGGTCCAGCCTTGAGCAGCGGCAATGGTTTCAAAACGGCGTATGTAGTCGTTGATGTTGTCCTTCTCAGGGTCGAAGGGTTGTAAGATGGACGGTGCAATAAATTGCACAGAGGAAGAGGATGATGGAAACATTGTTTTTGCTGTAAGTCCAAAGATTCTGGCAGGTTGTGAGTCAGAGCTTCCGCTTGTGCTGCTGCTACTGCTGCTAGAATTGCCTGGGGTAGAGTACGGGGGAGGAGGAGACCTGTGTGGGGAAAGGAAGGAGAAAGAAGGAGTAGAGGGAGTGGAGTCTGAGGGGGGAGGTGTTGTTGGAGCGGAAACAGAATATTTAGTGCAAGTAGGGGAGACTGGGCGAAATGGGGAATGGGGGCGAAACGGATCGACTCTCAAAAAACTGGGGATAGTTGAAGGGGAAGTAGGAGTGCTAGTGGAGGACGATGTTGAGGGAATGTAGGTAAATGGGTTAAAAGGGGGAGGGGGATCTACAGATGGGCTAAACAAACGTCTTCTAGGAATGGAAGGTGCGGGAGGTGATGGTGATGGGCGTTTAAGGTTTGTGGAGCTAAAGGGATTTGGATTCGTGTTGATCTGTACTGGAGAACGGATGTTCTGCGGAATTGCACTGGATAGAAAAGCAACTGGCTTGGGTACTACGGCTGGTAGTGCAGGAGGGGGAGGAAAGTTGATTCTGGGAGCTGGGATTGGTGTATGTGGAATTACAGGAGGTTCTGTTGAGGATGATGCTGGTTTGGAGGCCAGATCGTCAGCAGGAAGGTGAGGATACAGAAGCGGGTTGGCAGGAGGAGAAACTGCGTGGAACGTTGTGGCGGTGGACCCGCTTTCGGTCTGAGAAATTTGTCTATTTAGGAATGGACGCGCTGCAGGCTGATGGGATGGAACGTCTGGCCAGGAAAGTGCTGCCAAGGCTCTTTCAAATTCATTCACTGGGTGACAGTTTGCTGTTGAGTTTGGTGCTGGTGTGGCTGCTGATGAGCCAGGTGAGCCACTAGCACGGTTTCGTAGAAATTCCAGAAATGAAGAAAACTCTGACTGATTGGAAGTGGTTGATCTTCCGGGTGTGGTGTCTGAATTGAGCAAGTGCTGGTTGGCTGATGTGACGGACAACTGAAGATCTGAGTGTGATGAGTTTGGGTAGGCAGTTGTACTGGCGGAGGATGCGCTGGCGGTTTCTGCTGCGGGTGGCTGGGGAGGATGCTGGTTAATTACGGTTTCGTCCTCTGACAGTTGGTCGTCAGAATCTATAACAGACACAAAATTAGATTCAGAAGGTGAAACGAGAAATGAAACTGCTGCACTGGCAGTTACTGGCGCTGTAGTTGTAGCAGTATGATCACCAGATTCAGACGTAGACAGAGGAGCAGCGAAACTGTGAAGTGGAGTGCTTGTTGTGGGACCAAATACTGGGGGTTCTGGAACTGGGGGGAGTATGGAAGATACTCCAGAGACGGACCGAAGTGAATTTATGCTATTGACTCTGGGGCGGCCAAACTGAATGGGATTTGGGTTGGTATACCGTAGTCGAAGACCGGAGGTGGCTGTGGCGGCCGGGGGTGCAGCAGAAACCTGAGGAGCTGGTGTAGAACTTGGTTCAGCTGGGCGTTGAGGAGTGACAGCGGGGATGAACGGAGCGGTGGATGAACTGGATGGAACAGGAACGGATGACTGATTGATTGATGAGGTGTGTGCACACGGTTGTTCGGAAACAGGTTCGGAGGTACCTCCTGATGCGGCCGGACGGAGCTGATCTGGACTGGTCTGCGGATTACTGCGGAAACTGATCTGCGGATTACTGCTGAAACTGATCTGCGGATTACTGCTGAAACTGGTCTGCGGATTACTGCTGAAATGGGTCGGCGGGGTAGTTTGAGACGGTGGCCGGCTGGGACTGGATGTTACTGAAGTTGGCGCTGAGGTGAAAGATTCGTCGGAGCTCTCAGAGGACGGATATTCTTTAAACCGGTTTTGGGAGTTAGTAATGGGGGAGGGATTGTTATTGGTCAGTCCTTGTGGCGGAAGCGACTTAGTTAATTTTTTTTACCAGGTAATCTTTTAGTGCTGCCATTGGGACATAACATTGTACTTAGTGGAGGAAATTAAAGAAGGTGAACCACAATGTAAAACATTCGTTAATAGTCAGTTGTAAATTGAAAGCAATAGTCAGTACATAGTCAGTTAAGTCGGGATGATTAAAGTTGCTCTTGATTCCTTGAGTGTCCAACGTTGCAGGGCGCTGCAAACTACGAAGCACTATCAGTCACTTAGATATTATCTTCGGATGCAGTGAGCCCCTAATCCAGGAAGGTCCCTCGGTGAGAAGATGCAGGCAAACACGCAAAAATGCGGATGCCTGTATCTTCTGGAGTCGGATTTTTTGTCTTGTCAGTGGTTCCGGAGAGAAAGGAGAAGGAAAAATAACATGCAAACGACAATAAAGGTTTAGTTTACGTTTGTGTCTCAGTTGAAGAAGAAAACGGCACTAAAAAGAAATGAGAAAATGTTGAGGAAATGACAATTAAGTTCACAACAAGGTCGATTAAAAAAGATAAGATGTGTGAGTTTCCTCCAAAAAACTCACAAGACTTACAGGAAAAGGTAAATAATCCAATGGGAGAAGACTGTGTAACTCTGGGCAACAGCTCAACAGGTTGTCAATCAGTTCAGAAAGTGCAGGGAATTTTTGGAAAAGCTCACTAAATAAGAACTGTAAAGACAGAACAAAATGCACTAATTGGGAATACATTCTTCTAAGAAAATGGATTTGAAAATTTTGGAATTAAAAGTTACAACAAATGGTGAGAAAGAAAAAAATTATCCGAGTTAACTGGAGGAGTTGTCGGGTGCGGCTGTGAACTGGAGAGGTGTGAAAATGGCGGAGTAAAATGGGCTATAAGAATATAAAAGTATAAGAGTTAAGTGAGTATAAGAAAGAGAAGAAAGAAAAGAGGCAAAAAAAGAAGAGAGAAGAAAAAATAACTGCGTAATAGTACTTACTTTGTTTGGCAGCACACAAAAGGTTTCCTGTGTAAAACGCAGGCTCAAGCTAGCACGAACACCATATAAAATTATGAATTTTCTTGGTTATGTTTTGTTTAAAGTGTAGTGGTGACAAGTTGGTTGCAAAAGTGAACTAGGTATTATGCTTGGGTGAGAATCAAAACTACAAAAAGCCCATAAAATGACCGAACATAAAAAGCATCATTTGATTTATACGCATTAGCAGCGCAAGAAGGACTGACAAGTTTTTATTCAGTTTTCTAGCCTATTTATAATTTCGTCTTTATCATTAATTTAAAGCTAGGTTATTAAGTAATTATTCTAAGACACTAGCACTAGAAACAGTACAGCTATTGTCGTTGGCTGATGACATCTTTGGGGCTCCTTGCAGCGTGGGAATCCGCGCTGGAACGTTGTGCAACAAATCCAGCTTTTATGCTTGAGCTTGCATTATTTCCGTGAGAGCTGCTGGAGCTCAGTGGAAACACGCTTTGCTCAGCGTTTGTTTGGTTGCATACTTGCTATTTTGCTTATTGCATAACCCAATGACGTATTTCATAGCGTTTTTTAGTAAACTACGGAAATCAAAGTCTTAAATTATTGAAACGGAAATGCCACAATGCGACAATATGATAAATTCGATACTGCCACTTGCAAAAAATAATATGGCAGATACAAAAAATGATGATTTAATAGGCCAGCTTCGTGATAATATTACACATTTGCTTCGAAACGAACAACACAAAATTAATGCATTTTTTTACATGTGTGTAACAACAGTGTTATAATATTGCCAGAGTATCTGTCGGTAGAATATATTAACAAACTAAAGCGTCTTGGAAACGACTTGGCATGCATGGGAAAAGAAGTGTTTAGTAGACCAGCTATTGGAATTGAAATTACGATTTATGTTACAAATTCAATTTTGCTCAACGCCAAACGCCTAATCGAATCTGGAATTAAAGATTGGTAAACGCAAACTCATTACCTGTCCCGTGTTTTTTTATCAAGAGTGAATACAGGGACCTCAGAAGGCATCCTTAAATGGAAATATTATTGTAATATTTGTTGTGTGTTTAACAGGAGTATTTTGTAGTATATGCATTTTTGCGTTTTGAGTATGCACCACAAACTTTTCGGGTAGTTATCAAATTGATAAAAATGAAGAAGATTTCTACTAAAGTTATCAAGTTTGTTTAACAGTGAGCATTAAACTTTTAAAGCCTGTATATAATTGTAGTTTGTAAACTATGTACGGCACTACTTAGAAGCACGGAGGACTTCTTTGACAACAACATAAATCTTCCTAATAACTGGTTGGACGTTAGCAACTTTGTCACTTACGTGTGCTGATAATCATCAACGACTTTTTCTAATATTTTTGAACAAATATCTATTGACTAATATAGCCTCAATTTAGATAATGTAAACTAGAAATAATCTTTTTCGTCCTGGGAAAAATCTGCATGGTAGTCATTTTTGAACTCAGGGGCATCAATTACCTATAAACAGGTGGCCTTGTGATTTAAAAATGTTTGACGTTAATTGGGATGTGGGGGGTATTTTGAGGAAGGGGGGGGTCTGGTGTAACTTTTTTTGTGCCCCAGACCGAGATTTGGTGACCAGGTATCTAATGGTGAAATCAGATTTTGAATATCTGGTCTGGTCTAGGAGGAGATCGCGCTACGGAAGGACGGAGGAACGGAAGGCTTATACAGACTTGAAGAGCAATCTCAGAAAGCATACTGAGGTCTGAATACCTCGTCTGCTTAATAATCGTTAAAAATTGACTGGGCCTTATTATATTGCCGCTTTGCAGAGGATCTATTTAGAATGTAGTGTGTCTCTGTGTGCCCGTTAGTCTACTAGTATTTATAGTTAGTTAGTATGTTATCCATTGTGAAGTATTGGTGTGACCGAGTAACTTGTGTAGTTTTTATTAAGTAGTCAGGACAAGAGCTGAATGTAGTCTGAGAAGACCCAGAGAGATGTACAGAGTTTTAGTAGGAGTACATAGGAGTAGCTAGTCTAATTGGCTAATTGATAGGCAGACATAGAATGACCATGAACTGGGTTTAGTGAATATGAGGATATTCTACATCCATCATGCAAATATTTTCTAAACTAGACCGATATCGACAGATACATAATAATTACATGCAACCATAGCAACGACCATTTTACAATGGTTTACTATGAATGTTTCTAGCAAGTAAAGTAATAAAATAGCCGAAGTCGGAGAGCTGCATTCTCAAAACGCCAGAAGATAGGGTCATCATGTAGCCAGTGCAACGCAATAACGTGTAGACGTTTTATAAAAGAATACACATGAATATACACCCGTAGGTAGATCGTCAGCAGCAAGTACAGCGTTCTTGATACAGTTAAGGATACGTTTCTGGGACAAAAGTTTAGTGCTTGTTCTTTATCTTTTGACCGCAAAATTCCAAAGTATTTTATGAACAAAGATCCTATACTTCAGAAAAGAATTAAAAACATTTTTATGTTAATCATGCGTTGGCTGTCAATTTCGCTTTGTCGTGTGTTGAGGTTCAAATCGGCTGGAAATATTGAAGAAGCCAACATCGGCGTGGTCTTGTGGAGTATACTAGCATTTTTATCACTTCCTCTTTTTGGTTTGTTCTGGTATAACAAGGATTTAGCATGCACTGCTGAAGGAACACTAGTGTTTTTCAAACGGTTGCAAGGTACACACCACATGTTGAAAAAACTTAATTAACATAATAAATATTATTAATTACAATCACAAATATTTTGTTTTAAGAAAACTTTATGCCTGATTTTGATCCGGAAAACGACGTTTTTGCCTGGATTCTTGATTTGATTGCTTTTGCGGCAGGCCTATTGATGGCTGGTGGATATATTGTGTTCTCGTTGTACTGCGTTTGGGATTCTCAAGGAGCAATATTTCTTGGGGCACTTGTTCCAAAAGAATACTATTACTTTCCTATTGCCATTATAACCATTGTTTTTCAGTGCCGTCTACCTGCTAATTTATTGCTGTAATTGCGTCCACTGTGAGTTTTACGTATGTGTATTACCTAACACAGTTTTTCACAAAGGAGCTTCATCTTGGTCGAGTTTCCTATCGCGCATTGAATTCCATCCGATATTCAAATAGTCTACGACTAACGTATCGTCATAGGCTCCGGAGCCTGATTTTCCCAGGGTGGGACAAGTTTCTATGCTTATCGAGTGACATTGTGAAATTACTACAATAAATTGTACATAATGCCGTACTTTTTGCCCTCCTTGAAGTAAAAGTTTATTTAAAAAATCATAGATTACTTTGCACAATATGGTAATTTTGTTGCTGTTTCGACTTATAAACTCTATGATAATATATACAATATCCAAACTACCAAATTCCTTTTGACAAATATTTAATATGAATATTTGGTTAAGTTTTCGTTGTAGAACGGATGTAGGTCTAGATTATTCGTTAGTTAGTATACGATCTTTCCACAGTGGCAGTTAACGCAGATACGACGAGTAATCCACACAAATCTATTTTGAGTTTAGTTTCCTAGTTTAGTTTTTTGAAACATTAAACAGCTACAAATCCGTTCGAAAACAAAGCTAAGATAGTTTATTTATGCTGGTTAAATTCATGTTTCTAAAAAATTTCAACCGTTTCTTGGCAAAGAAAATTTATCATAGTTTGTATGATACGCTGCGGCTGATTAAATTCGTCATCGATTTTTAATCAAAGTATCGATAACCTTGTGAAAAGTAATTCACTAAGAACAGTAATTTTTTATAGCCGTAGAATTATGCGGTCGCGGGGAAATGAATCTGATAACGTTTAGGAGGCTTCCTTGTCCGGGTTCATTTAATCTCAGAAAGATCCAAATCTGCTCGTTTCACTTTCTTTTTATCCGAAGGTTTTTCAAATTCGTCTGAATTTTTTATCACTATTATTTTAGTTAGCTCGGCCTTTAAAGGTTCTGTAGCGTAAATTGAAGCTGCCACCGTAAAGTCCCGTTTTTGGAGAATCGATTTGAGTGTTTCACATGGATCAATAACTTCACGAAACATACTATGTACTATTGGTATACCCCTAGATAAGTTGATCCATGTTGAACTGGTTTAAAAACCCAAAAGCAACAGTTGCTTAGAGAACAGAGCAATTGTCCAACGTGGTGTCTACACGTACACACCACGTTTTTGGGCACAACGGTTTTGACGGTTATAAGACCTGGCTTCTACTTCCCATTTTTTCCCGGACAAATTGTCCAAACCAAGATTTTTAAAACAAAGTTTTCCACGCAGACAAATTTTCCAATATATCAAAATTTCAATCGGACAGTTTTTCTGGTTTTCCACTTCTACCGACATTTACGCCGGGTATTTCACAATTTTATCGAGATAGTGAGATAGTCTTATTCATGCTACTTAGCCAATTGTTTCCGAGAAGTGATAACTACAAAACGTACAGCAGTGATAATAACATGAGTGAATGTTTCAAAGAAAGTTGGCGACAAAGAATAAACGTTTTGGCACAATGACACAATAAATGATTTCCGTATGTCGAAACGCGAATGAGTAATATTGCGGTTGACCTTTTTCTGCAGCCAAGCAGAAAAAACATTTCATTTGACACAAACTCCAATCAGAAATTCAAGAAATCACAATACATTTCAGTCAATATATTCCGATACTTTATGGACTTGAATATGTTCCTCTGGCAGAAGGTTTGCTGAAACTTGGCCGTTCGAGACAGCAACCTGGTATTGAATATGGTACATATGCAGTATTGCAAGTTTTAATCCTCTTTTTTTAAATTTTCCATCTAGTTCCTACTAGCAAATCAGAAGAATTCAACGATTTTATTCTTGGTATGGCATTTAACATAACAAAGATTATGATATTCCTCAACAAGAAAAAATTGAAGATGCAACACGAAATGAACTACACAAATCAAATTCAGTAATCTTTCTTTAGACACAGAACGGAATTTGTAGGTGAAGTTCAAATCTCTAGACGAGGTAAAACAGAACTATACTCACTAACAACCCAAGAATTACCACCACGAGGATTTACTAAACAATGTTGCACAGCTAGTTTGACGAAAATTTGTAAACAAAGCTAATACAACACAAACAGGTGAAGTTCTAAAAATATAAAGTGAATGTTCTAGGTTCCGTTTCTAATGAATAAATTCGTGTCTGATTTAATTTCATTTAAAAAAGTATTTCTGTAGTTAGCAGTACCTTCTTGTATATTCGTGTTTGAAAAAACTTGTACTTGAAAAAACGTACAATTGGAGCAATTGTCCTTAAAAAATTGGATTGGAAATCTTGGTTTGGACATTTTTCCGTAGAAACGACAACGTGGAGTCAGACAAACCGACTAATTTGATTTGTATAGTATAATACTATAATTTGAAGGAAATATCAAAAAAGAGAGGAAACGCGTTGACGTACATCAAGCGAATATCCTAAAGAACATCTTTATATCCGAAAAACAAATCTCTACCTTTCTTGGAAATTCTCTGAAGAAAGGCTTTAAGAACTGAGTAGAACAATTGGCATTTTATGTGCTCTTGCTTATGGTTTTATAAAATGATTTTGGTATTTCCGAAATAGACAAAATTGGACATAAAGATTAGAAGATAAAATAAAGGTTTTGTAATATAAAATTATAGTTTTATTCAAGGTGGTGTGTTGTAACTTACAGCATTTAATCATTTAAATTTATGGCCGGTTACTTTCGAATTTCATCAATATTAAGTTGTGTTTTTCATAAACAACTGTGTGGTTCACAGTAGGTATTAAATGCGTCCAACTCTTCCTTCTTGTGCCGACTATCTAATGTTACAAAAGTGTGTTTTTCAGTTATTTTAACATGCTACACTTTCAAAATGTCGCAGTATTATATCGCATCATTGACGCAAAGTTCAACTTATAGATTAAAATGCAAATTAAAAATGCACAAATCATAACTAAAACCTTTGATGATGTATGTTTATAATTAGCGAATACTATTTTCATTTGCCTATTTATGTATGGAAATTCCTAGTGGTTATGGTCACTGCAACATTTTTGAAGATCTATCATAAAGCATTTAATCATGTTAAGGTACTAATTTAAAAAACTGGTGCTTTGGAAATCATAAATACGCAAAGAAATTGCAAAAGTTTGAATTTGTTTACTTATTGCTGCTACAAAAAGGAGCTATCTTTTCTTTTCATTTTGTAAGTTTATATGTGCTAATTTTGTAACAAAATAACAGAAGTAAAAAATTGTATTCTTTTCTAAATCACAAAGCAAAACGAGAAACGGAACGCAATACTCAAACAACAACATGCTTGTTTATATTTTTATTCATTTGTATATTGTCAGGAAACCAGAAATACTTTTAAAGTTTGGCAACAAACATTTTCTGCCAATAATTGCATTGCACATGTACATCCATTGCAAAACCTTAAATAAACAGCGTTTTGAAAATTTATATCGCATAATAGAATCATTCCATAGCAAATATATTTTAAAAAAAGTATGCTATTTTAGATTTCGTCATGTTAGAGATCGTACTATTTATAAATGGCATAAAAAGTTTGATATACCGTATATCAATGCATTTACATTGTAAAAGTCTCACGCATTTTAGAATTCCAAATGGAGGCGTTCGATATTAAAAAAATAGGGTAAAATGCTCACCATAAGCGTATTTCAATATGTGTAGATATTTTTCCATTTTAAGTTAATGCAATTGCGCATAACAATAGCCACTTGGAATAAACAAATTTTTACTTGCTTCTTAGTATCTTGGCTTGATATTATAAATTTGTTTGGATTTATTTAAGAAAATCTGTAAGGAATATTTTTTCAATTTTCGGTCTGGTGTCGGCGTATTTACATGTTCTATATAATTTAATCATAAAGAATAATAAATTTTCCATCCTAAATTTGATTTTTGTTGATGTAACTATGTATTAACTATACTAATTGTCATCGTACAATGATTTAATATCTTGCAGTTCATTAAAGACAATATGGCATTAGCATTTATTAATCAGTTATTGGTAAACCTAGCCTACAAGTATCTTGTTCATGTGTTATTGCAATCAGCTGCATAAAGCAAATGTATTGTGTTGAATTAGGACAGCAGATTAAGCATTTCTGCAAGTACTGAATAAGCTTAAATAAATGAAAGTACTCTCTTAGTCGATTATAAAACAAATAAGAAACCAAACCTGTTCAACAAGACCCGCATAAAAAAATATTAAGGTAAAACTAGAATTTGATTAAAAAGCTTGCTTCCGTAACATTTCATTTTAAGCAATGATTTTAGAATATTAATGAAAATTTGTACATGGTAAAATCAAATTCAAAGCGTGTGAATAGCTATTTAAGTCTCAAGTTAAAAAGCACAACCTTTTAGATTCCAAAAATGACACTTTATGCTATTGCAGATATCAGCAGGACTCAGTTACGAGCAGCAATTGCTTATATATAAATTATAAATAACATAGCACGGCGTTACCGCTTCAAAATTGTAATATTTATACTTCGCCTTACGTCCTAGTCTGGAAATTTCAGGGTGGGACAAAGATACGTTTGTCCCACCATGATGTTTCCAGGGTGGGACATTGACCCACCTGTCCCACCCACTTCCGGAGCCTATACGTATCGTGCGTTTCAGGTGTTACATGCAAACGTAATGGACTTTGGTGGTCCTTTTATGATATTTATGCATACGACAAGCATGTTGTGTCCAATATACGCCAATTTTGCATTGTTTGGTTTTTACGATAACATGGTTTGTTAAGGTATTCTTGGATGGATTTGCATTTGTGGTGTTTTACGTTTGGTTCATAATTTTGCAATTGGCTAAATACTTATATACCAGGGGTAAAAATATTTTATTTTCTTGGAAAGGTGTACCATGGGGTTGTAAAAAGGAGTGCAAGGTAATGAGTTAGTTTCGAAAATCTTGCAAACTTGTGTTGTTGTAGTGTGGTAAAACGTTTGTAGCAAATAGAATTACTCCGTTTTATATGTTTAAGGTATTGTCAGGGGTACATATAGGGCCATGTTAACACAAAAAAAATATTAGAAGCATAACAGGATTTACTAGAAACGAAATGTAATAACATGTAATACTTGTTTACTGTTGTGATTTGAAATGTAGATTTGACCTAAGTTTTTTGTGTGGGTGTAATATAATAACCCTAAAACATTCAGTTCTAACATACATGCACCTCTACTGTGGTTTTAAGCATCCACACCGCTTTTGGCAGCGGTCTATTTCTTTTAATAGACACAAAGTACCAAAGGCAAGAAAAAGGCAAGCAGGCTGGGTGTGTGTGTTTTTAGCTCCCAAGAAGAACTGTTTAAATGTATTTATTTCGATTGTAATAGTGTCATATTATATATCGATGAGGTCGTTTCAACTGGGCGATCACGTAGCGATTAGTTAATTGTGACAATTTTACTGGAAAATAACTGAAAATTCAAATAGTTTCATCGGTTTCTGGTCCCATTAGTCATCATCCACCAACAGAAGGATGTACCATCGAGCTTTACCATTTCAGGGATAGCAGAATTCAATAATGTTAAGTCACATTTTTAAGAAGTATATGTATCTCTGAGAGTACGTTCTGACTTTTTCTTGACGTGGGATAAAAGGAAACTGGCACACATTGTATGTTGTTTGCCTTAGAATACCGAGGTATCGGATAGAAGGAATATGGAGCAAAGTACATCACACCCAGCAGACCAAGAGCAAGCTGTACCGAAGACTATTGAACAGCTATATTTACTTCTTCGTAAGGATTTTATTCAAGACATGTCGTCCCTAAGAACAGAACAGCAGATTTGGAAATTGTCAAAATCACAGCTAAAGCACAGCAGGAAACAATTGATGCGGTTACTTAACGTGTTGCAAATGTGGAAACTGGACAATGTACCTTTGATGAACGCCTGAGTCAGGTGAAAGACGAGCTACGCCGAGAAATGAAACAGGATTTAGACGAGACGTTGGAACAGAAAAAGCGGAAAAACAACTTGATTCTCTTTGGAATTAGTGAAACAATGGAGGGAGAAAAATTGGCGGAGGATTTGTTACAAATCATAGGGATCACGGAGTCATTACAGTTGAATAAGGAAAGAATGGGTAGGCCTGGACTGTCCAAGTTTCCAAGGCCAATACAAGTCACTCTTCCAAATTTCACAATAAAGATGGCAATGATGTCCAACTGCAAACGGCTGAAAGGTATAGAGCGTTTTAAAGGAGTGCAGGTCAGACATGACCGTACTATAGCTCAACGAAAAGTGAGAACACCTATTGTGACTCGATCAGCTTCAGCAGCAAGACAAAATTGCCAAACTGAAAATCAAGGGAATATTATACCCAGACAACTGGAGTTGGTTACTGATAGCAACACTCAAGCAGAAAAACGTCCGTTGGAAAGAACCAGTGACATGGAGGATGACAGACCCAGCAAAAAAGCAGGTATGGATGTTTTCGACAATGAGGTTCCTGAAAGAAATGTACCACCAATACCAAATACCCAGATATGAGGAAGAAAGAGTACCGGTTACTTGAAGATTGCGCATCAGAATATTCGGTCGTATAGTAATAAATATGGGGTGGTAAATAGGTTATTTCAACTAAATAATTTTGATATATTATGTTTATCAGAGACGTGGTTTAAGCCTGAAGATGTGTGTCCTATACCAGAGAATTATAGTTTGTTCAGAAAAGATCGCGAAGATAGTGGAGGTGGTGTAGCTATATTAGCAAGGACGGATTTTAAAGTAAGAGAAATTGATATACCAGAAAATGAATGGAAATATCCTACATCAGTAGAAATTTTAGCAACATCAGTTCAGGTGGCATTCAACAAGTCAATTATAGTAGTTTATGTATACAGTCCGCAATGACATTCATAATATTGGGAAGTTTCTGGAATATTTTGCCAGGGTTGATAAGAAATGTTTTGTATTGGGTGATTTCAACATAAACTTTTTTGGGAAAAAGCAAGCAGGTTAGATTTATGCAAGCCACTGCTAAACAATTTGGGTTTCACCAAATAATTACTAGTGCAACAAGATGTAACAGTTTGTTAGACTTAATTTTTGTTAGACAAGATAGGAACAAAGTTATGATTGAGGCAGGTGTTTATGACTTTGAATTATCAGATCACAAGCTGGTTATGTGCTGTGTAGGAAAGATCAACAAAATTGCAAAGAGTGGTAAAAAGTCAACATATGCAGATTTCAGAAATGCAGATTAGACATCCATTGCAAACCAATGTGTAAGGGATCTGAATTTTCAAACTCATGATCCATCAGCAGTTTGTAAGCAAATCGGGGAGTGTTTAAACTCAACTTATTTAAACTTTGTGCCAGTGAAACAACGAAAAGAAAATGAGGCAGTTATTCATGAGTTAAAACACAACGACTTGTGTTGGCAAGGAAGTATCACTATCATAAAAAGAAATTAACAGTTCTTCCCTATCATTTAATGAAGGAACGGTATTATAATACGCTTGTGAAAAAATCAATAAAAGATAGGATCTATCTGCGTACGTGCAGGATAGGATACAGAAAACAAATGTTTGGGAAACAGTAAAGTCAGTTTTGAATCTAAAGTTTAAAACACAAAGTGAAATGGGATCTGGCACGGATCTAGAAGGGTTAAACAAATATAACTGCGAAATGGGGTTTGCTCCTGGTAGTGAAAAGGAAAATACGTTAGACTCCAAGCAATGTTTCAGTCCAACAGAAAATGAATTCTTTGTAAAAAATGTGACTCAAAGTGACATGTATAAAGCATGGAAGCACCTTTGACAAAAATTATTAAAAGCACCGGATACATTAGGAGTGTCGAAATACTACCCAGATAAATTAATATCATTACCATGTGTGAATGAAGCTTTGCTAAAATTATGCAATGAGTCTTTTAAATCAGGGTGTGTACCAGATAGTCTTAAGGTGTCGAGAATAGTGCCAATTCCAAAAGTTAGCAATGCAAGATCGTTTTCAGAGTTCAGACCAGTATCGATACAGTACAATTTTTTCATGTTAATGGAAAAGATTTTCTATGATAAGTTAATAAATTATCTCGTCGAGAAAAAACTAATTGCTGACGTGCAGTTTGGGTGTAGAAAGGGTCACTCTACGGAGCATGCTATTATAGCAGCTATTGATTATGTATTGAAAAACATTGACAAGGGGTTGATTGCGGTTTTAATAAGTATTGATTTGAGAAAAGCCTTCGATTCTGTGCATAGAGCGTTGTTACTAAGAAAACTGAAAAAGAAATATGGAATATCCGAGTTCTGGTTAAGAAGCTTAAAAAGAGAAAACAATTTGTGCAAGTAAACGGTTTAAAATCCAGCGTGTTAGATGTACTAATTAGAATACCAAAAGGTAGTGTGTTAGGGCCAATCTTGTTTTTAAATGATTTACCAAAAGTTTAAATTAATGGCAATACGTACATGTTTGTTGATGATTCAAATTTTATATTCATTGGATCAGAAAAAAGTCTAGACAGTCTAAGAGATAGAATCAATGCTGACATGAGTAAAGTGTGTGAGTATTTCAAAACCAATAAACTCTGCTTGAATTCTGACAAAACAAAAACGATAACGTTAAGTTCTAAACGCACAATGCACAAATTGAGCAGTTTTTGCTGATACTGACTCTGAACTTTTAAAATGTCTAGGTGTTACGCTTAACAGGAGCCTTAGCAGGCAATACCACATTGATAAAGTTGCAAAGGTGTGCTATATTCGTATCCGATCCTCGTTTATGATAAGAGATTTTCTAAGCGAGAGTCAGCTAAAGCAAATTGGTGAGGGCTTTGTAATTTCGGTAATGGGCTACATGTTATCGGTGACAGGAACATGCGCAAGTAAATATCTTTTGGTGTTAGAAAAAGTTTTACGTGCTCTGGGTAGGTTAATTTTAAGAGTAAGAAAATTTGACCCGGTGGCTGAAAAAATAAAGAGAGAACTTAATTGGCAGTTTCCTCGTGAGTTATGCGAATATAAATCCTTATGTTTGATGTATAAAATGACTAAATTGAAAGAAGTTCCTTATTTTAGCGAAAATTTTGTGTTGACAGAAAATGTACATAACTACAATTTGAGAAACAAAAAGAACTTTCGAGCTCCTTTTTCACCCCAATTGGAGATTGGGAAGACGGTATTTGAATACAGACTGGTACTGCTTTGGAATGATTTGCCAAGTGACATTAGAAATTGTGATAAGTTTGTTAAATTTAAATCATTGTTAAAGGAGTACTTACTTAAAAATGAATTTTGTGATTTGCAATAAGAGAAAAAAAACATGTTCTAATTTGTACGTTAAATTTTGTGAAAACTATTTTGGTACTTATGCATTTTATTTGTGACTTACAAAACAACATTTAAAAAAAACTGTATTGATCATATTAATATTTTAGCTTCGTTATTGAACTGTGATGCGATTGTTTATGAATGGTTTTGGAGTGACATTAATTTCCTACTTAGTAGTGGCGTCACCTCCAGTGTATTTCTACGGTGACTGATGAATAAAGAGAGTACGTATTATTATTATTATTATTTTAAAAAAAGTTTGAACCATGTGATAGTTTTTTATGCAGCAAAATGGTGTTATGAGCTTTTTGTGATCATACTTTTCCAAATAAAGTACCCTTGTTACTGATTTCTGTGACAAAATCTTAGAAAAAATGGAAATGGCTCTGCTAGTTATTTCCTTTGGAATTGAAATGTTTTGCTTTGGAAAGGACATCGCGTATGCTGCTGATGGAACACTGGTTCTTTTTATAAAGCTTTAAGGTACGAACGCCCATGAGTACTAAGCAAAGCTTTCATGTTATTTCTCTAAAAGTTAATCCTATATACTTTTGCAGAAAATTTCGTGCCAGATTTTTATCCGGAAAGCGATAAGTTTGCCTGGATATTAGACTTAATCGTGTTTGCCTCATTTATACTGATTCTTTATGGATATGTTCTCATATCGCTGTACAGTATTTATGATTCTCAAGGAGCAATATTTCTTGGAGCACTTATTCCCAAACAATATTACTATTTTCCAGTTGCAATTATCACTATAGCTTTTCAATTGCGACTACTTACCAATTTAATCATAAGCGCAATAATAGCATCAACGTCAAGTTTTACCTATGTGTACTACCTAACTCAGTTTTTCACAAACGAGCTACAGCTTGGTAGAGCATCGTATGGTACATCGAATTCCATTCGACACTCGTATAAATTGCGACTTATCGTTCGTTTCAAGTGTTGAATGCCAACGCAATGTGCTTTTCTGGTCCGTAGCTAATTTGTATGCATACGGCAAGCATGATTTGTCCAATATATGCTAACTTTTTACTGTTTCGGTACTGGGATAGATTGACATTAGTAGTTAAATTGTTCTTAGGAGCCTTTGCATTTTTGATACTTTACACCTGGTTGATAATCCTTCAGTTGGGTAAGTACCTTTTTACAAGAGGAGAAACTATTTTATTTTCATGGAAAGGTGTACCATGGGAAAGTAAGAGAGAATGCGAGGTAATTAGTAAATTTCGCAAGTCTTGTAAACTTGTGTTGCTGCATTGTGGCACAACTTTTGTGGCCAAAAGAATTACTCCGTTTATATATGTTAAAGGTATTATAAGAGGTACAACGCTAACAAAAATGTTAGAGACATAGTATAACAAAGTAGCATGTGTTTGATACTATAAAATTATATTAAAATATTGACGATAACTTCTCAGAATTTTATTTAAGATTTCCATAATTATTAACAAATGATCAAAATTCACATTACTATAATTTTTCGTTTCGTGTCTCAGTGACAGTGTCATCCTTCAACACCATAATTACTACGGCATTTGTTTTGCATGGACACTTTAAACATTTTAATAAAACCTTACACCAAAACCCATTCCTTTCGGTGCATACAAAAATTAATAGGGACACTAAATTTTCATTTAATAGCAATGCAAATATTACCACAATTTTTCCTTTCATGCTAGGTTTTACAAGCCGTGGTGTTGTAGTAATGTACTCATCATGCTCATCTAGCTTCTTCCAGCCGAAAAGCTTGTTTATCTTTTGGCCACCATTCAAGCAATCCAGATTCTGTAATGACCCTGATTCGCCACCTAACATCCCATGGCACTTCACCACCATACGTAAGTACAAACTGTTCATTTACCAACTGGCCAGTTCCGATAAAAACTGGTCGAACTCCTTTACTCAACAAGGCTGAGTGAACATGATACGCATCACCCTTGCCTGTGACAATCGCACTGCCATCACATAAAGCCAGAATATCAAGTATGGTAGAGTAAACGAAAACCAAATTCAAGGAAGCTTGCAGTACGGTTTTGCTCCAGTATAAAGTTTGCTATATTTGGTACAATTCTTGAAAGATTATATAACTTTTCTAGAAAATCACCTCCACCAGAGCCTGCACTACTACTCATTGGTGTCATTAAGGGTTCTGGTTCTCTATCTTTCTCTATCAAGCTTTCTCTATCTCATCGTGTCATAGAGAAACGTTTCCTCTGTTAGAGACCTACCTTGACAATTTTCCGCTTTAATAATATGTGGTGATTCCACAACATTTAAGCATGCAGTAGCATTGCGTTTCTTTGCATTTCTTTTAGAATTGAGCATGCTAAAGTATAGCCTAGCATATATTTGAAAGTTGTCTCGTAAAAATTCCTGAATATTATTGTAGACTTGGCCGGAAGGGCCAAGTTGTACACGGTATCATTTTTGTATGCCGAACAGAGTAAATCATTGCCAGCATAAAAGAGACTGTCCCAAAACGTAGATGAACCTTCTTCTCAATGCAATTTGGAAACGAATCTCCTTGCTCTAACATTACTTTTACTGAAGAGAGACACAACCCAAAAGTATCTCTTGTACTTACACCAAGTCTTGTTAGGGAGAACGGTAGTATTAAAAACGCTAACGCTAAAACTGTAAACCATATCGATGGGTCGCATAAGTGCATGAAAAAATAAAAACAAAAAAGCCCTAAGTGCACGCGACTTTAAAATCAAAAAAGCCTTATGTGCTTGCCAGAATTTCATGCAAAAGGCCTTAACTGCAATTTTGGGGAAAACTGCGATACCAAAATGAATTAATAGAGCACAAAATTTCCTACATTTTGATGTCTGCATCATCAGGTGTTGATGTTGTGTGCGGGAGAAATCTTCTGTGCTAAATGACGATGCATTGCATGGTTGTTGTGGTATATTGAGAATGCAAGTATGCATGAATGAAGAGTGACCAAGACACGTTAGGTTATTTGCCTGGGTATGTACAGTTTATTACAAGTAGTCTGGTTGAGTGACAGATCAAGTCTGAGGTAAGACAGAGTAGGTAGGTAGGATTAAATAGTGGTGAGGGAAGAGCTGAGCTGGGATGAGGTTCAGGGACGTTTGAGGACAAAGACAGGACATGGTAGAGAGTCTGAACAAACTCAGGCATTATCATAATTTGTGGTAATTATACAAATACATTACAGTTGTCATTGTCATTCATCTTGTAGAGATGATAAAATAGGAAAGAAATAGCATTTTTTGGTCGGGTTTTTTGGAGAATGACGGACAAACCGCTTTGGGATTAGGGTATGAAAGTTTGAAAAGGATTAATTAAAGGGATATTTTTTGGTAAGGGTGACATCACCAAACCCCGCATGAGTGAGCATGAGATAAGGCTTTCTGTCGCGGCCGCTCACGTGCACATAAGGCCTTTCTGTTTTTAAATTGGCATGCAGTTAGGGCTTTTTTGGTTTTATTTTCCCAAGTATATAGGGCTTCTCGAATGCGACCCATCGATATATACATGTCAAACCCGGACAGTAGCTCAAAAAATGCAGGGCGATGATTAATTTTTCCACTTGTAACAAATTGTAAGCTAGGCGGCCTTCGAAATACTGGATGGGTTGGAAAGCTATAGTGGTAGCTGTAGTAGGGCATTCCGTTAACCATAACAACTCCGTAAGCGTGCCCGTCTCTGTGGAATAAGTATTGTCAGGGACGGGTCTATGCTCGCCAACGCCTGAGATTGAACTCCTGTCACAGAAGGTGATAGTTGAAAACTAACAAACCAGAACCCGACGGTTATGACAAGAAAATCAAGATGACTTAGCTTAAAATGATAAGCACAAAAGATTTAGCAAAGATTAACTTTAATTGACCAATTATCACGAAAGTTTAACTACAATTTGGATCAATTTGTGGGACTTAAAGATTACTACAATTTAGCTGTGACGAACGAACGACTAATGACGAACTGACTGCGTGACACTGATGATCCACACGCAGTCAAATAGTGCATTTACTACATTACAAATTGACAGGGTTGCATAGCTACGTATACTGGTGAAAGCCCGGCTCCCATTTCCTATCACGACAAAATGCACTCATACAAACTACCAGTGGGTAGTACGTTTACTTTACAATTATAATAGCGTTCTCGACATAACTCCCACCTTTTCAATTACGAATATTAATGAGTTATTGAAAACATTCACACAGAAAATTACTAAGAAAAATGCTCTTTACACCAGTACAGCTTTTTAGGGCTATTAAGAGACGAGTGCTCGCCTGGTGTGTGTACAACATACATACTCGTTTTGGAAAGCAGTTCAGTACTTTTACCAATCAAAAGACCAACCAAAACACAAAACATTCATACAAGAGCACAAAAACTACTACATTTTGAGGAACCGAACACACCAGTTTACAATGTTTCTAACTAATCTAATTCATTGATTTCTATAAACGTTGAACCGGTCGGTTGTACTCTCCCTTATTAGTTTGCACTCTAGCATAACGAAAATCCCAGCAAAATCCACTCCTGCTACATCAAATGCCGGTCCGAATTTCACACGATCTTTTGCCAATGGTGGCTCAGGCGTTTCACAACTTTTCACACGAAAGCGATTCACATTGGAACATTCCCGGCGCCCATTTAGTATCCAGAACTTTGCCCTCAGATGAGCCAGAAGTATCCCTCCAACAGCATGGGAGTTGAGCACATGACACTTCCAGATAATCCTCCACACTGTACGATTCCTAGACGGTAACATAATGGGTCGAGCAAATTCTTCACCATGATCCACAACCTTCGTCTTGATCCTTATTAAGCCTACAGAGTCCACTTTTGCTGCCATATCACTGAACCTAAAATCTTTCACTCCTTCTGGAAACTCTGTCTGTTGACTGTACTTGTGTAATTCAACTTCCGCCTTGTTCATCTCTTCAAGCTTCAAATCCACAAAAATCCTAACAAAGCATTTGTCCTTCACCAGATCCTCTCGCTTTATACTGGCTATAAAATTGTTCTTGTATCGAAGACAGTGCGCAATGATTCTCACAATCTTGTGGCAATCAGATAATTTGAACGGTCTTTCAAAAATAGCGGTAGTTTCCAGATTCACAGAGCAAATCAGAATTTTCTTATTTTCTTCACAAATTTCTTCTTCATCCGGTATGTACTCAGCAGCTGGCCATGTATCCTTATCTTCATCCAACCACCTTGGACCCTCCCACCATCTGATTTCCACAAGTTGTGACATTGATGTCCCTCTCGATGGAAGGTCCGCGGGATTCAACTTCCCAGGAACATGTCTCCTTTGTGAGTTTCCACTCAACATCCGGATTTCACATACACGATTATTCACAAATCTTGACCAGTTGTCTTTTCGTCTGATCCATGCTAAAATGACAGGCACTTCCTCGATGATTCTGCCAGCTTCCCACTCCTTGAATACTTGATGGTAGCCTTCCACTAGCCCTTGTTTTTGCAGCTCCTTGTTTGTTGACAACAATCTCTTTTCTGCAATTCCACGATTTGTTGGCAGTGGTGGATGATCTGGATACCACGGAAGTCTGACAAGATACCTGCCATCATCATAAAGTTTCACAGAATCTAAGAACTGTGACATGGCGGCTATTTGTTGTTGCTCCCTTGTTACACGCGCAGAAGGTTCACTGATACCAATAATGTCTAGACTCCAATGATCCGTCACGGCTAAGTCCAACACATGATGTGCAATAGCAAAACCCGGCTCCCTTTTTTCACAATAACTTTCTTCGAGCTTTCCGAGCATTGTCCATCCAAATTTGGTCTCAATAGCCGTTGGTCCAGACTCCAAATCGACCTTCTTTCCGGTGAGCAACTTTCCATAAAAATCAGCCCCAATTAACACTTCAATTTCCTCTTCACATTCTGTACCGTGACCATCTGATAGCTCAATGCCATACTTCTTCAATTCTTCGGTCCACGGTCCGAGAGGCACACGATCAACTGTCCCGGTGATTTTGTCCTTATCCGAGACTTCCAGCACAACATCAAATGAAGCATCCAGACTTGAAGTCGTAATTTTGTAACACTGATGCTTCTGCGGTTTAGTTTCCAATCCCCCGAACAGAATGTGGATCACCTCTTCATGTCCATAAGCTTGTAGTCCCAACTGTTCCACGGTTTTCTTGAGAATATATGACTTTACGGAGCAAGAATCCAAAATTGCGCGCACGATTCTTATCCTATCTTTCCCAAAAATCTTAATCAATACAGTCTGGAGAACTCTTCTTGACTGGACGACATGATTGCACATTTCCACACTCTTATTTTGATTGGAAGTCCCCAGCTGCTCCTTTACACTTGAATCACTTAAAGGCGCCGGGCTTTTGAGCGTCCTACACATTATGGTCCAATGACGCTTTCCACAACACAAACACTTGACTGAAGATTGGCATTTCTTAGAAGTATGTCCTGGCTTTAGGCAGCAGAAACAACGCTTATGTTTCTTTACCAGGGCTTCCTTCTCCTCCTGTGACAGATCTGATGCATATCCGCAGTCTTGACTAGGGTGGTCCATATCACAAAAAATACAACTGTCGCCTGATTTCTCGGTACTCACGAATGTTGCGGCTGTTGCTGGGGTTGACCTTCCCTTGTCATTATTTCTTGATATAGAGTTTTCCGAGACACCTTGGCGGGCCAATTTGATTCTCTCTTTCCCGGAAACCTCATCTTGCAAAAACTTCATGAGCTGCTCCAAATGAATTTCGCTGGAGGATTTATTCTCGTCCTTGAACACGGTGGACATCCTGAATCTCTCCCAAACCAACAACACGTCCTCTGGCAGCGTACTCTCAACCATGGGATACAAAATAGCGGCAGACTTATCCGAGGTAACACCCAAAGTTCCCAAAGCTCGTAACTGTGATGACAACTTGACATACAGACTCGAAATATCGGTTGACCTATGATGCACCATCAACCCGATCAGATCTCGTACGTAGACTTCCACTAAGATGTCCTCACGTCCATATCTTTCTTTGAGACTTTGCACAGCCAACGGATAATTCTTTTCACTCATGGGGTAACTTGATACAATTTCCAGAGCTTGTGATCCACTTTTCATACACTGTACAAGGTACTGGAACTTGACAATGGTGTCCATGTTTTCATCCTTGTGGACCGTCTCAAACTGACTCCAGAATTGTAACCAATCCCTCACATCCCCACTAAACTTCGGCAGTTCCAACTTTGGCAAACGATGATGTAACTCCTTGCTGCTTTTTACACTTGCTCCATCGACATCCTTCTTCGATAATCTCCAGATGTCATCAATCTTCTAAGCTAGTCCTTCTGATGTTGAATATATTTCTCCTTGTTCCAATTCCAGCTTCAACAGAGTATCTGCATCGTCACCATTCGTCAACTTCTCTGCCAACAAGTCGTCACTAGCTTTTAGGAATCGTTCTTGGCATCTGGAGAGTAGGGAGAGTAGACCACGCAACGCCTCTGCAGACACGTCTTCATTCACAAGGTCTTCCTTCGTCTTCTCGATAGCCTTCACGATAACCTCCTTCTTCAAGTCGTACACTTTTTGTAAATCACTCATTTTGAACACAGATCTAATCAAAACAACGGCGGTCTGGGCAGGGCCTCCACAATGTCAGGGACGGGTCTATGCTCGCCAACGCCTGAGATTGAACTCCTATCACAGAAGGTGATAGTTGAAAACTAACAAACCAGAACCCGACGGTTATAACAAGAAAATCAAGATGACTTAGCTTAAAATGATAAGCACAAAAGATTTAGCAAAGATTAACTTTAATTGACCAATTATCACGAAAGTTTAACTACAATTTGGATCAATTTGTGGGACTTAAAGATTACTACAATTTAGCTGTGACGAACGAACGACTAATGACGAACTGACTGCGTGACACTGATGATCCACACGCAGTCAAATAGTGCATTTACTACATTACAAATTGACAGGGTTGCATAGCTACGTATACTGGTGAAAGCCCGGCTCCCATTTCCTATCACGACAAAATGCACTCATACAAACTACCAGTGGGTAGTACGTTTACTTTACAATTATAATAGCGTTCTCGACAAGTATAGTTGCCTGCTATTGCTAAAAGTACGTCATCATTCACAGAACCTAGTAATCTTCTGGCAGATTTTACCCATGGAACTGGGCAATTTACAGTATTTAAAGGGCAAATTACGGCCAGCCGACGGTTATTTTTTCTTTTTTCAACAAATAAGGACCGCACGTCTAAATTTCCATATCCCAGCATTACCTTAGGATTATATCTACTTGTATCTTTAATTGATGCTTCCACTGTACGCAAACTACGAATTTTTAAAATGTTACCCAACAGAATAGATCTAATGCTTTTTGATGAGAGCAATACAAATACTTCGTATGTTACACCCGTCATCTGGTTTCTGAAATTTTTATATGAAACGTAATCAGTATCATTGGTGAAACAAGTTTGCGGTATTTGCTTTTCCAGAAATTGTATGGTTACCTCAGTCTGAATTGCCAGGTGTACAGTAGGAATTGATGGTGCAATGTGGTTTGATTGTTCAATAATTGTGTTCCTGAACTTTGTAGAAGCATTTAGATGAGACGGTGAAAAATCAAGTATTGACTTTGGTAGAACAGCAGAATCAAAAAGTAATATTTTTCCATTCCCACCCTTATATACTTTACTAGCTTTAATGTGCAAATAATGTTGGATTAGTATGCTAATTTCAACAACACATGACCACGGTTTTACAGCTGATGAACAGGCAGAGAAATTGATTAATATGCAACATCCAGATATAACGTTAGGTCTACTACCCAAAAAATTGACTGACAATCCGTTCAAATAGTTTGTGTGGGAACAAGGTGTACCACGATCTGGGTACGTAGACAAGAAAACGTTTTTTGGCGTCCACAAAACATGTGTAGTTAAAGTTAGGTATTCCTGCGTGGTTACATGCGTCGCGTTACTCCAAGTCGGTTCCACAAAAGCAGATAAAGCTGGCATGTGAAGAATGACTGGATCCGAAAGGTGTGGGATATTTAATCCTTGATAGTTTGTAATGTGAACTAAGCAGTTTCCATTCTGCTGACATACGATTTTATCCAAATATACGCTTAGCTCGAATATTGAATGTATGTTTGATAATTCCTTTTGTGAATTTAGTATTTCAGTAAACACTAAGTCTTTATGTTCATGCGCTACTTTATTGTATATATAATGTAGTGGTCCAGTGTATAATTGTGCGCTAATGCAAGCAAACAGCAGTACATTTGACACAAACTCACACAACATTTTGAATCAAGGGTCGCAGCAATAAAAAAGCTTCTATTAAAATGCACGAATTAGAATTGATATTGGTCGAAAATATAAAATTTAAGTTAGGTACAGAAACAATGCTATATATAGTATCTAAAATTTGTTTTAAGTTAAGGGAGAAAATGTTTTGTATTGTTAATAGCTTTAAGAAGTGTCAACGCGAAACTTTACCATGTATCAGATGTTTTTGTCACATATGGTCGATAAAATGTAATTAAAAATAAATAATGATTTTCTACTTTATTCATTAGCACGTGCTGGCACTACTACAAAATAAGCATTTAGACAATCGTTTTAAAAATAGTTAAAATTGTAAATGTTGACCTTCAAAGAATATAAAATGGAAATTTATAGTGCTTATCCAGCTGTAAATCAGCACACATATACAATTGGTGATAGACGCAGATGCATAGAATTATATTTGTACGCAAAATTGAAGTAGTAAAAGTAACACTGCGTGCATCAAGTTTAGGAGTGAAGCATACCAGGTTTTACATGAAATGATAAATGATTTCGCAAATTCCGTTTTAATCCATTTTTGACCCATGTCCTTCTTCAATGCTTATTATAAACAAGGTTACAATGGCCAGTAGGAGCTACAACAAAAAACAAAGGCGTATTTATGTAAAAAACTAGAACAAACGTACAAAAACACCATATTCATACCTGAGCAATAACTCCATAATCCAGCGTATAAACTCCCTCAATCCCAATGCAAACGGTTATATTTTTTAAATTGTTTAAAATCGGTTCAAGTTGGCATGATTCGTGGGAATGCTCCGTTATGTACTTTTGTAAAGTATTTTGAAATATTAAGAAATAATTTTGCACAAATTATCTGCAATTGCAAAAAACACGTCAAACTATCTACATCAAGACATCATAATATGTTCGTGTTACAAATAGGTTTACTTTTCCATTTGTTTCTCCTGAAATCAATAGTACCATTAGAAAACAAACTGTAAGCATCCAAACAATGCCAGTTTGTACCCCATTTCCTAATCTAAAAACCGTATTTAGTATGAAAGCTATATCCGTTGCATAAATCAGAACGTATAATATGTTCAATAAACCTCATATATTATTAACGTAGTCGTACGTAATTTTGAGTTTCTCAAAACCTGCTACACAATTTAAGATATATTTTATATCAGACTCATTTTCTACGAAAACCGTTTGAATTCTTTTAATCTGATTTTGGAACGTGTTTGCGCATTGCCAATAGGTCATTGGAATAATAGCAAAAAATACACTTGTTAACGCCGCATACACCCAAAAATAAGCAAGTCTACACCAGAACATAAATAAGCCTAACACCATATCTGAAAACGTCGAAGATGATTTCGCAGTCGGAGCACCCAAGTACTGACGCTTAGTATCAACAATCAAAACATTAAAAAGTTTCTCTGGAGAATTGACTGAAACTCCAAACCTCATCGAAAACAAGCAACGGTAAATTGTCACGAAAGCAGTGGCTAGACTTATAGGTGGCTCATGACTCATAATCATAAAATCCTATATTGATCGCTTCAAAGAGCCTATTTTTCCCTACGTTGAGCCATTATGTACAAGCTGCTTATTAAAACACGATAGAAACTTAGTGCACATTTGTTGATTCATCCGATGGTTCAGATAGAATGCCTAAAACTTTCAGCATTTATATGCAGCGATTACGCTATGACCTAAAACGGATCCAATGATAACATTATTATTAAAACACTCAATCGCACCTCGGCACATAGGTTTGTCTGTGCTAGTACTTTTGCAAGTTAACATTTGAAATTATTTCATAATTAGATTAAAATATGTTTAGCGCGCGTATAAAGTTTAAAGATTTCTTATTTATTCAACAACTTGTGCGTTACGTTTTATTTGAAAAAATTAGCGTGATTGTATAAGACAAAACGGTAAGTAGCATATCAAAAGCGGTCGCTTTCTTAGCCATAAAGAACAACCCCATTTTAAAACCATAGGGTTTCATTACATAAACCTGCCTTTTCTCAAACCTACCCAACATTCTCTCTTTCCAGTAAAAGATACAAGGTTTCGATTATAAGGAAGGCAAACTTGCATGAGAACAAAAAAACAGTATTAACCAGCAAATGATTATGTTTATAAACAACAACACCCACCAAAATACAAATATTTCCGGAGTGTATTCTTAGAAGAGCAACATTAATAAAAGTACACATTGCCATTCCAACTCCAGCCATGGTTGGAATAAACACCGCAACGTTCATATTGCATGGCGTCATCATAATACAAAGTGCATTATGCTGTGTGTGCATTGATGATTAAGTGATTAACTTAATCACCAATCCGTAATTCGAGATTGGTGATTCTAATCCGTGATTACCCAAGCCTGTCAGCATCAATAGATAAAACGTCGTCGTTTTAACCCACTTGTTCCGTGTTTTATTCATCCTACATCAGATTTCCTACCAGCGTTCTGCTCTCCATTTAATGCTTGATCCCGAACTTACACTTGCTCCAAGCTCAGAAAGACCTTTTTTTCCCAAAACTCACTTATATGCGAGATAAGTGTTGCTGAATTAACCCTCAAGCAAACTTACCGTTTCTCGTTGCTGCATCCTCGTTGTATTTGGTTAGTAGCAAATGTTTCAAATTTTAAGTTCCCTTTTCTGAATATTTGTTCCCAATAGCAAAACTACTTGTGAGTTTATTTAGCAAAAAATCTATCTTGTCTTTTGATACCATTTTGAATACTTATCGTTTTAGCGTATCGAAATAACAATTTGCTTAATAACTACGTTATTTCATTGCTTTTTTTCCTAAGTCGGCACTTTATTTATTAATTATATTATATATGGTAAGGTACTTTTAAACCAACCTGGTACCTTAAATATACCATGCCACGCGTAGAATTAAATAAAATTAGCAGCTATTTTTGTATCTACCATTTATGCGTCAACTCTTAGTGTAATGGCCTAAGCCTACCACACCTATTACCACAACCATCTCTACGCGTGGGTTTGTCTCCTGCAATTAGCCATCACACTAATATATTATATCTATTTATACCTCCTTTTTAGTTTCTTTACTACACTCGATAGTTTACAAGAATGTTTATATTTGCGTTAACTCAAATCAACACGTTTTATTTGTATTTTTAATATATTTTAAATTATTTTCCATGTCAAGTGAAATCTTCTAAGAAGCTATAAACACACTACTTCCGCTAATCCTAGCTCACACAGGAACATCTCACTTGACAAACAACTTGCATTTGGAGCAAAAAAGTTTCTGTTAGTTTAATAGTTTTTTGAAGTAACCAGACACAATGTTTCTTCAACACGCTTGGCCTAAATTTTTTCCTCTGTTTATTTCGTACGTCCTAAGCCATGGTATTCGGAGAAGACAAACCGAAATCACTTATAAAACCGAAATATTTCCTAACATTACAAAACACAATCGAAATAGCAAATTTCTTCTTAACGTTCAAAGGTTTCTCAAACCTTTTGAGCAGTCACGTTGCTTCATTATGTTAAACAATTTCGAAGGAGTTGATCTACCAAATTTTGACGTGTCTACGGTTTTAAGACAAATGTCGTTAGGGCTTTTGAGGTGCCAAGGAATTGTATACGCTAAACCCTGGATACCCATTAACACGAAACATTTAAAGTTTAGTCGAAATACCCTACATGCAATCCACAATTGCTCAATATCAAGGTTCCTCAACGACTTTCTCTTTATTTTCCGCGTTTCTATTGTAATAATACTGGTCTTCAACCAAGTATTATTAATCTAGCGTAAATATAGTATATTCCGAAACGTTCTTTAGTTTCCACGCTCCAGTGCGCAAGCTCCGCTTCGCACTACTAAAACTAGCTTAGTAGGCATATTATAGGTATATTTATATAGGTAAACACTATGCACATGCGTAATGCACAATAGCGTTATTATGCGAATATTTAGGTAAAAATAGGTAGAAACAAAGGTATAATAATAAGAGGTATTTTAAGGTATTAATTACTATTTTAACCATTTCCTTGTAGAATTTTTCAGAGTATATTTTAGCATATAAGCGTTTTAGCACATCATCTTTTGTACATTATTTCCGTGTTTAGTATCTTTTCTATGCTAAAGTAACTACTAAAATCCTGTATAAAAACCCGCACTTTTGGCTGAAATCTCCAGTCAGAAACGGGAGCTCATTAGCTTAATACTAGGCTTGGCCTCTGGCCTTCCTAGCCCAACTGACTTAATAAAACCACCCTTACTTTGCACTATACAGCACTGTCTCGTGGTTCTTTATTTTCATCAAAATCCGCATAAAACACCTAAGGATTTTGACCTTGGCGAACCGCCGAAACGACCGTTATCGGTGCGTTATTAGTAGTTTTTGCGCTTTTTCAAGAAGGAGGAGGAGAGGCAGTGCAGGACATGCTACGTCTACACCGGCAGTGGCACTCGCGTGCCTCCGGCTAACAGAACATCACAGTCCCAACAAAAATGTACCATCTCACCCAGCCCCGTTTTCTGACTCCGGAATTTCCGAACTTCGTCACCCCCCCCCCGGAGATTACCACGGAGAGGATCGAGATGATTGCTACGCGTGTATGCTGTAAGAATAAAAATTTTCCTTTTTCTTTTCTTCCTACACTCATAGAGTTAGGCGCATCTCTCAATACAACTTCTGTCACGCTCCACTGCCCACAAGCATTGTTACACTCACCATCCTTGCCACTAAACACGAATCCATACCAACCATAATTCACATTGGCTTATAACATCATCGCATTATTTCTGCTTCTTACCAAACTCGCCTCGCCAGCAATCATAACAAAATCATACAAACAAGCATCACTTTTACTGCACACACGTTTGCCTTGCCTGGAACCCATACAGAATCACACAAGCAACATTATTATTACCAGCGTCACTCTGCTCACATTACATATTTGAATTTCACTTTGCCCCAAACTTAAAACCTTGTACTAAATCTTGCGATTAGAAATTTTTACGAACACAATCTGTTAGAAATCGGCTTATCACATCATCCCACGAGAGATTACCATGAAACATTTAGTTGAATTCATTATTTCTCAACATAAGAAAGACAAGGGCTTCATATGCGCATCATTACTAAACTAAAACGTAGGCAACATCTAATCAAAGTAACTGAAAATAAGAAAATTTAACTGATTGCAAAGGAACTTATTAGCATGCTCATCACTTACACAAGAAACTATGCGCAGCAAAATATGAGAAACAAATAAACTAACTATCTATCAAACTAACCAATAAGAAACATAACAAGAAAAGTCATGACTTCCGCGGCTTAGTAATGGATTATGGGTTGTTATCATGAATATCTATGTATTTGTTGAACGGCGGCGCGTGTGCTCATCTTTCCAGGTGCGCGAATGACACACTATTGTACAAGGTACAATGCGCTTAGATAATCCATTACCTTCCCTTGGTTCTTTGCTTGCTAAGTCCGTTCAACTAGGTTGCACTCGGGCATCCCCACATCTGCACACATATCGTGGCACCGTCCGGAAAACGGTATGCATAGAAAAAGGTAACAAAGAAATCATGAACAACAAAAAGGTAATCAACATAGGGACTCTACTGCTTGACGTAACTTGACACTTTTGTGCCGATAAGGTACTGTTGTGCACTTGACTTTGGTTTGGCAGCCATTGTCATAGTGGGTCACGCAGCAGCTACTTTGGTACACCAGCTAAAACGGCAAGACATAATTTACTCGGTAAAAAAAGAAACTAGAACAAATACAAGAATCATCCTGGGGACCCACCTCCGTAGTGACATGTGGTCTAAGGGCGAGACAGGTTAAATAAATTACTAGAGAATATTTACGGAGGACTTCACTACTGACGCAAATTAATTTAACATTGTGCAGATTCTTTGATTGGTGCATTTGCGTCGCACCACGGGCTTAATTATAAAAATAACAAGTAAACAAGAAAATTAAGATATCCGCAACCTGCCCTACCGTCCGCCTACGAACATTCCACATGCCACCCAAGCCAGACCATAAAAAAATCAGAACATATTATAACACACAATAAAAACGAAAACATACAATATCAGAACATATCAACAAGTAAACAGAGTAATAAACATGGCACTAACATACCAGATCATAACCAAGGAAAAATCAGAAAGTATCATTTCATCAGAACATTATCAGGTAACTCGAGTAAAACGTTGAAACCAAGCAAACATTATTATTTGAGCAGAAACACTTGATTTTCAGACTTAAAATTATTACAGACAAATAGGCATTTTTCCATTCATACCTTAGGTAAAACAGAAATAAACAGATAATGGTAATTAGAAACAATTTAGTAAAAGAAACATTCCAAAGAATTAGCATCACTAAAATTATTAGCTTAGAAGCTTAGACCAAAACGGAACAGAGATAGGTAATCACACAAGATTTGAATTAGAAAATTGAGTAATCAAAGATCATAATTTAAATTTAACTACAAATATCTTTAAAATTTTCATGTCAAAAACTTATACTACACTAAACTTTTAAAATAAACTAATTTATGTAATTGGCTACTAAGATTTATTAAAGTTAAAAAAAGAAGCAAATAACAGTACTCCATCTCAACGTACGGACCATCAAGTTCCAGACCACCTGTGGACCTTCAAGTTCCTGCCATTGGACATTCCTGAGTAATGTTGTAGAAAGGCAAGAAGTCATCCTACTCCCTCCGGAAACGAAACTGTCCAATATCCTGAACCTAACATCCTCCTAACTCTTGGTCCTAATACAAAGTTATCTACGTCTCCGAGTTAACACTAACCAGAACGGCAACAACAACTTCAAGCATCCTAGATAACATTACATCTCCAACCTAACTCTAACAACAACCAAGTACAATCATCCATTTAGCCAAGGAAATCTGGCCACAATCCCGAAGCCATATGACATGCAGACCTACCGGTTCTACCAAAATATTTCACTAGTCTGGATTGACCACCAACCTCCAAAAAGGTGTCCCTTTCAACGGCGACCGGATAAAACCATCATGAATCCTGTATCCATATTTCCGGATCGTTTGTGTTTAAGTGTTTAAGTAACACACTTGTCCAAAATTCAAATCGGAATAACTTTTTACGCAACTTATTTAGAGACACCAAATTTCTGTCACAGTATATCTAAAACAACTAGCAACCATTTGAGATAGTTAGAGCATTTGCCCGGATTTTTATTTTTTGTTCAGAAAGTCAAACACTGACTTGTTTTTGAGTAAAACACTTGTCTAAATTTCAAAATGTCATAACTTTTTACGCAACTCATTTAGAGATACCAAAGTTGCGTCGCAGTATATCTATAACAACTAGCAACCATTTGAGGTAGTTAAAGCATTTGCCCGGATTTTTATTTTTTGTTCAGAAAGTCAAACACTGAATTGTGTTTAAATAACACATATGTCCAAAATTCAAATCGGAATAACTTTTTACGCAACTCATTTAGAGTTACCAAACTTGTGTCACAGTATATCTAGTACAACTAGCAACCATTTATAATAGTTAGAGCATTTGCATGGACTTTTATTTTTTGTTCAGAAAGTCAAACACTGACTTGTTTTTAAGTAAAACATTTGTCCAAACTTCAAATCGGAATAACTTTTTACGCAACTCATTTAGAGACACCAAACGTGTGTCGCAGTATATCTAGTACAACTACCAACCATTTAAGATAGTTAGAGCATTTGCCCGGACTTTTATTTTTTGTTCAGAAAGTCAAACACTGACTTGTTTTTAAGTAAAACACTTGTCCAAATTTCAACTCGGAATAACGTTTTACGCAACTCATTTAGAGACACCAAATTTGTGGCACAGTATATCTATGACTACTAGGAGCTATTTGCGCTATTTAAAACATTTGCCCGGACTTTTATTTTTTGTTCAGAAAGTCAAACACTGACTTGTTGTTAAGTAAAACACTTGTTCAAACTTCAAATCGGAATAACTTTTTACGCAACTCATTTAGAGTTACCAAACTTGTGTCACAGTATATCTAGTACAACTAGCAACCATTTAAGATAGTTAGAGCATTTGCTCGGACTTTTATTTTTTGTTCAGAAAGTCAAACACTGACTTGTTTTTAAGTAAAACACTTGTCCAAACTTCAAATCGGCATAACTTTTTACGCAACTCATTTAGAGACACCAAATTTGTGGCACAGTATATCTATTACAACTAGCAACCATTTAAGATAGTGAGAGCACTTGCCCGGATTTTTATTTTTTGTTCAGAAAGTCAAACACTGACTTGTGTTTAAATAACACATATGTCCAAGCTTCAAATCGGAATAACTTTTTACGCAACTTGAAATTGTACTTTTATTTGTCTAGCCATTTCAGTAACAATACTGATTTCCAAATGGTGACACTAGCTACATAATAAAGGATTTACTAACTACATAACAAATATTAAAAGTAGAATAGTGTCATATAATTTACATAGGCATTATTTCTTATCTAAATACAATTTTTTTATTTTAGTAAAACATAATTCATCAAACTTTAAATTTTGTGCTACATCATTCCATAATGAAATCGACCTGAACTCTAAGGATTTTTTGCAAGTTTCAGATTTGAGTCTCGGAAGTACTAACCGAGAACATTCAGTTTTTTGAGACATGTAAGAAGTTTTCATATTGGCATTACGTACCTCTACCAGAGTCGCTTTTAACATAATTAGATCTCTCCTCTGTTGCAGTGAGAGAAAGTCATACTCCTTCCGAATTTCCCCTATATCAAAACTAATTCGTTTTTTTCTTCTGTAAGATGGATAGGCAACACTCACTAAAAATCTATCAATCTTACGCTGAATTATATCCAACTGTGCATCTGTCTGAATAGCCCAAATATCAACTCCGTAATCAATTACTGAGTGCAAATGAGCATTTACCATTACCTTAAGAACATTCTTGGGCAAATATCGCTTAAAACCACTTAAGTAGGCTATCTTATTTGACAGCTTTTTTAATACACAGTCATAATGTTGTTTAAAACTCATTGTAGGATCAAGTACTATCCCTAAATATTTAAAACTGTAAACACGTTCAATAAAATGCTTTCCTACCTGAATACCTGCTACAGATACTGCTTCTTTTTCATTAATCGTGCGATCATTAGCTTTATGAAAGAACATACATTTTGTCTTGTCGAAGTTAACATTCATAAAATTATCTTCGCACCATTTTACAATTTTATCCATTTCAGTTCTCAATCCCTTGACTATATCAGCCAAATACTTTCCTTCAATATATATCACTATGTCATCAGCATAAATTTGATAATTACAGGTAATTACTTCAGATAAATCATTTATATACATGCTGAAGGCAAGTGGCCCATTCGCACTACCTTGACAAATACCGGTATTTAATGGGTAAGATTTAAAATACCTAGGAATCGAGAATGTGCGATTTTTTAAATTTTCATTCATAATCTCTACATACCAAGGCTCTAATTTATAAACATCCATTAACTTTTGAATTAGCTTTGAATGGTCTATAGAATTAAACGCCTTACTGAAATCGATATACAGGGCACCCACTTTCGTCCTAGGCTTATCAATACTACAGAACACGTCATTAGTGAACATTTTAAGAGCACTATGACAGGAGCGATTCTTTCTGTAAGCATGCTGCCTATCACAAAGCTGTGACTCAACCCTAACTTGAATACGGTTTGACAAAAATTTCTCAAAAATTTTGCAAAAATCTGTCAATAGTGAAATAGGACGATAATTGGCAGCTAAGTGCCTTGAACCTTTCCCTTTATATAAAGGTTGAACATTAGCCTTTTTAAAAACTGTTGGGATGGATTTACAACTAAGTATTTCATTGAAAAGTATTGTCAACATCGAATAAAAAACAACATTACAATATTTCATAACCTTAAGAGTCACAATGTTTGGTGGATTGTGCGACTTTTTTACCTTCATAGATTCAACTATCTTACTAATTTCAGGTTTTGAAACCACAACAGGCTCAACATCAATGCTACTACTTGAACTATAGTCGAAATCAGATTTATACCCAATTATCTTAGCATCAATATCATTAATGGCTTCACTACTCTGTTTTACAACGAATGTATCTGCCAACAAATCGCAAATCTCCTCCTCCTTATAAACCTTAGTGTTATCATTATTTAATAAGTACGTAATAGGATTTGCTTTCTTACATCTAAATTTAGTCAGAATATCAATTGTATCCCACATATTTTCACTACTACAGTCTTCAGCAAATTTAGTCTCTAAATAATCTCTTTTTGCCTTAGTCACTGTGTAATTTGTTAAATTCCTTTGTCTTCTATACTCCTTCCAATCCTCCTGGCTATTTGTCTTCTTCGCTATCTTGTGAAATTTATTACGCTCCTTAATTTCCTTTATAACTGCTCCCTTCATCCACGGAGTTGCTTTACCTTTAACTAGCATTTTCTTCTCCGGAGCATATTTATCTATCACTGACAATACAAAATTATTTAGAGCGTGAAATTTTTTATCAATATCTCTAGTATAGTGAGAAAAACTATTTAAATTATCCGATTCTAATACTTTAGGATATACAGCTAAGTCTTTACGTACATCGTTCCAGTTTACATCTTTCCACTTCCTAACGTTAATAACCTTTGGGTTGTAATTTTGCTTAGCCTTTTTTCTTATAAGATAACAAAGATTATGATCTGATCCACCGAAAACAAAGTTACCACTTTGAGAGTACATATCTTTGTTATTAGTATAAACATGATCAATTAATCCACCCCTATTGTGGGTTGGTCCCTTAAGCAACTGCCACAACTCAAATTCTAAACATATTTTACGTAATTGTGAACTAGGCTGGTCAGTTACACCTTCGGTATCTAACAGTAGGTTTAAGTTAAAATCTCCAAAGATAATGACTTCAGTACTTTTGCTACATACATTTTTACACGTTTCATAAAAAGCTTCCCGAAAATCGTCAAATCTAGTGTTAGGGTGCTTATAAACAACTATTACAAAAATTGCTTGTATCCCAATCAACTTAATCTTAAATACATTGATTTCACACTTGTTTGGAACAGTTACGTTGAGTTCTACTTCTTCAGATTGACACTTATCCGAAAAGTACACTAGTGTTCCACCACCTCCATTCTCCGCTCTGTCCTTACGAATAGATGTGTAACCTTCAATACAGTACATATTCTCTGTGTCACGAATAGGATCTAGTTTACTTTCTGTAATTGCAAACACAACTGGTGCATAGTAAAACATAAACCATGTTAATTCCTCAAATTTATTTCTTATGCTGTTCATATTTTGGTGACAGAACAGTAAACCTTTATACTGCTTATCAATTGGAAGATCCAATTCCTGGCACGGCGTAACATGATCATCCTGAGGTGTAGTCTGCTCATCAAAAATTGAGGTATTCAGGTCATTACACCTTGCGTTGATCCAGTTACTGCTTCTCGTCTGCGGTGATAACACGGGTCTTCTTGGATGATACTG